>VZRQ01002121.1:27828-96128 GCA_013397975.1 Machaerirhynchus nigripectus
AAAAAAAAAAAAAGTGAACAGAATTTAGTGTAAATTTTTATTAATGTCTCAAAGGGAAATTGAGTTAGCCAAACAGAACCCTCAGTAGACTTTGACTTAAAAACTAAATAAAGACTCATAATGAGTTCTAGAGGGAGGTCTGATGAAGTCAGCTGTTGAGGTAACTTGGTAAGCAGATGAAATACTAATTTAATAAAATATTTTTTCCAGAAGTAAGAGAACACAAATCAGAGAGATTCCCACCAAATGGTACGGTCATCAAAAAACACAGAGAAATATTGTTGCACATCACTTTTGTCCCTCACATTTCTGAATTTACATTACCAGCTTTATTGATATGAGACAGGGTTGCCTACAACTGCCAGAAAGTTGTCATCAGTCCATAATGTCTGCAATTAAGTGGTCCAGCTGTACATTTTTTCTCAACACTATATAGTCTCCCATCACAGAGGTTTTCTAGAGTAACTGCCTGTGGATACCAGAGTCTGTTGGAAGGAGAAGGTCTGTCTTTTCTCTACCTAAGAAGTGCCTATCATGGGACAAGACTGGACTGTTACAGATAGAAAAGAGTTCGCCTCACAGTAATGGCAGTGTGATACAGACAAAAATAAGCATTAATAACAGGATTTCCACAGAAGAACAGCATCCTATATAGCATCCAAAATAGTATTGAGAAAATAATACTGGCTCTGCTGTAAAAAAATACTCATGCTCCAATTTTCTATAGTTTTTTTTTTTTACATTTGTTAATAAATTCAGATTATGGTGATGTATTAATCTGGTGTCTCCTATTTATTCTCCTTGTCTTCTAATAGGAGCAAATATCTTTTTCAGTCAAAAAAGTATTCTAAGCACTTGACTATGTGACAGCACAAAGTCTTAACAAAATTTAACCACACAAACAAGTTGAACATTGAATTTATACAAAGTAATGAATGCGAATATTTCTAAATATATTTTAGATGCACAAAGAGCCTGACAGGTTTGTCTGAACAATTTGTGATGCTACTAGAAATGCATTCTTGACAAGACGGTAAAAGGACATAAAACATGTAACTACATATTGCAGTGACTACCACCATAAAATCATCACTTACTGTAACACAAAAAGATTTCACAGAGTTTTTACAAGGTTACATCAAAATAGAACTGCTGAATACCAGGTCTACTAGCTACAGTTTTCTTTCTGTTACATTTGAGATAGCAAATCCTGAAAGAAAATTTTGGGGTTTGTGATAAACTGTATAAGCTAAGGGAAACAAGTACAAAGCCTTTAATGAGAAGATCTGAGTATCTGCTGATTTAATGTGTGAAAGATACACATTGTAGCATTTTCTCAATTTTCTAGAACATCCCCACTTGGAAGTCGAAGTTCACAGAATGCTTGCTGTGCTCCTATGCCAGACAGGGAGCCAACAGAACACAGGGGAATTTCTTCTGAAGTTACATTTAAATTCCTAGATACACATGAGAAAACCTGGAACAATTTTCCCAGGTGGAAAACAATTATTATTTCTAACAGCTACTGTTTTTCTGCGAAACCATAATTTCTTTTCCTGACCCTGAAATCCAATGCATTACTCTCAGCTGGGAGAACTGCAGAGTCACAAGAAATAAAGTAACTTTATAAAATAATTTTCTGACAGAAGGCTTCATCTTAGAAAATGGATTCCATTATGGCTTCTTTGACAAGCATTTGCTAAAAGAAACTCTACAGTAAGGTCACACACGATATTGACCATCCCACCTCTATGAAAAGTACGGGCACACAGGCACAGTCTGTAAGTGCTTTCAGCAAGACTTCTGAAAGCATATTGTCCAAAAGCTACTGTGGAAAGCCTGCAGGCTTCATACATTTGCTTTAGATTTGCAAATATTTCTCAGATCATTAGCAGTGGCTCCAGTGATGAAGGCTTGGGCCCATATTTTCAATTCACCAGAAATTTATTTTTTATACCACATCAAGCCAGTTCCTCAGCTAGCATAAATTATTACAATGCATTTGAAGTCCTGCATGAGTGACAGTCTGGATATGCACAGTGTACTTCCTGTACTATGTATACGCTATAACTACCACAGATACAAAGCCCGCTTCCCTGTTTTATCAGGCCTTCTCTGAGTGCACTATAAAGTTTTTACTTGGATATTCTACAAGGACTGTGGCAGCTAAACAGTCATCTGTTGTGTGAGGATGCTCTTTATTATTCACAGTTACTGAATTTATATCTGAGCGCATGCCCTTTGAATTTGGCTATTAACTCTAGACATTCTTACAGTGAAGAATCCTCATGCCAAAAAAAGGCCAAGGCAGCCGAAAGCTCTGCCTGATAGGAACTATGGAGATACCAGTAGATGTTACTAGTGGGATGGATTGGGGTCATGAGCATGCCAATTATGCACAGATGCTCTGGCATAATCTTTGGCACATCTAAGTCTCTTCTGTCCATGGTGTTCACTGAAGATGTGTTGCAGCTGGTGCACAGGGAACTGGAGATCATCCGTGTGTCACTGATGCTTGCTGAGAGACAGCTATTTTAGCTCTCAAATGCAGACAGTGATGATCTGGGAAATGACATGAAGACTGAATAGAAAATTAGCATCAAAGTGACAAAGGAACATGGGAAGAATATTTCAGAAGTCACTGAAGTTGCTAATTTGTGGTAACATATCTCCTTTTGCTATTCTACTGGAACAAATAGAGGATTAGTATTTGTAAATCTATATTTGATTGGGAAAAAAGAAGTATGAGCTGTCAGATTAGTATTTATGTGTTGGGGTGGATAGCTAAGTGTGAAATATGTATATGACAATGTTGTAATTTCTTTGTTCCCCATGAAAGTACATTTTGTCCATATACAGTATTTCCATGCTATTTATTATATTTGCAGATGGACTTTTATTTCTTGCCCTCTCGCTGCCTCCATCTCCACCATCATTGCTAGATATTTCTGAGAATGTATACAAACAGTGTCCAATTAATATGTCTGGTTTTCTACTGAAGGCAAGCAACTCTACTGAAACTTTGAACGAATGTAGAAAGTTTAAAGCAAAGCCTTTCTAAACTGTTACCTACTGACAAAGTTCACCTTTGCACAACCTTTTCTATGCATCAGTCTTCATCCTTTAGAAGACCCACTAAAGTCACTTAGGACTACATGTGTGAGTCCTAAAGTGAGATGTGCTCAATCCAAGAGAAGAAGTGGGAAAAGGGACACATTTCTGAAGCTTGCTCCATCACCAATCTCAATGGAAATGACTGTCAAATCTGACAAAACTGGGGGAGCCATTTTTACCATGGGAACAGGCAGAACATGACAGATGGCAAGGTATGAGAGTCTTTTAGTGAGAGACTGTGTCTGAGTACTGACAGATTCCATGACTGAATGTGTTGTGAGGAACAGCCGGCTTGAGCAGTCAGCTTGAGGGAACAGCACTGTGTTTTGCCTGCTAAAAGAGACTATTTGCCTTTTTAAATGTTTTCTCTTTTTTTGGTGCAGGTCTCAACCAAATCAAAGATATGAAGTAGTATACAGGATAAGCAGGAATATTCTGAATAGCTGATCCACCATGGAAAATTCTGGGTCTGCAAATTATTCAACCACCACTGAAAAATGATTATGCTTCTCAGGGCAGTCCTTTAAGTGATGAAAAATACTCATCAGCATCAATAGGCTACAACTGTTTAGCACCACTGAAGACATTAATTTATTTATTTGGAAATTAATAACTTGTTTTTGAATTCTTATCAGTTAACAATGCAGAGCCCCACAACATTAAGGAATTATTAAAATGCCAAAGACTACACCATAATCACCACCAAGTGTCATTAATCTGCTAAATCTTCAGAAGGTAAAAAGGTTAGTAATTGTGTTTAAAATTTTTTAGCTATATGAATAGCATGTGACCTGTAGGTCACACCTTCCCTTTCAGAGGACTTCCAGAGAGATTATGACCTCTGCTTTACAACAGAGCTTCATTTTAATCAGACAGCTGTCAACTTCCAAAGAAAGCAGCTTTTGCCAATTATGATTACACTTGTATCTATGTCCCTACAGTGAAGGAATCTTCTTCTCATGCTGTCTAGTCACCAAGCCTTCATGGAAGGAGTTGGCAATGGATTCAGAGAAATATATACACCCACTGTCCTCAGAGCCCCTGCTCAGAACTCAGCTGAAACCACCAGGAAATTTATGTTCAGTGGAAGGATGGACACAAAGTATACCCTATGAATTATAAATCTATAGTTCACTTCAGTCTTTACTTAACCTGGTCATTCAAAGCATCTTTTGTGAGTGTTCAATAGAAAGGTGAAGGATCAGCTGCAAACTTAAATGCTTTAACAAGCCACACATGTAGATGAAACTCTTAAATGAAACTCTTCATGAGTGTGGCAACAATTTAGCCATGTTTATCACTTGACCTCATCCTCTAAGATATGTAAATAAAATATGCCTCAATTTATATAAAATGTGAGCAATCTGGTTAGCTGCATTTTCTGTTCCTATTTTTAGTTTGCTTTCTGTGATTTAATGTTGCTGCCCTTCTAGCAAAAATGCCTCTTCTATTAAGTTCAAAATTGCCAGAATTTATCCCCACATTCCTGTTTTGTCAGAATTTACAGTATATTTCAGAGGAATTTTGACTAAACAGAGACTCTGGGCCATGTATAAATTTACAGAAATTTGGCCATATTCCATATCTCTTTGTATATACACTTTGTATGCACCTCTCTCTCTCAAAATTTTATGCACTGAAGAAAGCAAAGTAAGTGACACCAAGTGAATTGCTAGTAAAAGAAAATACATCATCAGAGCAATGGAACTAATTATTCCTATTTTGTTTCAGAAAATTTATAAAAGTTGTCCAGACACATATACTTGGAATTGCCAACACTATTGCATAATAACACAGTCACACAGCAGTGTCAGAACAGTCCAACTGCTGCATATCTTCACAGGCCTCAACACTTTTCTCATTTTTCTCTACTCCTACTTTTTTTTTTCCTTACAAAAGAGTCTGATACTAATAGAGAAAGTCAGAACGGCACCAATTTTACACACATCCTTCATGTTATTCAAACAGACTTTTTTCTCCTATGCTTGTCCATGTTAATTGCTCACTAGCTATGCTATTTAGCAGTCCAACAGTTTGCTTTAGTTTGCTAATCCTTATTATCTTTCACAAGAAACCTACAGGGTTCCATTACACATACCTTCCAGAGAGCATCCCCACCAACGCAGCAGGCTGAGATTCTAAACCCTGCACGGTAGCATTACAGTAATCATCTTCAGAAAGTATTAGGATATAGATCATCTTCATTTGATATTGTTACCTGTTAAGGGAGCAAAGGACTTACACAACTTAGGGTTGGAACTACTCTTCAAATATAAATAATTTTAGAGGTAAAAGGAAAAAAACTTGTAGTTATTGAATATGACATAAAAGAAAAACAAAGAGAATATACTATCAATCAAAGGTAAATCACTTAAGTCATACAAATACACACATTCTGAATTAGTGGGTCACCTAGTCGTATCCAAGAAAAAAAGCCTGAAGTTACCCTTCCTCATCAGCAATAAAATGATTTCAGCATCACACTTGATGTAAGGACAAAATATAGTCAAAAGTTGTCATTGGCTCTTCATCTGCTCTCCTTTTTGTCCAGATCATAAAGGAGAAAGAAAGCCAGCAGGGGAGACGCTCTTCATCTTAAATGGAATGACAGAGAGAGGGCTGCAGGAAAAGAGAAAGAAACAGAATGACCTGGATTCTTCCACTTTCTACTGTCAGCACGTTAAGAAAGAAAGTCTTTTACTTCCCACAGCAGCAGTTATGAGCTGTTTGCACACATGTTGGGTGGGTCAGTTAGCCTTTCATTTTTCATCTTGGAAGTACAAGCTACTTTGCCCACCTATGTGCTTTTAAGATGCATTATTTGTCATTCTGAAACGTGGCATATACCTGAGCACTGGTAATGACTTTTTTGTCAGCCTCAACCTTCTCACAGTGAAAGAAGGCAGGAAGAAAGGAAAAAAAAATAAAAACAGCTACAGCTTAGCAAATGTGCTGCAGTTAAATCATTAAGCATGAATACAGAAGCAGTAATACAAGTCATTACTCAATAGTAGCAAAGAATGTATTATTTGGGTTTATTTTTCAAATAAACTGAGGTGAAAGCTGCATAACAGAGGGCTAATTGTCAGAGGATAGATGAATAAAGCATCTAAGCTCATAGAAGAATTTGCTGAAGAGGCTAAATGTCACTGATGCCGCTGTTCAGAGCAAACATCTGCTATTGAGCACTTTGTGTTTGCCCTGAGGGTCTGCTTTTGTTTCCTCAGGCTTCCTAAAGCTCGGGCTGAAGTCGGCAGGGATCCAGGGCATGCCTGAAGCACAGGAACTGTAAGATCCAATATACTCAGCAGTCAGTTCTCTCCCAAGGAAATTCATGTAGGGATCGAGACACGGGTGACATGCTGTGGACATGGGCCTCTGCCATGGCACTGAGCCGTGCTGAGTGGATTCAACAGCGGGGGTACACAGGCGGGAAGGGTGGGGCAGCCCAACACTGTCTGGGACCTCTGCGCTCCAGGTTAGTGATTGTCCCATGCCTTTCTACAGCCCTGCTTAGTGCATGCATATTCACAAAACCTGTGACAGTTCACACTGTCCTCTGCCCCTATGGATAATGGAGGGGCAAAGGAAGCTGGAACTTGAACTTTCCAAAGAAGAATAGTTTTCTGAGGTATATATGAAGGTATATAAACTGAAGGAATATAAAAAGGAAGGTATATAAACAGACACAATCTATGTGTTAAAGGCACACCGAATATGTTTCCTGGGAGGTAAGAGGCAGTTCTACCTTGCCTTAGGGACAGGCCCCACTGTCTCCTTTGTTAAGGTAGGGTTGCCTTGCAAGACTGGGGGGCCTGGGTGGTGAAGAACAAGCTGACAGGGCACACCAGAGGATCCACCTGAAAGCAATGTGCTAAATCCTGCAGGAGAGCACAAAGCAAGAGCAGAGAGAACACGGAAGACCATCTGAGTCCTGAGAGAAGGAGTTAGGAAGTAGCTGTGCTTCAAGCGTCCCTTCTGCCTACTTCATAGAAGTGCTGTCTTGCAAACCCAGTGTCTTGCTCAGTGCAAGCCATGGTCTTCTCCTTAGCTTCTAGGATTCTGGGATTTCCAAGGGATGCATCTTTCAGCTGTCGCATCTAGGTCGAGCTCCCAAAAGTATCAGCAGCAGGGAGAGGAATTGTGTCTCTCACCAATGCTGATGTTCTGCATACAGAGGAGGGCAAAGCTGGATCCCTACCCATAACTGGCAAGCAGCTCAACCGACCTGTCAACCACAGCCCTCAGGTAGCCCTCAGTTACAGAAGAATAGCTATTAAATTGTATACTACTTCTTTATCAGAAGGCAGCAGAATTATTCTTCTGAGTACACAAAGAATTCATTATGACATGTCACTTTCAGTAGAGCCTTTTTTCCCTCTTTTTCAACAGGCATGAAAATGAAACAAAAATGCCAGTTCCATGTACTTTTTTTCACAATACTTTATAATTAAAAAATGAATTTCAAATGTGATATAATTTAATATAATTGTCACAAATTGCACTGTAAATGCTTTAAAATTAAATAATCACTCCTAAATGTCATATGATTACATACATTTCTCATCTACTAAATTTATACCACATTCCTTGAGCATATATCCTCTTATATTAACACAGAAATGTATATATTTACCTGGATTTCTAACTATCCACATTTATTTACCTTCTGGTTTGAAATCATTAATTCAAGTAAAAACAAATATCGGACATTGGAATAATGATTTCAGAAGCAAAAGTGCTATTTTCAGAGTTTAAATCCAGAACTTCAGAGAGATGGTTCCTTTCCTAACTGAAATACTGTTGTAAAATGGACATAAAAATAAGAGGAACAGTATTCCCTTTTTTTAATGCTTGGAAACCTATATTGGGAAGAGTGGAAGAGTACCACTGCATTTAAGAAAATGCAAATTTTACTGTCAGTAGACATTCAGGTAAGCACAAAATAGACCTTGCAACTTAAAAGGAATGTAGACAATCACTGCAAGAGGGATCACAGCCATTACCCATGCTGCTGTATAAATCATGGCACAATCACCCATGACCTAAATGTATTTCTGAACATACAGACTTTATGAGTAATATATTGCATTCTGATAGTTGTACATGGTGGTTCATTCTGTACTTTATTTCTAAGTCTCTGTGAAAACTAATCTGTGTTTCTTCTGTGTTGTGAATCAGACTGCTATTTCTTGTCAATACCCTCTGAAAACTATGCAAGAGAGCTTACAAATTTTTTCGTTTCATTCAAAACTCATCTTCACTGGAATACGTATGTGCAAAAATAATAACAGGGAAAAAAGAATTAAAAAGGTCAACCGATACAAGAAAATTAACCCTTCTGTCTGCCTTTATGTAGTGCTGTAATATAAAATGGCAAGCTGCAAAGACAACCCTTGTGCACAGCACAGGCTTATACCTCCTGCCACCAGACAGGCTATCAGGAGGCACAGGGCAGAGAGGCTCTATTTCGCTCATGCAGAACTTTGCTCATGAGTGAAAAAAAATCTAAATGCATGTCCAACACTAAATGCAGGTATACATACAGGCTATGAGGCAACATAAACACATACTTAATTTTGATTCTCTTCATAGTTCAGTAGCATCTATGACTCAAACCACTCAGAGGTTAGCATATACAAATGGCTAATTTGAGGAGTTTGGCTTTGAACGTGAGGGAATTTTTCTTGGTTTGGTTGGATACTCCAGGTAGAGAATAAGAACCATACACATCAGTATAACAGCATCTTGTATTTTTAAAAATTTAAATAGTACCATTGGAACTCCTCACTGATTAAACTTAGCAGATTGATACCTCCTCACTTTGAATCCTGATCTATCACTCAGGCTTTATGTTGATGTCAAGAATGCTGAGGTAAGCTCAGCACTTTTATGCTTTTACCTTCAGAAAAACATTTTATTTTATATTCCTCTGTAAAAAGACAGGTGCGGAGACTACCATTTATATAATCTACCTTCTGAACAGGTTTACTAAGACAGCAAAAATAAGCTTACTAATGTTCTGCTTTTACAGCTTCCATCAGAACAATACTGAATAAATTATAAAATGTAATGCTGAACAACCTGCCAGAATAAAAAAGAAAATAAATCGATAGCAAGTAAATTAATTACCTCCTCATGCATGTATATACATGTAAATAAATGCATACTGTTTACACTACTCTGAAGATCAATAACAAATTTAGCACACATGAATTGTGGAATATGTATGTAATAACAGCACTGTCATAAGGAAATAAGTGATCACATATTTATAGACTAAAATCCAAGCACAGTATTTTGAAATATCACAGAATGATAACAGCATCCTGAGGTCTATTCTGGCTGGCATATAAGTAAAATAAAACATCAAACGAAATACTCTCAATGTGCAAATACAATACTGTAAGACTGGAAAAGCTGGATCAATTTAATATACTAATAAATGCACTAATAAAACTAACCTTTCAGAAAAATGGAAAAAAATTTAAAACTTCTTAAAAATAATGTAAGTGTTAAATGGTAATCCTATAAATCCCTAGAAATCATTATTGGTGGATTTAGACCAGGTCTTTAGATCAGGTTTAAAAATTATCCTGGCATCCTTCCTTCTATCATTTCCCTCCCTAGTTGGCCTTTTCATTGTGTTGACAATGGAAGCACACCTTGCTACTCTCCTTCCAAGGAGAGGTGGAATTTAACCCTTCTAACCTAACCATTCCCTGTTATGTCAGTAAATTGCACATTTCTTTGTTATAAACCTAGCATGCTTTATACTTTCTCATTTTATCCCCGACTCCATTGCAAAGGTCTCTGTACAGTTTAACAAAACTCCAGCACAATCTGGGAACAAAGGTGTACACTCAGTTTCATGTGACTGCATGCAATGACAGACACCTCTGTACCAAACACTATCCTGGATGCAGTGAGCTCACTGTCCAAAGAAGGAAAAGAGCCAAGGGGAGGAGAAGTGCAGAGTCTGACAGGTCTCTGCTCAGGCTGCCCTGCTTTCCTGCCTGAGGAGGAGGAGAACCTGGGCTTCTCTAGCTCCAGCCCTAGAGGATTTCCCCAGCTCAGATAACCCTCTACATGCTATGGCTGCTGCCCAGAGATGCGGGCAGTAAGTGTCCCTGTACAACCAGAATGAAGAAGTATATTTTATTCATATTCTTGTGCCAGTAGCTTTGTCTCACCCATCACTCCAACCAAACCTGTGACTTACTGTTCATGTGGGGTGATCTCCCAGATATCATCCTTCATCCAAATCCTACCAGCAAGCACAGTTAAAGAAAAAAAGTGAAATATTCCCAGAGTTCTGCTATAACTCTGCTAATACCCATGTCCACTTTCACCAACAGTGGATGCATCTGCTGCATATTTCTAGAGTTTTGACTGACTCACTGAATGCTTTTCTGAAAGGCACGTAAAAGCACAAGTATGAAGCAGGAAAACTTTCATAAAGAGAGTTTCAAATATAATCTCTCTTTTTCAAGGATTTAAAAAAAAATCTAGCAATTCTTCGTCATATATTCAACTGCTTTATAAAGAGCTATTACAGAAAAAGAACAAGCGTTCTCATGGCCACAACTGTTCTGAGTCAGAAGCTGCAGTTTGAATTTACTATAATGAACAAAAAGAAGATGGATCTACAGGAATCTGTCATCCTAATCAAAAGGAAATATACTTTTCTTTGCAAGGTCGTAACTAGACAAATAAAGTCATAATCAGTGCAAACTGTAATACTGGAAGAAAATATTTCCTTTCATAGCTCATCTGAGGAAGACTATAGAAAATTAAGTTTCTTAACTTTCTTCACAGTATCTCTAAAGATTGTCATTTTTGAGATGAACCATTAACTAACAGATATACCACCATGTATTATGAGGTGAAAACTAGGCAGGTGTGATGAAAAAAATTCTAAACACTATTCAAAAAGTCTAAGGTTGAGGAAAAGTTACCAATCCCATATCTATTAGAATAACAGTCTTCATTCATGAGGTCAATGGCAATACTCTACGTAGTATTTGAAAGACAGATTAAGTTACAAAGGCATGGGTCTCGGCCAAGGGAGATGTCTTTGACATAAGCTTTCAAATGTATAGGTTATATTTTTATTTCTTAAGAAATTCCTAATGATTATCTCCTGTACTTTTATGTAGCGTTCAGTGTCACTGGCTACTTTTTTACTCTATAAATCAAATTTTGAAACTGTCTGTGCTTCAAACATGACAGTCAGAAGATGTTTCTTGAAATGCCCAAGCTAATTACAGAAGCGCTATTGTTTCCTGCACCACGGATACAGGACACTTTTTTATTTCAGTTGTCCCTTGAGTAGGAAACTTTCTTACCAAACTTCTCTTAAAAAAAGAGAAGCACTTTTTAACAGATAATTTCAATGACACATACTGTTTCTCATATCAGAGGGAGGACCACCACAACCGCTCAAGAGTTATTTGACAAATTTTGAATTGAGAATTAATACTACTCACATATTAAAGAATTAAACTTTCATAAGCTAAGACTAAGCTAAGATAAAAACAAGCCAGTACATAAATCAGCACCATGCATAAATCATGCATAGATCATCACTGTTCCTTGAGCTATCCAGAAGATCAGTATAGCCCCTGAGTCCCTAACTGTATTCAAACAAGAATCTTAAAATTCAGAAAACACACGCAAAAGAATGTCCATGAGCAATTCAGCTAACAAAAGGACTTTTACAAGAGTATATCAAATCACTGCTGGATGACCTATTGCTAAATACTCCTTTTTTTTTGCTTGGCTCTGTAAGAAGTAAATTTAATCTTACAGTTTTATTACACTTTCTTTTCTTCTTTTTTTTAGAGAAGCTGTGATATTTTGCATTGATATTACAAATAAATTCTTCTTTAGATGGAAAACAAATCTAGACTATTTTAATAATACTCTGAAACAAGACAGGAATTAACCTTAACATATTTTAAACATTCCACAACAAAATTATATACGGAAGTTTCCAATTTAAATTTGAGACATTTTATTTATTTATTTATTTACTTAGTATATTAGATATATATCTACTAACTTTTATTTGTGTGTCTTTCATTCTTTTTTATAATACAGTCTCTAAAAGAAAAGACAGGTAGGAAACTACCATGGAAAACTTACTCTGCCTTCAAACCTTCATGATGTTTTTCTATGATGCATGTTAAGCAATTTCAGGTAAAAAGCCAAATAAGTGAAATAAATATTAAATATACCTAAACCATGTGTAAAAATAGTTGGGTTGATAGTTGGTACTCATAATCAAAAAGTACTAAGCATTTATGAGTGATGTATAACATAATAGACAGTTCTGCATGGGAAATTCCACTATGATTTACGAATCCAGTTCGAGTTTACATTCATTTTGATGATTTCATCCATTTTCCTTCTCCATAATGATTCCTCTGCACATTTATGAAGCAGCAGATCATCACCCTAATTGTCCTACCATCTCATCAGATTTACTGTTGAATTCATAATAATGATGAATCCTCTCAGCCAACAGATCACTGTCTCATGTCTTTAGCTAAATCACTGGCAGTCCCAGAATCTGGCATATTCAGGCTATATCAAACATAGTGACCTTCTCTTGGAAAATAACTTCCTAATTATCTGTGTGCCAACATGTGCCAAGGCATCAATGGATAGATAATTTGCTTGTTTTGACCGTATGTAAGTCTGAGGAGATGGATACAAACCAGCTGTTACTGCATTTGTTTGACTTTCTATTTCCAACATTGGGTATTGAGGAAAATTAGTCCAATCACTCTAATTTTAAAGAAAGATAAATCTGTATTTTCTTCTGTTTCAGAATAAGAATCACATTCAGCCAAAAACTGTGTTAAATATAGTGGGGTTGGAAAACAAATCACTGGAGAAAAAAAAATTAGGGTGGGGAGGGGCACAACACAGGAAAGTGGGTTGGGTTGTTGGGTTTAGGTTTTCTCTGGAGAAGGTGGTATGAGGTTTTCTTTGCAGGGTGGGGAGATGTTGTTTTTTATTAACTTTTAAGTACACTTGATGTATTTATATTCTATCTTAAATTTTGGAGTTTCTTACAGTGTTGGAAACAGAGGAGTATAAAGAAGTACTTAGAAGAGACGGTGAGTACAAAAAGAGAAAACTAGGAAAAAGCTGAGATAAGCACAAAAAAAAAAGGAAAGACAAAAAAACTCATATAGCATATGGACATTAAGGAAAGGTAGGAAAGATTCAGGCTGAAAAACTAGCATTCACTTACAAAAGGTCAACAGCTAAGTTTTCAATCATCAAATCAAATTAAATTCCCACTTAGTAGTGAAAATCCAGCTCGGATTCCTCTGCTTGAAGAACACAGCAAAAGGATAGTCGACTACCATTGAAGCACGACACGTCCTGAATTTCCTTTTAATTGATCAAGCACACCCAGAACTGTGCAAGAAGGGGAGAGAGCTTGTTCGATCTGGTCTGCATAGATGTAGAGCAACAAGTTCTCTGTCAGATCTGCTGACATCTGATGGTTTCTCTCTCTCCATGAGAACACAGGGCTTTACATATGGAAAAAGCTGGGAAGAGGGAAACCTGATAGTGACGCCACACAATCCCCTCCTCCTTGAAACTCCCTGAAAGCAGAAGTGTTTCACAGCAGTTGCAAGCAGCTTCCAGCAAAGATGAGAAAGTCTGCAACACTTGCAGCATGTTCTGTCAGCAGCATAACATTTGCCTTCAGGGAGGATTTTTACAGTCTCTAGAAGCCTAGCAAGAATTTAGGCTTTTGTTCAGGAAAGCACTTGAGTTCATACTAACTCTTACTGAATTCAGCGTTTCCTAAGCTTGTGCTGCGCCTTTAATGAGCTGGATGGTGTTCAGAATGCACCCAAATGTGGCTCAAGTACATCACTGAAACAAGGGCTCAGTTGTTGTAAAATGATTTTGTTTCGTTTGGGGGTCCTCTGCATGCAAGTAGTTTGCAAACTATGGAAATAGACACTGCAATATTTCATCCTACATATGTTCAAGAAATACCAACAGCCTTTGAAATATATTTGCTCTGAATATTAAAGGATTTCATAGTAACAGATTCAAAAATAAATGTAACTGAATTATTTATTTCTGTTATTAACTTATTTATAAGCTACGGGAGTCACCCACCTAAGCAATAAGCATTCTCTGTGTAAATAATTTACATTTTAAAAATTGTTACAAAATGTGTGATGACTTGTTTATGCAAAACCTGATGGGGGATCATTATTAAGATGGCATAAATGAAAGCCATTAACTACACAGTAAAATCAGCTGCTTAGCAAGTTTCATATACTCATAAACTAGAAGTTCATACATTAATGTTCCCATAACAAAAAAGAGCAGGTTTTGTTTATATACCTGTCAGCATACATGCAAAAGTGCACATATATGACTATAAATAAATATATATCTTTATATATAACTGTGCAAGGAGGTTGATTTGCCTATTAGCACATTTTGACATGACTTACACTCTGAAGCACTGTTAACACTGTTCTCCTTGACACAAGACTCACTTGGATATTGAATCTCTTGCCTACTTTTCCCTTCAATTTTCAAAACATCTCTCTCCAGAATCCCTTCAGGATACACCTTTGAACCTCCTCTTTAAATGTGTGAATGTTTGAAGAACTTCAAAGTTCTGTTAGTAATTTATGTATAGCATGATGGACTGGGGTCAGTTCGCAACTAGAGTTCCCAAGGTAAGAAAATTAGATGATAGAAAAGGCAGTATAAAATGCCTCCTTGCTGAAAAGTTCACGCAGAGGCAGGCTCTGCATGCCTTGTTCATGCAGGCAGTCCCCTTTGAACCCAGAACTCTCGTTGCCTTGAGATTTTCATAGTTGTTCACACCAAGGTGGATAAATGCCAAAGACGCCAGACCTTTAACCTAGCAGCAATTTATCACACTGGGTTCACTGAGCCTCCAATCAGACATGGTTCAATGGAGATGGTTTGCAGTTATAATCAGATGACAATGCCAGAGCAGTCCCAAAGCTAACTGGCCAGCTGCCTGTACAGCTTACTTCCTGAAGCATCCCTCACTGTTTAGGTCCAGGGTGATGAAGTAGCTGATGCACCACAGGGAGTGCCCCGACGGAGCCTTTCTGTCCACTCTGCACGTCAACCACTCGATCCCATCTGCCAAAGCACAGGACAGACCACTGAGAGAACACAGAACAGTCTCCTTAACAAATGCTCCTGTTGTTGTCCAAGGCGAGTGCAGAACAGGCTTGCGGGCACAGTGGATTCAGGCTGTCCATAAAGACAGTGCAGTTCAGGCTCCCTAGTGTTCCCATCTGCCATCTCAGGCAAGTGTAGGTTTTGCCCAGGCGTAACTAATGACATCAAGATTTTCTTAGGTTAAATGTTCCACTTTTGCACTTCAAAACCCAAACCCAGCTTTTTGATATAGCACATTTGTGGAGCAAACTTGATACAGAATGTCACATCTGATTTATTTGGCTCAAAATCCTACATTGATCCAAATGTAATATTTAGGAGTACTTGTCCCTGCCACCACTTCTGTCTACTAAAAAAAATTCTTTTGACCTATACAAAAATATGAATGAAACTTTTAATTACATTTCTAAACTGTATCATGTACCTAAACCTGCTTGACAGAGCTGAAAATCAGGCCACCTATTTAAAGTGTAAAATAAATTATTCAGAGAGAACATCTGCAAAATTGTAACCTATTTCTTCTTTCCTATCTTCCATTTTTAAGTATTCCTCCCACCACCATTTTGACTTCTTTTCTGTCTTTATGTTTTTCAAACACTTAACCAGTATTAATAGCAAAAAATTACACCATACATTTGTCCTGGAATAATAAAAATTTTTGGTATCAGTTATATATAAACTGTGTACTCTGGGGTAAGAAATATATCTTCATTTCTACATTGGTCCACACAAGTCAGTGAATCGGCTAAGTAAAATGAAAGAAAATAAAAATGTAGGCAAAGTGTGTATGTGTATCCACAGCACCCACTGTCAACCTGAGAGTTTGGCACAAAGGTCCAAACTCTGTCCAGAAGAATGTCTTGTTACCAGTAATTTTCTTAAGTTATCAAGATGATCACCAATGATGATTTGCTAATGATGATCATATTTTTAAATGTAAATTATGCCTATGTCCAAATAGTGATGTAATGACATAAAACTCAGTATTAATGCTGTAATTACTTCTTTCACTGTGTCCTGATAGGCAGATATTCATCAGGGAACACTCAGAACAGCATGTCAGCTTCTCACGCCATAAAACAAGCTATGAAAATACCAATGTATAAAAGATCCTTAAAGAGAGATTTATTAAAAGTCATCCATAATTTTCACAGCTTTTCTGAGCTTGAGACCTATCTGCTTACATTAACACAGTTGCCTCTGATCAGTGTTGCTTTTAACTGGAATTGTCTCCAGCTTATTAATCTAAAGAGGTATTTGTGATGACTGTAGAATGGGAAGCACAGTTAGAAAACAGCTGCTGTTTAGCATTTACCATAAAACTTCAAGATTCCTAGTAGGTGTTCTTTAGAAAAAAAGTCAATTAGTAATTTAGAGCAGAACAGAATTCATCACAATTTCTGTCCTCAGTAGCACCAGGGGACTTCTCTTTGATTAGAATACTTGCGGTGGGGACTTCCTTTGTATCCTTCATAACGGACTTTAGGTTGTAAAGGCTTTTTTTTTTTTAACACTACAAAACTCAGAGCACTGATAGACAGCTCTGTCTCTCATCTTTATCTCAAAGGACTCAGATAAAGTCTGTTGTCAAATTAGTCAGTAAGGATGGAAGATAATCCCTAGCAGAGAAGTTGTTAGGCAGATCAAAGACGAAAGTGTCTAAACACAGGGCTCAGCTATGTAATTAATTGTGTTCATGCAGAAGTGCTGAACCACTAGCACAGTCCCTCCATCCTAGGATATTGATCTCCAGGAAACAAACTATATCCTATCTGGCAATTGCCCAGAGATTACTTATTAATATCTCAGCTTGGTATCCAGGGGAGCAGAAAAGCACAGGAAATATATACAGAATATATCTGTAGCCACTGCAAGCAGCAGCCCCCACTGATTCCACCAGTGTTGAACTCAATCAGATTACAAAACAGCTGCCACTTGCTTTCAGGTGAGATGTATTTAAAGGCATTTGCCATTCCCCTGTACTGATTCTGCTTGGCCAGGAGAAATCTAAGGGTGAAATTCTCTGATTACTCACCGTTGTTGAGCAGCAGAGTATGAAAAGGCAAAACCATGAAATCTGACATTAATAAATAAGAGGATCAAATTTCTAGGCAAAAGATACTAGGCACACTGAGCTCCCCATTAGAGGCTGGTAGAAAACTATAGTGATTGCAAATATGATTAAATCAAGCATAGTATACCAATCAGTTAAAGGGGTTGCTTCAGTACATACACAAACTAGAGGCTGCTAATTTGTAGTGATAGGAGTACAATCAAAGACATTGACCTAATTTCTGCGCTAAGAAAAGTTTCGTTTACATACAAGATTTGACATATACCTAACATGCATTAAAGCAGTTGACAACATGCACTCTTATTCAGAATATTTGTAACATCACACAGCAAAGGGTTTTTAAGATACCTGAATTCACAAGAGCTGGTTTCACGAAACTATGACTGATCTGCAAGCTGTGATCTAAATCTTCCCACGGTTTCCCATTGCAGCTTTACATTCAAGCTGATGAACAGCCATGCAGGCTAGGACAAGGGCACACTGCAAAGGTCAGATGGCCCTCACTTAAGGCCCTACACTTAAGGACACAGGTTGTAAAGGAGACTCACCACTGCACTACTGCCTGTCCTAGGTGCTGGACACAGAAATGAAGAACGTGCAGAGGAAATGGTCATGCTGTGGAAAGAGATCTGGCTACCCCACAAAGATCTGAAACCCCCTCGTTCTTCCACCATTGATTATAAGGCCTTTATATCCCTGGTATAACTTCTGGAAGGGATGAAAGGAGTCATTCTAAGCTAGCTCCTTCTCTTTGTCTTGGCAAAGATGGTAGAGATCTGCTTTTGGTGCTCCATCATCATCTTTGAGACACACAGTGTTCCACTGAGCTTATTTTAATATATCGTTTTAAACACAGATGTGAGGCTGCAAGAGAACACCATAAGCTGACATGCTGTGCAATCAAATAACAGCTTCAATGCAATACAGAAAGGGTTTATTTCTGAGAAGCTGTGTTACAGAGAATCTGACATGATTTTTTTTTTGTGTTGGGTTTTTTTTATAGAAAGGATGCTGAATCAGTAATTTGCTGTTGAATGTTTGGAGGGCGCTAGCAGAGCTGCTTCACTTGCAAATAAACTGATTTCTTTACTTAAAAGGTGTAAAGAATAAGGAATATCCTCTGGGTTTTTCATTTACTAGCTGAGCAAGACACATTCAGATAGGAATGTAAGCAAAAAAGACAGCTAAATAGTAATGTGGTTCTTTTATTTATTTACTCAGCATTTACTATAATTGCCTGTGATTTAGTTTGCAAGGATGTGATGAGGCATATATAAACAATGACCAGAAGCTCTTCAGGAGATTTGATATGAATCTCCTTCATCTGAAGAGAATTAGATCTCTTCAGGAGATCTAATATGAATTGATAATGTAAGGAGTTAGTAATAACTGTCTACAGTATTGTTAGGGCACACTGAACCATGCACGTTTTCATTCACTTGTAGTCCGAAGTTCCAACCCATGTGAAACTTTCAAAATGCTTAATTAGCAGTAATAAGGCATCAATACAGCCTCAATGTAATGGAGGGGATGAGACAGCTCTCCAGTTTGGCAGCTGCTGCTGGAGCAGAAGAATTTTCTTATCTTATATTCAGCAATTCACCTTGTATCAGAATTTTTCTGTTATTTTTCTATAAGCTTTGCTAAACAAAATTGAAAAAAGAAATCAGTTGTTATAAGCTGAATAAAGTAACATTTTAATACTCTGAGAAACTGAGTATGAAGTGCTAGTAAGGTATCTTTATAAAATAATGTCAGCAAAAGCACTATACGTACCACTGCATAAGAATGTAACACTTTGAAAATGTTTCTATCTCCCAGCACAATGTTATTTCATGAGATTCAACTCCTGCAGACTAAAAAGAACCATGCTGACACCAGAAATGCATGCACGTGGATTTTAGGAAAACAAGCCTGTCATGTTTTTTTTATTTTCTCAGATTTAGGTTGCTTTCTAATATCCCCATTTTTTTTCCTCAGCCAAGATATAAATTTGCTTGTGAAGGAAATAAATTCCAAATTAGAAATATAAACAGAGGAACTACAGTTTCAGCTGCCTAAGTACCTTCTGCTCTTTTTATATGCATCGCCTTGTTTCCATGCTTGAAGGGGAACACTGTAGGAAGGACCCTATCTTTTCATGAAAGGCATCTACATAGTGAAGAAAACAGCACTTCATCCTGATGAGCTGTAATTTCTTCCTTTCTCCTAGATTCTGAACCTATTTAATATGCAAAAGCTGAAAAACTACAAGTATCTTCAGGTAGACAGCCACCACAGAGGCAATCCAGCAAGATCAGCCATAAAGAACCAGCAGAAGTCTGAATGAAACCTTTGGAGAGCAACATGCTGTAAATTTGGCCCCAGTCACATAGGATAGTCAAATACTAGATACATTAGATGCCAAAAAGTGTTTTCTTTCTTTTCTAAAAAAACTCCAAAGAAACCATGCTTACAGAGAATGCCTTTATATAACAGATAATTTCAATAATTTAATGCAGCACTGCCAGAAATGAAATTTCCACTGATTAAGAAGGTTTTATGGAGGCATAACCAGAGAAAGATGGAATTGAATGAGCTCTATTCATAAATACTGTCAGGACTGACAATCATTTCAAGACTGCTGGTTAATTAAAATACCACTACTCATACAGATTACTATATTCTACTTAAGGCTTTATGACACTCATTCAACACTCTTTCACACATAAAATTGTCAAATGATTGAATTTCTGTTCTGCTTAAAATCCTTCTTTCCTTTCTCTGTTATAAATAATTTTTATTTGGTTTTTTTTTATTTTTATTGATGGGGAGGGCAGGGAGAATTTGTGGAGGCTTTCTTTGCAATAATGGAAAAATATTAGTAAAATTTCACCCATCTGATTAGGGAAAAAAATAACTTTGAAATAACTTTGACTACTCCCCACTGAAATTCTTTCAAGTGGTTATTAACGGGGGTTTATCTCCTTTCTTGTTTAAAATCAATCACATAAAGGAAAATCTTCCAAGAAACTGTCCAGAAGTACAAGAAGGCCTTTGGTTTGGAAAACATGTTATGTTATATAATATAATTTATGCTATGAAATATCTGGGTTGTGAATAATCAATGAAGAGAACGTTTTTCACATAATAGCTCTAGCAAATTGGGTAACTCTACTCTAAAATATTATTTGTTTCACATCATTTTGTGTCATCTTTATGATATGTCTCACAGCTGCTTGTATTTTATTATGACATTTTCAGACTTTGCTGCTGCATATTGATATGATATTTGATATTAAATATTGTAAAATACTTAAGTACTCTGTAAGTAAATTATATCAATATCAAAATGAGTAAGACAGTACAAACTGTATTTATTGCCTCTTCATATGCTATGGCATGCCAGAGAAGTTCACTCAACATTGATGGTTGTCCTGCTTACTTTTAGATATGTTGCTAAGCAAACTTCTATTTACTTGAACTTTTGGAGTAGCCACGTGTTAATTACTTCTCAATCACCTGTGAAACTCTTTGTCTTAATGCATCACATTACAATCCCATTAAAGCAGATGTATACTCTCTTTAAGTTAAAAAGCCCAAGTTGAATGTATGGGTTTTCAAGCAGCATCTATAACCCATCATTTCACCAAAAAATGTTCCCTGAAATAAAAAATTATACCTTGCCTGAATACAAAATGCAAAAAGATGTATAGGTTATTTTTTTAGCCTCTTGGCCCAACCTAATAGAATCTTCTGAAGTGAAAAAATCTTCTGGTAATATTGTTCAATTTGCTGCATAAGACCAACAGGGTTTGAATCCAGGTCTGTGACCATTAATTGCCTCAGCACCTTGCTCTGGAAGATTACTACAGACAGAGAGCTCTAATTCAGGAATTTAGATGACTGAACCAGCACCTTTCCCATATTCACCTGGCGTTATGCTAGCACCTTTTGTCATGGGAAGAGTGGGAATTCCTGGCTTCTGCACCCTTTTTCCTCAGACACAGTACACCCAGGAATGCACACCAAGCTCCATTGCTGCAGATCACCCACTTTATGGCTATCACAAAAAGGATCAAACAGCTCGTAATTTAGAGAACCTGGAAGTTCTGTACAATAATCAGTTCTTTGAAGTGCTTGAATTTGTATGAAAAATATATGAAGAACAAACTGAGAGTGAATGTACGCAAAGAAACTGCTTGCTGAGTAAAACACGATTGTTGAATTATCTCAAGATGACTGACTTTAATTTGTTCTGTGATCTTTTTCTTTGAGGTCTATGGCTCTGAAAGTGGAATGATGTAATTCTTCCATAATTTGGTTATTTAGCACTAGCTTGTGACTGTCCTACAACATAGTCAACAACAAGGGCAAAAAGTTTCACTATTTATACAGGTGTGTGGTTAGTCATTATTACCTTTTACCCTACATGGAAATAAGGAGAGTTATGACTTTCTGCAACAGAGCACCATCCTCTAGATATTTGTACAGCCATCTAGGCTTTGGTTTGAGCTTTTACAAAAGTATGAAGATGTCAAGGTGCTGTGCTATAATAGTCCTAAAAGTAAACAGAAGATTAAATACATTTTCAAAAAGGTCAATCAATCATTTACTGTAATTGTATTTTTATGTTCAAATGCTGCATCTGACTTTGTTGGTAAAGTTTCAGAAGATCCTTAGGACTCTCTTCTGTCATGCCTAGACTTCAGAGTAGAAACCATTGTGCTTGTTGCTGGGATTGTTTTTGACCCTGAACTTTGTATATTTTAAGTTAAGTGAAAGAAGAGAGGAAAACTGTTAATATGCAAGGCTTGGGAAGTAGAATATAAGTACCCAATGAGTACATCCCCAGGTGCAAGCTATTCATGCTTGAAGGCAATGTAACTATTTTGGTCCTTTCTTAGAGGTTCCATCTCACAGATGCATTCAGAATACACAGACCAAGTAGTCAAAAGGATAAAAGCACTGCTGCCTTTGTCTGTTTAGAGGCCACAAACACTACAAGAGCCAACTTCAGAAGCCAGGTACTTATCTAAACAATAAAAAATGTCATAAACAAAGCAGTCCTTGAAGAGACAGAAGAGGTTTGTGTTCAGATGTTGAGAGAAAACATGAAAACGTAGTCTTGGATTTTTCTCTCCTGAGACCTAAATCTCCAATGTTTTGCAGGAGTTCATATAATGAATAAATATAAGTTTTGCTACACTTGAGTAAGTAAAGTTGCAAAGCTGAGATGGGAAAATAAGGGATGAAAGAAGGAGCAGATTATTCAAAAGCTGAATTTCTGTTCAGCTTGCATTTTCGACATCTATTGTTTCCTTCTTATTCCCCAGCTTGAATACAGTGAAAAGTTGCTCAGATGAGCAGGCAAGAATTACTTAGACACACAGCATAGATTAAAATGGCAAACTGCCACAGTCTTTAGCACAGAGGAACAGTACTGTAATCCTACCAGGCCTAAATTGAATCCAGGGCAGGCTTATAGGATAACACAGCTAAGGAGAAGGAGTGAAACAAATATGTTTTTGTCCACTCAGCTTAAGAGTCATGCCAAGAGATAGGAGTTGTTTCCCCCTGGACCAAAGGTCTGGTCTTAATACAAAACTCACCTATGCAGAAACCTCTTGAGAGACAGTTCCTGGCACACTGATGAAAGGCTTGACGTCTTTTATTTTACTTCTGCTGACTGCTTCCACACTGGACCTCACCTCCTCACCCCCTCCTTCAGGCGAGTAGCGATAGATATGAAAGAGCATGGTTTTTAGCCTGATGCATTAAAAGAGCCAAGTTGGCCAGCTCTGCCCCAGCTAGCTGGCATTGTTACCACAGAGGGTCATTTTTCTTCAAATCACTACCTTCTTGGCCAGCTTATATGAGATTTAATTCTAGAATCCTTAATGGATCTCTGAGAAAGGACAGAGCTCACTCCCTCTCTCCTACCTAACAGGAGGAGGGCAGCAATGAGTCTCAGTAGTTCTGAGGACAAAATTCATTTGTTTTAGTGATAACTCAAACACCTGCTCGCCCTAAAGCTCCACTGCCTACTCATGGCTGCAATAACAGAGAGAGATTGCCACATTATGAAGGTCAGCACTACCATTTTTCACATATTTCACTGCTACAAATGAAGGTGTACAGGAGAGCATGCATGTGGCTACCAGGTTTGATAAATATCAGATTGCTGAAACTGAGGTTGTCTTCTAAAAGACCTAGCTTTTAAAAAGTTCAGGAAACCTTGTGATAGTCACTGAGTGATGTGAGTGAACAGATGTAGAATGTAGAAAGTGTTGGTAGAGAAATTGTTGTTAAAAATTGTTAGTCACTATTTAGACACTATTGATGATGGAAAATTCATTTAAAAGTGTTTGCAAGAAATGTTTATTTTTTCCACACTAAATGTCATCTTCTAAGAGAATAAAGTGTCTGATGCTTCATGGAAAACCTCTCAGTG
Organism: Machaerirhynchus nigripectus; assembly: GCA_013397975.1. NCBI lineage: Eukaryota > Metazoa > Chordata > Aves > Passeriformes > Dicruridae > Machaerirhynchus > Machaerirhynchus nigripectus. Next base: position 51,660 of record VZRQ01002121.1, read on the forward strand.
GAATAATTCTGTTCAGACTGCTAAATCTTGTGCAATTTATCCTCTACACATAAGAATATATTGCAAACATCAATAATCCACTGCTTGGCAATAGTACTAGATGCGTGAAATCTGGATTTGAGGTTTTAATTTTGTAAAACAAAGCCAGTGGAATGACACAACTTTTGCTTCTTAAGTGAATACATAAGTAACAGATCTCTGAATAAAATTATATATAACTGTTCAGTACAAGTCTGATCCAGTCCAAACCTGGTCTCAATCATGTTTGAGTGTCAACTGGCATTTAGGCATGAGATGAGGCATTTCAATCATTTCAGATTTGGTTTACACTGCATATTAGCAGGGGCAATCTGGTGTTTGACAGCAGATGATGGAGCAATTTGGGATTTCCATACAGGCTAAATTTGACTTTTCTAATGTGCACTGTCCTTGGCTAATCACTGACTAAACAAGTTATAAGGGTTTCTACCTCTGGAATAAAATTGCATTATCTAAAGGTGGCCAAATATAGCCCATAAAGTTGGTCTTTTTTTAAGTTTTCATTTTAAATAGTTGGATATATCTACCCGCCTGGCTTAGTTGCATTATGACACTAACCATTTCCTGAAACTACAATCTTTCTAAAATACTACCTCTTTTTATTTACATTTCTTTTTATTCATCACCTCAGCCTGCTTCTTAGCATGGCAAGGAAGAAAATGCCTTTTCCATCTAAAGTAACGCTTCACCATTTGGGAGGGACTTTACACCTCTGCCCTCTTTCTGAGGAAAGCCTTACCCTCAGAAGTTGTGCAGTCAATGGATTAGGGCCATCAGTTTCTTTTTTTTGTTGTTTCTTTTTGGGTTTTATTTTTGGTTTGAGTTTTTTTGGTCAGAACCAAACTAATGAAAAATGTTTCTCCTTCCAGTTCCTGTGGCTTCACTGAAGTGTCCAAAACTTAACTTCCTTGCTTGCCACGGTAACCAAATTAGCTGGTTGAAGAGTAGCACATGAAAGTTTTACATTCTCTCTGAGAATAGAAGTCCATTAATTTAGACCAGTAAGAGACTTTTGGTCAGTCACTAGCCTCATTTTCAGGACTCATCTCAAGGCAGTAGGGACCAGTGCAGTCACCAGGGCTCTAGGTTTTGGCTCCCTAACTGCAACCCTGGGACTTGATGCTACACAGAGCATGAGAAAAACTGTTGCAAAAAAGACTTTTGGTCAGATTATCCCTGAGATCTGTCTAACTTCTTTCTCCTTTGCATCCCTTCAATGGTCATCATGATATTCTCTAACTTCCACTTACACTAGACAAAATAAGTTAACTGCTGTTAATATTAACAGCTGAAAAATTCAATGGCATGGCAATCTGCATGCTGAGAATACAGTACGAAATCACCAGGGCAGATATGTTTGATATGTAAATACTCTACCACAGCTCAAGCTGCCTCTCTGCCTTTTTCAAGAAGCACATCAATCCCATGCACACGGCATTCTGTTGGAGTTTTGATCGTACTTGTTAGAGATATTATGGCATCTCACAGGCATAATGGTACTGGATTCAGGGCATGCTCTTTGCCTGCAAAATCACGTCTGAGCAAACTAAAGCAGAGCAGCTGCATAGCATTGTCTATATCATGAAACTACAGACAAGGACTGGTTTAAAAAAAAAATTCATTAACTTATCTTCGCTTATCACTAATTCTTCAACATTTACCGCCCACTTCTTCACCTGCCCCCCCGACTATATTGAAGCAAATGAAAGACAAGTTGTGTATGATGTTTAGGGTCCAGAGCACAAGTGTTAGGAGGAGCAGCTGAGGGAGCTGGGGCTGTTTAATCTGGAGAAAAGGAGCCTGAGGGGAGACCTTATTGCTCTCTACAAGTACTTGAAACGTGGTCATAATGAGATGGTGGTTGTCTCTTTTCTCATGTAGCAAGTGATAGGATGAGAGGAAACAGCCTCCAGTTTCACAAGGAAAGGTTTAGAGTGCATGTTAGGAAAATTCACTTCACCAAAAGGGTTGTCAAGCACTGGAACATGCTGCCCAGGGAAGCAGTTGAGTTGAACCTTGCACCCTTTGAGTTGATCCCTTGAACCATTTAAAAGATGTGTAGATGTGGCACTTATCATTATGGCTCAGTAGTGGGCTTAGCAGTACTGAGTTAATGCTTGGACTTGGTGATCTTAAGGAGCTTTTCCAGCCTAAGTGATTTTGTGAGTCTATATATTCCTTGAGGATCTTGAAGAGCAGCGGGTATGGGCACTACAAATATATACTTCTCCCTGAACTCCAGCACTACAGAAAACACCTGCATGTGGACTTTGTCAACGTGTACATGACCTCAGCTACTCCACTTCTACTTCAGAGAAAAGAATCACAGAAAAACTTAGGACAGATCCCTGGAGACTGCAAACTGAGCAACGCAGCACTTAATCAGCTTGCTCAGGATCTTACGAGGTTAAGTATTGTCCACAGTCTCTTGGGCACTGTGTTTCAGGGCTTAGCCCTCCTGTGGATCTCAGCACTTCTGTGAAATGATCTTCTTTGCTACAAAGATTCAAAAATAAATACATGAAAAATAGTTGGGGACTTATCTGTGCATACAGCTAATTTGATCTCAGCCACAATATGGCTGCAATACTATACATCATATATTATATATTATATATTATGCATAAAGTAGTTACAGTAATGCCTTAAAAATAAGAAACCAGCTCTGAAAAACCATCTTTGTCACGTCCTGTAATCTGTGCATGATATTTTAAAGATCAGATATTTAGAGAGAAGTAAACTCATTTTCTGCTATCCCTTTGTGATCTCTTGACTACAGCTCTCTATATTCAGTAGTAAGTGATTTTCAAGGCTCCAGATAAAAGATTGCTTTCCTGATATTTCTCTAAAATATGGTATAAAATCTGTTTGCAGAAGATGGTATTAGCCATAGAGATTTTAAGCCTCTGTTCACAAATTACTTTGCTGAAGACAATCACAGTTATGATTAAAATAATGCATGCTTATCCCTAGATGGAAGAGTTCATGCCTAAACTTTTTGCACGGCAGCTTTTAATTGCAGAAAGCAGTTCACTGAATTGGTTTTCATTATTTAGACACCGTGCTGTTTTTCATGCTAAAGGTACTAGGATTGCTACTTGTGTGTTTGTTTATTTTTGCACTGTTTCCAAATTGGACAATAAAATTCCTGCTGGCATTTCACTTTTCATTAACCATTTTTTGAATATTTGCCCATTTTGGTTATTCTGGTATAATAGAAAATTGCTATAAAGAAAGGGCTAGAAGTAGTGAGAAATAAAAACGTCTTTGCTACCAAGACCTAACACTTGTGTATTATTTGCAATATAACAAGTCTGAATAGCCTTAAACAGGTTTGGAAATGCATTATGGTGGCATTACAGACCCCATATTCAGAAAATAATCCTTATACCAAAGACCAAGTCTAATAATATGTTTAACATGTTTTAAGTCTAAAACAGATTAAAGCAAAACCTAAAATATAAATCCAAATTTAGCAGATTGGGGTTTTAAAAGTTCAATTCAATATACATAGCCATTCCACAACTTTAAATGTAAATATCTTTGTTATTTACAAATTACCATGTTATTTTTTGATCATCCACTACTATTGCAACACTGGTATTACTGCCTCATTATTACTGTATGTTCTCTGAGCCCTAATTATGAACAACAATCCCACTGGGTCAGGCTCTGTGGTAACATTAGGTAGATGGTCGGAAATGCATTCATTGCTAATTTTGATTTTTTGATTCACAGAGATGACATCATCAATCAATTCCCATCACAAGAATTCACAGGAAGCCCATCCCATACCCATTATTTTCAAGGTTCTCCTTACTATGTCTTTAGGAAGAGTAATGAAGATGCAGATTTGGACTGGGGAGTCTAAGTTTCATACAGATTCAGAGAGTTTTTCATATGTTAACCAAGAGCAATTACAATCTTTTATTCTCTGTATCTATCTTTACATGATGGTTCAGTGCCACAGTTGCAATATATTCCAGCCTACCTGTTTAGAGACAGGAGAACAAATTATGTAAAACACAGTTAGTCTTTTTCCTCTCATCTTAGAACTAAGGACAGCCCAGTTTGAAGACCAGATCAAAGTTTAGACTTCACTTCCCATGAATGTGAAGATAACCAAGTTCACAAAAGTTTCCCCACTATTCAGTGGATGATGATCATGATTTCACAAAGTGACTTACACACTTGATAAGACTTTTTCCCTTTTTAGTCACAGCTCTTCTACCCTTAGTTCTGGTAGGAGCACTTAAACCCAAAAAACCAAAGGAGTACAGCTACACACCACCACACAACAAAAAGTAAACTAAATTAAACTAAACTAAACTAAAGTAGAAAAATAACAGAAAATAAAATATGATACAGTAGGATAGCAGATGATATGATATGACACTCTGGACTGAGTGTCTCCGGTGCTTATGTGCTATATAATATGGTTCATGAAAACCACAGAATTCTGTGGATTTTGTGAACACATTTTTGGAGTCTCGGGATGTTGCTTTAGAGATTTCACTTTGTACAACTACTTGAAAGTTTGCAGAATGTCCAATATTCTTCAGACATTCTGATTTATTTTTGTGGTGAAGGCTGATGATTTCATGTTGCACAATGAGAGAACATTCAAGTTCTGGTTCAATAACTAAGAGAAAGATTTTGTTATTTCTGTTCTGTTTACAGTACCATTAATCCTTATATCAACACTTAAATGAGTATTTATTTAACACTGAATTCCCATCTTTCATTGAGATGAACAAGAAAAAGATGTGCCTTTATTAAAAGGATGATGGACTGATGTGAAAATGGTGGGTCTTTGATTGTTTGTGTGGAGGGATATGAATTGCACTCATTAAAATAGAATGCTGATAAGGACAGGCTATAAATCTGAAAACAGGTTGCCCCTGAAATGGGTTTTAGAAAGAGTTTTGCACATAAACCAAGGAACTGACAATAAAAACAGTGACAGCATTGCTTTATACAGTGTACAGGAAGCAGAGATATTTCTTTAGAAAGCCAAAGACAAAAGTCACCCTCTTTACAGCAAATATATGTCTAGATTTAGAAATATCTGCATTTCAAACATTATGAAGGAAAGCAATTATCATTAAATAAATAATATAGTTTGATTATGACATGAATATGGCAAGAAAGGACAAGAAGTGATTACTGAAATATGAAATTTTAAAAGGGGCAACTTTCAGATATAGTGCTTGTTGTATTTGAAAACTGAGTTGCTTAAGCTCATTTTGCATGAAACAAAGGCTCAAAATGAAAGCTTATAGCACATCACCTTATCAGGCATTCTTTTCTTGATTCAGAATTGCATGGCACTATTAGGAGAGCTGTAAAACACAGCCTTTTTTAGAAGTTCTTCCTAGAGGTGCAAGTGATGTAATGAGCCTCAACTAGAAAAGCTTGCATTTTATTCTAGACTGAGAGGACAGTGTAAAATTATATCATAAGTCAACAGAGCCCAAACCAAGATGGAAAAGAGAACAAGCCTCTCTGCCTGTACACATTGGAGGATTGTAGCGCTGGTATTGCAGACAGACAAGCAGACAGATTCAGAACAGCTTTGCTGTGAAAAGCAAAGCTTCAGAAACTTTCTAATATAAAAGGCAGGAAGTCACAGAACTAAGAAAACAGGAAACAGGGAAGAACTTTAAGCAGAGCAAAGGTGGTCATAATACAGAGGAATGTGGCAGCCAGATAAGCAATCTGTTGTCAGTGGCAGAGAAAGGAGGCAAGCACTAAAGAGGTGAGGCTGAATCCAGCTAGCATGCTGGTATTGACAAAACATTCCAGCATCCCAAAAAATATGTTTCTCTCTAAGAAGTCTTTTTCTGCACAGCCTCATAAGGGAAGAAGAAAGTGACAAGGAAAATAAAATGTGCTTCAGTAAAAGCAAAAAAAAAAAAAGATAGGAAACATGAGATAAAATAAAACTGCAATAACTTGCACTGCACTCAGCTTAAAATTTTTTAAAAATAATCAGTAGAATCAATAGTTAGTTTAATGGCGCCCATAACTACTGATCACACAACTTAAAGAATTCTAGTAAAGATGATTATAGTAATTGCAGTAGCATTACAGACCCATAATAATGGAGGTTATATTTTTCTGTCGTAATGCGAAGTAACACCTGCCATTTCTGCTTAGCAGAATTGATTCCATCTGAGATCATTTGTTCCTTTAAGCCAATTATTATATCGCCATAATCATTTTACAAGCACTAAATATCAAAGCATATAATTAAAGAAACCCACTCCCTTTTGCAAAACTACTGAAGATGTAATCCAGAAAGGATAAAGTAATACTATCCATTTGCCTCCATATTAATAGAAAAAGCTGTTCCATCTCAGATCATTTAAGTGTTTTAATTATGTAAAGACATGGTAATTTTTGATGCAAAGAATGTTTTCTTTTACTCTAAATTTGGCGGTAATATTACTGTGACTTTAAAAAAATGATCCCAAACAGTTATTTAGATAAATAATTGGTTCTTTGAAATCCATGCAAACATCAGATTTGCACAGTAGAAGAATGAGGCAATTACTGTTCTTCAGAACATGCAAACAAAGCTGCACAATCAATACTTTTCTGGGTCTTTACGATTACCCATGCTGACAATGTGGCCAGCGTTAATTGTCTGCTCAGCTGCTACTCAGTTTATCCTTTCTGTCCATTTGGAAATGTATTATTGGTTCATGGTGAATGAAGAATGAAAATTTCTTGGTTATGGTTATAAGAATTGAGATGTCCAAAGTTCATGGTCAAACTTTAATCTACAGAGAATACCATGAAAGTAGCCAAAGAAAAAGAGAAGAGTCCTTCAAAAAATTTACACAGCTACTTACAAAAACTTACACAACCAAAGGAATGATACTGAAACAGGAAAACTACCCAAGAAACAAAACTTTCTCTGTAATCAAGCTACACATTGTGCTAAAAGAGCACATTAACCATACATTACTCCTGACCAGTAGTCTGCAAATTTTAGGGGGGGTTACCTATGGCAGGAAGAGGTGATGCAAATATTCTGACAAAAAGACTGAGATCAAAGTTCTACTTGGATTATCAGGTACTTCTGCTAAGGAGTTGTGATGCATTCCAGGCAAAGCAGACCTGCTTCCCCCTCTGCAAGCACATTTCTCATCCAACAACATCTCTGGATATTGTTCAACAACCCCACCAGGAACACTTCTCACTTCTACATAAAGTCTCAGAATGAAGATTACTTACTGCTGTAAGTAGATAGACAGTAAAGAAAGAAACTTGCAAAGATAATAAAGAGCCAAATGGGGAGTTCTATCTTTTGGGAAAAAGATTATGTGGAAATATGCATATATAAAAGCTGTTCCAATTTTATCATATCTTAGTTTCCACAGAGGTATTTGGAAAACATTAATAAAATTCATTAAATAATTTTCTCATATAGTCAGCAGTGGTTAATAAAAGATTTTAAATGTATGATGAGCAATGTAGGTCAGCAGAAATTCACTTTTGCACTGGGATAAATGTGATCTATGTTCTGAGCAATACTTCCATTTAACCCAGCTGAATACATGCATTCTTTATAAACTTGAAAATTCTTAGAAGGAAAAAAAAGGAAAGCGAGAACATCTGAATTTTTTCGGAGTAAAACTCAACTGCTATCACCAAAGAGCTGGTCAAAATACTTGATAACTGTAACTTTTTCCAATCTAGGACATTTTGTCCTGAAAAGTTTACAAAGAAACTACAAAAAAATACAGAAATTACACTTGAAAAATCAGCAGCCATTTAAAAAAATATTTTGAGAGACACCTGTAACAATAAAAGCATAGCTCTGGGAGAACCCAAGTAGACTGCAAATGAAAGTAAATACTTCTATGCCCAGCCTTGCAGTTTTGCATCTCTGTAAGTTGTTAACAGATCAATCCTTTAGCAATGGCTTGTGAAAGTTGTGGGCTGCCCTGTGCAGATCACAGCTCCATCTGTTTTCCAGAGTACTCCCCACATAATCATGGGTTGTCCACTCTAGCTTCTTTGCTTAGCACTACAACTACAGAGCCAATTATTCTTTTCATTTTCTTAAGAAATCTGTTCACATCCATGTTCTGCTGTTTGCCTACCTCTCCTCGGCGCAGGAAGTGGGGAGGCAACCCTGCCAGCCAAACAGATGCACAGGAGATGGCATTTGGTTGTTCAGGCTAGTTCACAAATTTCACAGTAGCTTGGGTATTATGAGTTAGTACATTCTGTAACAATTAATATGGAGCATCATGAACCCTGTGTGGCTGCATCTCACCAGAATTTGGGATTATATTGCTATTCTACTGCTATAGAAGGCTTTATCATTTTCTCAAAGCATCATGTTTTTAAGCTCTACAAATGCATTTCTTAAAGAAATATATATATAATATAAATTTTTATATATATATAAAAATTTAGCTAATGAAAGAAAAAGACAGATATAAAACGTTCTTGGTGGGTAAAAGATTTCCACTCTGTACATTACATAAACAAAAATTACAAAATGTGTGATTTAAAAAAAAATTAATCAAACAATATCAAATACTCATTGCTGTTCTATTTTCATTTGCTTGTTTCCTTGAGAGAAACACTACTAATTTTTTCCAGGGCCTCAAATTTTTCCGCACTTAGAAATGTATCCCATCTTGTCAACATGCTCTCATTCATCCAGTTTTTCCCAAGTGTAGTTGAATGCAAATGACACCTTTGCCTGCAGTGCTGAGCTTGGCAAAAAGTATATCCATTAACCTGGTGGCTAAGAATATTTGCAATTTCTTTTGTTTCTGTTGACAGCTTCTTATCAGGTTTTCTGTCAGAGATTCTTTGCACAGTACTCTTTATTCTCAGTTTTGATCCCTCCTTCAAATTCTAGTATTGCTTTTCTGACAGCTAATCTCCATTTCCCTTTAAGTGCAAGTATCCATCCATTTGCTGTCAGAGAATTCTCCTCCACAGCTCGTTACACCTTCCCATTTAGCATCTTCTAATACACCAAAAATTGAATGATATCGTTTTAACCCTTGCCTTCATCTATACTTTGGACGATTTGTTTTACAAACTGGTGATCAAAAGCCAGCGTAGATTTTTGGCTAACTCCCTAATTCAGCAGCTCAGTTAGCACTGATGTGTACCTAATGTGTAGCCTGCAAACCAAAGAGAGGAAAAAACATCCTTCCATGTACTGGGGGCACTGACCAAACAGTCCAGCAAGTAAACACAGTCAGACAGAACCAGATTTTCACACTGCAGACATATTCTTTACCCTGCACAACATTGCAGGTGTCACAGGAGAGGCAAATTTAAAAAGTTCTAGAAGAAGAGAGAAGCAGAACTGGGAATATGAGTCTAATTTCTTGAACTCCAGTTCACTTTTCTAGCTATCAGCAAGCATTTCTCCTTTCTAGCTATCAGCAAGCGTTACTCTTTCACCTCTGTAAAGCATTCACAAGTACTCCTGTGCAGAGTCCCAAGAAATTATGCAAAAATTGTATCTGCTACTGTTTTGCGCTGATAGAAAAATAGGCACAGACACAGAAATTATTCTTGAAGGGGTGAAACCACAACAACTATAACTTCCATTCAGTGTGAAACAGTACATTGTTATAAATATTCTTCTAGTAGCACATCAGGCCATTTGCTGACTCTCATTCATCTGTGAGTCTCTCTGTACTTGTAAAAATCACAGCACAATTTGCTTTTACCATCTGGAACTACAGCAGGAAGGCTACTTTAGTGTAACCTGTCCTACCAAACAATTTAGGTGATATGCTGATTTCTTTAATGTAAATTATATCTATTTTTCATCAATCATTTTATATCCTTCTACTAACAGCACAGAAAAAAAACCTGTTGATATTTGATATCTCTCTTTGTTGATATATTCATCTATGCTAAGCTCATGTTGTTCATCTTTCTAGCAAAAATAATGAATGATTTATCAAAGATTTTCAGTTAATTACTTTGGCCAATGATAAACAGAGAGTGATGTTTGTCTATTTTTTAATACTACCATTTAATAATCACTTCCCTGTTTTAAAGATGCTTTTTTTATCTTGTATTTCAAACAGTTATTTCGTTACATACCTTTTAATGCGAGAATAAGTGTGTAATATTAACATTAAAAAATACTTTAAGTTTCCAGAGTAACTTCCATCCATTACCTCGTATGCTTATGTTATCTAATTTATGCATTCTTAACACCCTCTTTCTATTATTTTATAAACAACAAGTAAATAAAAAATTATCATTATTTCTATATTCAAGCACTCAAAAATGTGGTAGGAAATCTGAACACATACACATCTCTTGAGATAAACAGAATTTCTCATTATATACTTAGTATGCAAAATTAAACTATTTTGCTGAAAGACAGATTAAGACAATGGTTTCTGTTATTGCTGACATGATATTTTATTGCAACTCTAGGTTCTTAAAAGAGTAGAGAAAATTTCCTCTTATCAGCCTTCACCAGAAGTGAAGTGTTACACTGTAGGGGACATGCCACACTTTCACAGTTTTTTTTCTCTGAGAAACAGAAGGGTAAAAAGACAAGAGGATGTGGTTCCTTATGCAAGAAGAGGCATGGACAAGGCTTCTTGAGACTTTCAGACTCCTTTGGCATCCAAGAAATGGCTAGGAAGGTTTCATCTCACATGAGTACCTCAGACACACAACTGTGTGCTAGGTCCTGGTCGAAAGCAAACTTATGCATACGGGTGACAAGGACAGGTTGGATGGAGCTCTGAGCAACCTGATCTAGTGGGACGTGTCCCTGCCCATGGAAGGGGGTTTGGAACTAGACTATCTTTAAAGTCCTTTCCAACTCAAACTACTCTATAATTCTATGACTCAAACATCAATGGGATTACCCTAAACTTAAGAAGGTGCACAAAACACTTAAAGACCGAGGCTTCTAATGTGAAGGAAGAACTGTCAGCATGCGCTTATACAGTGATAGTACAGTGGGACTCCCATCCTAACTTTCTTGGTGTTCCCACCATAAAAATTACTATGGCATTTGTAATACTTAATCAGCTAATACTAAATTTATGTATACAGCATTTAAGGAATGACAAAGATTCACCTGTTTGCCAAAACAAAGTATAAATTTGCACATCTTGAAATGCAGAAAAACTTGAAGGAATTTGTAAGTGATGTCCTCCAATGATATAACAGTTGCTAAATAGTGTATCTTCCCTATTAGTCTTATGTGATCATTAACAAGAGAGAAATTAAAGTAAAACAAGAATGTAAGAAAAAGAGGGAAATGAGTGAATAAGAAAAAAAAAATGGGCCTGCTAGAATATGTGGTGCTCATTTCTATGTCCACATAATTGAAAGGGAAAAAAAAAAAACAAACAGAAAGAAGAAAAGAAGAGAGGGGAATCAACACTCTTTGTGTATTTATTTTTTGATTTCGCAAATGAAAGTCTTTTCGCTAGTGTTGTCTAGATTTTACACACTTTAAGGGGAAAAAAAAAAGCAGATGGAAAATATATGGAGGAAATATGCAAAGTTCTAAACAAAGATGAGCTACCAGCATCACAGTACAATCAATTTCTGAAAATGCACAATAATCTTGTACCACCTCCACAAGAAGTTTAAAAAAAATAAATGTAATGTCTCCTAAGTACTTAGCCCACTGTATTAGATCTGTCCTAGGAAATATCCAGAACTTCTATAAACTCTGGAGGAAGGAAAAAAAACCTCAAATACCATTCATAGCCTTTTCTATTCTCAGCTGAGAGTTATTTTGTACTTGCATTGGAGGAAAAGTTGCCATGGTGGCACGTTACATTATTATGAATCTAATAATTGTAGACTAGAATGATAGACGTCTCACCAGCTTTTAGGAATGTTCAAAACTATTTACTAACCCTTCATTATCACAGCTCTGAAAAAACAACTCAAACACTCTATCTTTACTTCATGGATTTTCATGAATATATTACATTCCAAGGTATTATTCTGCATCCTTTTAAGTCAGTTTATAAAGATTTCACCTATTGCAGTGGCATGCTTTGTGAACATCTCCATGATAACCAGAGCAGAAGAGGTGTATTTCAGAGGTAGTTCTGTGACTTTTGCACCTCAGTGAAAATTTGATTTTCAAAATAACTTTGAAGAGTAGGGGGAAAAAAGAGATTCCTGAACAATTTGAAGCCCACAGAGTTCATTGATTAAACCAGCATTGTTCTCACAAGCAATCACCTTGTGAAAAGGAAAAGAAAAAAGTTTTAATTTTCAAAAAGTTATAACAATGGTCAGCAGCATTAATTTGCCATGCTTTATGGTACCACCCATTTCAGTAGAATCCAGGGATTATACTGAAAACCAATTTTTGCCTTTCATAGTACAATAATTATAGGAGCACATTTAATGATTGCTTTGGTATAAAAGTCTTCTCTCTTCAAATGTACCAGTGAACTAAATGCATTTGATATTCCAATACCTTGTGTGTTTCTTTAATGACAACATTTCATTAGTGTAATTACAGCAATACAACATAAATGGGGAAAAAAAAGCTAATTAAACAATGACATGTTTTTGATTCAAGTCTTCTTTATTTCCACCAAGGTACACTTGAACAGCCTGTTCTTCATTGTAATAAACTGTTTGAATTCACAAGACTGGATCAACTGTATCTGAATTGTTGCTTACACTTCTCTTGAAAAATGACAAGGGCAACAGTAATGGATTGATTTTCATGGTGTAATCAAGATTTGCAACACAAAAAGAATTCTGCTTCATACTTTTTTGAATTGCATAGTTCCTATACAGCCAAATCTTATTCTGTCAAAAGGATATTGATTTTGCAGAGGGGCACACATATGAGTTCATGAGTGAAGAGGTACAGGACTGCATTTTCAGTCAAGTGATTATGAGGGCAATCCAGCCAGAAACTTTTTATTATAAACTTCCTATACCTTCTTGGACAGTTTTCAGAAAAATTAATATCTCATCATTCAGGATGTGCTTCATAGCAAGTGCACTATCAGGAAAGAAGTGTGTTTCCAATTCAGAGTATGACAGGCACGGTGACATATGCAGCTGTGTGCCATTGATGAAGGAAGGCAAAATAACAATGTCCAAATAAAGAACATCCCTTAGGTGAAGGGAAAATGCAAAATTTTACATTAATCTTATAAATTACTTCTGTCAGGAAGTTTGGTTCAGAAAAAGAACTTTAGCAGGTAGTTATAAATTGTTTGGTTTATACCTGCTCTCAGTAAATTGATACAAAATTTATTTGAAAATAGTATAGGCCAAGAGAATTTTCAGTTTAAAGATTTATCTCTAAGTTTTCCCATTTAGCAATTTAATGCTGAAGAAATAAAATTGTATTTTCTCAACAGAAATAAAGTGGTCTGTTCATGGTATGACACAGGGATTCATTCCTCAACCCTATATATTTTTTTTAAATATTTCTTGAATAAAAGTTTTTGAAAGGGCCCATTGATTTGAGAAGCACCTCTGGCACAAATTGTTGCAGAAAGAGCTTGTCAAAACAGAAGAGATGGGTATTTCCAAAGTGATCCATGCATTTGCTAAATAGCAAATGTTAAATTTCACAGAAAGCAGTTGATATTACTTTGTGTTTTTTTCAGTTCCGAAACATCACAATTTGCATGAAAAGAAAGCAGAGAGAAAAATATTATCACATTTTTCATTTGCCTCTTCAGAAACTGAGGTGGGAGGAGAAACAATTTCCCCTGCCAATTTCAGAAGCTATGGCCATTTTTGCATAATACCAATCATTATCTCCCAGACTGGTGGTCAAATGAGCTCTGTTGATGTATATGAGCTTCTTGGTTTTAAGTATAAACCCCGTTCGAAAAATGTTTAATAGAACTCTTGTAAATATTTATTGCATGCAAAGCATAATATTTACAGGCAAAAGGCTAATTATTTTAGACCTGCTAGCTTCTATCTATTTCTGAAAGAGTACTTGTGAGCATATTTTCTTTCTCTGTTACTTAATTAGAAGTGTACGGAAAAAAATAAACTATAATGTAATCATAAGTACGCACATTTTAATCTTGCATGCACGGCTTTATACATTCCCCCCTTTGACATAATGTAAAATTTAATTAAAAACTAAGAATCTAATACAAATACTGAAAACAAACAGTGGAAAAATGCCTGATTACATATCATGTAGTGCATGTATGAATGATAGTGCCATCTCAGAAAGGAGACCTATACATTTTTTCACAGGTGTTATTATTTCTCTGTCCTCATTGATATTCAATGTTGATGCAACTCAGACTTGAAATTAGGTATAGACTTAAGTAATCCACTGAATGGCTTTCATACTATATACTTGGTTGACTTTACTTGTAGTTTTCCTTATCTCATGGCAGACAGAAAGAGGCAGAACCACAAAATAGAGCAACTTGTAATGTTTGCCCACACCTTGTTTTGAGGAAGCATTTTTAAAGAGCTTATAGAAGTTTAATGATGCCTTAATCTCTAAAAGTTCAAACAATATGGATTGTTGCATAATCTGTTGTGTCAATAGGTTGTTTACAACCAGAGGCATTTTTTGTAAAAGGACAATCAGAATGTCATTACAAAACATGAGATAAATTTAATACACATTAGATACTCTTTCAGTATAAAATTATTCCTGCCTTTTATTTTGCAGTCATCTCCTTCCTCTGTGTGGATATGGTAAAGCCAGTCACACAATAATTTAATCTGTAAAGAGATTTCAACATAGCACAAGTATAATCCTACAAAAAGACCCAAATTTCAGACCTGCATACCTTAGTTACCTTGGGATTTTGCCTGGGTTTCTCAGCCAGGAGAAACACTGCTACACTGTTACTGTTGCTCAAATTATTCATTCTTAATTAGTAGCCATTAGGCCTTTTAGAATTTCAGAAATGTATGCCCAACATAAAGCAGCAACAACGTGCTAGATGTCTGTTTAGCACCAGCACATTTTTGAAAGACCGGTGCAGGGACGCGTAGGAAGCCAATATGCTGTAGAGTGCCATTTGCTCGTTTACTTAGTGTTGTTCTTTGTTCTCAGCTTCCTCAAAAATACTGAGACACTGATGCTTTCAGTCTATAGATGGTCAAGGGTCCCTCCGTGTGTTACCTTTCACAGATGAACCATACGGCATGCAATACAGGAAACCCCACCTGCAGCTCTGCCAGAGCATACCCATGAGGACAGAAGGGACACACTCTTCTGATTTAGCCTTTATGTTCACTCTGGGGTTTTTTTAAGCAATATCCTTCCTACGTTACCTACTGTACATGTGGGAGATAAGTCTGCATTCTTTTTTTCAAGGTACAGTTCAGCTCAGCCTGAACTGCATAAAGAAAAGTTTTGAGGCATTTCTCAACAAGATCATGTGCTATGTCAGTAAACTGCAATGCTGGGATTTCAAGAAATGCAGATCCAGGGCAGAACCCCCAAATAAATGTTGTAGACAACACTTATGTGTAAGCTTTTGTCACTGTAGACAGGGGAGGCAGATGTATTCAGACACAGGAAAAAAATTTCTAACTTCAGCTGAAAAAAAAGAAAATAAAGAAAATCAGGGTTCATTCTTGAAACAAGAGCCCTCAGGGAACTTATCATAATGCTTCCAATCTTTTGTCCTTTTTCATAGCACAAAAATGTAAAAGAAATTATGTTCTTAAGCTAGTGAACCAATGAAATGAGAAGACATGAGGAAAGAGCATTGACAAATTATTTTGGCAGCAAGCTAACTCCTTCAGAAGTCGCTTTTGTGCTGAGTCTAGAGAGAAAACGCATTGATTTGTTGTGAGATTTTAGTCTATGTATTCTAGAGTTTTATGCATATTTGGGAGATCCTCAGGGGAAAGCTTTCTGCCAGTTCAGAAAGCATTTCTAATTAATTAAAAAAGCTTTTGTTTCTATGTCCTTACTGACGTTTTTGTGGCATTTTCATGCTAAGGCTTCTTGAATTATATATAGAAGCCATTAATCAGAAGAAACTGATGAGGATTTTCAGCATTCCAAATTTAGGTACTGTCATCTCCCTTTCAACAGCCAAAAAGCTAGCCTAATTTTTAAAAATGCTGAACACCAAGAAGTTTCAAATTATTTCCTAAGAACTGCCTTTCTAAAGTCCTATCTAACCCTGCAACCTGTTCACAGCTGCAGATGCTGAGGAAAGCGGGAGTCAAGCACGGGAGTGAACCCAAGCGTACAGGTAGGTCCTCCTGGGTGCCTTCAAGGTGTGCAGCATTTGCAGCTTAAGTGTATTCGCACTTCAGGAAGCAAATTCCCACACTGGACTGGAAAAGTGAAGATCCTGTTTTACTGAGTCTCAAAGGAATGAGAGAATGGAACTTTTGGGGGAAGATTGTTTCAGTCATATTCCCTCATGCAATCCCCTCTAGCACCATATGTGTATCCTCTCTTTTCTTTTTTTGTTTCAACTTTCTCAAAAGATTTTGTTTCCATTTATGAGCATTGCGCCAAATATTTTCTTTACATTTACTAAACTGATTGAAGGACACAGCTTTTTTAACTGCCTCCATAGCACTTCAGCCCTGCCTAACCTATGAAACAGCGTGAACAATGAAACTGCCATCAAATTATGCCAGTGAAAGTTACATTACATAAAATAACACCAATGATGTATGGTACAGAGACCTGACTGAAAGCATATGTTGACAAAAATAATGAAACTATCTGAGCAACAACTAATAATAAAAAGAAATTCTTAAAGAAAAGAATGAACAGAACATTACAGAAATAAGGGAGTAAAGACATGCCTGAGATAAAATGGCAACCTATGCTATTTGACAACAGAAATGAAATTATCTAAGAAGAAAGAATACTCCAACCCAAGAGAATTATGAGATAAAACTGATGGACAAGGAGAGAGGATTCATACTTCATGTTTCCACTCACGTAACTTCACAAGCAGTATGAGTTGCAGGAAAAATGTAATAAAAGAGGGAAGCAGCACATCGTTTTTCACTCTATAGCTCCATTACTAAATTATTTATCTTTCACTCCCCTTCACTGCCTCCTCCAGAATGGTTTGGTATCTTCAATGGCAAGGAGGATGCAAAGTGCTAAAACTAAAAATACTCGCAGTTTTCTGGAGCTATTCCCTGACTACACACATTTTGGTTTACTGCAATGAAAACATAAACTGTGTAATACAACAGGAATTAATTTATTATGAACAACAATATGGGTTCAGAACACATCTTTGTAGTTCCACTTTATGATTCAGATTCACTGTGGCTTGAAGCACATTCATCAGTCTCATGGGTATTTTTAAATGCTGTAAAGTTTAAAATACAATTCAGAATTAAGACTGATGAGTACTGAATATGTATTAATAAACATAAGGAAGGTGATCTTAAGATGTACCACTGTGGCACAAGTATAACACCTAGTTCAGGAAAAGCTTTCTGGATTAATTTCAATAAGCTGCTTTCTGTGCTAACAAGTTTATTTTCTAAAAGAACAAACCTAAATTAATACCACAGAAGATTTTTCAGCCATTGAAAAATAAGTCCAGTTTCACAGCTGCAATATGATACAATCATAAAGACGGCAGTAGGAAGTTCAAACAGGCAAAGGTTTTTTTTTGTCTCACACCAGCATCCATTCAACAGTACCGTATGCTTATTTCTATCCCAAAACTGTGAGCCCTCAGGTTAACATTTCATATGAAAAATAATAGCTCAGATGAACTATCATGGGAAATGTTTTCATTTTTTAAGAAACAAGTTTGATCACTAGCCTGAGATAGCTATACTTGTCACTTGATCAAAAATTCATGGTAGCTGTTTTTGTCATTTTAAACTCCTGAACTGGTCTTCTCAGTTTAATCACGTATTAGTAAAAGTGTGCTGCAATAAAGATGCCAGTTCACACCCACAGTAAACAGTTTAATTTTATTTAGTAGATTAAAGAATTTATCCAGTTACTGAAATAGTTCATTTAAAGCCTAAAATTCCAATTCTAGAAGTGACACCATATTGCTTTGTTATAATGGTAGTAATATTTCATGCTTGCTGATGTCACGTTCACGAAACACTGTGTCCAACATCATAATGTCTTCTTGGAAGGTCATGCAGTGATATGCATGTGAGTTCATGGTTGCTGAGTTCATACAAGATGAAATCCACTGAGGGGATTACAATATTCACTACTAATACCATTTTTATGAGACACCTGAATGTTATATCAGAATGAAATGTATTTCTTCCAGCAAGATTTTGTTTATCTGGGAACCTATGAATGAACAACATGTGCAATACAATATTTAAAAAGTGAATTCTTCTACAGACTACAATTTTTTTCCATGAAAATATTTCAGAAACAAACCACTTCCACTGTACCTTAGCTAGAAGTACATCTGACTGTAGGAAATACCTTAGCGTGGCAATCAAAGCTGGAGAGCTGAAATGTGAACTACTTTCACTTAAGTTAGAACTGTTTAAGTAGCTCAGCCTTCATAGAACAAAGTGACCAAAATTCTGCACATTCATTTTGAATCAAAATCAAAGCATGTCACTAGGAGATATTTCAAATTAATTTCTTAGGGGTTTTTTTTCTGCAAGGGCACTAGAGTTGCTGAAATACAGATCTTTTTCATGAGCTGTTTTTGAAAAACTATACTCTTTAATAATTTTGGTGTTACGTAAAAATTACACCACTGAAAATTTCCCCATTTCTCTGTAGCTAGGAACACGCACGCATGATTCTTTCCTGACTTTTAAGCTAAAACAAATCTGGCAATGTAGAACAAATAGGTGGTCTGTGCTTCTAGTTCTGTTCTGCATTATTCTACCATATTTTGGTTTTATCTGACATTCAGAGGATTTCAGTCAGAATGGAAAACAGAAGACATTAGTTGCTTTTCCTGTCCAATTAAACCTATTAATCCAAAAGTCTAAAAATACATTGCAAAAGAAGATGCAACTTATACATAATGTAAGACAGGGGTGTATCAGTCTCTCAATTGAAAATAAAGGAAGCTGAGAGGAGATATCTTGAGAGACTTTCTCAAGGTCACACACAGTCAGGAAGAGCCTGCCAGTAGATTCTCCCAAGCCAGAAAAAAAGACAGTATGCTGTCTTACATACACATCTGTATATCTATATATGTTTTCAAAATATCTTATAAGTGTATTTCCTTTAATTCCAGAACAATTCCATTTTGTCATCTGTAATGCTAAAGACAACTAATCAGTTTTCAGGCTGATGAACAAACTGGGTTTGAATGCTGAACTCATTAAGGACTAAGGAGAAGCTCACAAACCACCCTACAAAGGCAGTCTGACTAAAATTTGCAGGCTGATGCACTGCATAGCATGATCCACATGTATTGATGCTGACACAGGGAACATTATGCCAAAAATACCATCTCCCACAGAACTAATTAATCAGAGATAGTATCTTTAAGTTTCCTTAATTTATATCTGACATTTGACAGCTTTGGAGAAAGGTACCATGAGAAGTTTCTAAGTATTTTATTTGCCTTCTACAAACAGCAGGTGCAAGTAACAAACGTAACTTTTTAAATGTAAGCCATAATAAAAGGCAATGTTAATTATGGATTAATACAAAAGCGTATTGTTAAGAGACAAGGTATGATTGAGGTCATACATTACAATGATTAATAACTGTTTTCCAGAAAACATTCACTGTAAAATTGCTTGTAAAATTATGTTCCTCTAAGAATTAATTAATGTAAAAGCTTTAAGAAAACATAAAAGCACAATAATCAGGAAATTGGGTAAGTAGTTTGCTCTAATTTGTAAAAAGAAAATTTGTATAATTGATTAGTCTGAGAGCAATTACAGAGCTGGCAAAGTCTTCAAACAAAAACAAACTTAAGAACAGCATACAAGTAATTGGTTTTTATTCATCTTTCCAGTACTCTTATTTGAAAAAAATAGCAAAAAATGCTGTTCCATTTTTTTGGTATATGAAGTAAACCATACTATGCATGTGCAAAAACGTGCTCTGAACACACCCCACTATCAGTCCTGCTGTCTGATTCATGGAGAGAGAGAACTTCAACCATATCTGTCAAACAGACTGGCATTCCAGCTTGGTTTACAGGCTGTATGAAAAAGACCTCAGACAACATTCTGCATCAAACTCTTTTTAATGTTTCAGAAATTGTCCTCCTGTTTGTGATCTTCAGAAGTGTCATGTGAGGGAGTTGGTGATGTTTTTTTTCTTCCAGAAGTTGCAGTGATGCCCTCGTGTCACCAGAGTGAATGCTTGTGAGGACCAAGCCTGATAAATCATCTGCAACTAAATTTGCAACAGCACTGTCTTCTACATGTGGCAGGCTGGAAAGAAAATTTAGCTGTGATGCTACATAAAATACTTCATGGGCCGCATCTGGCCTACAGCACCTCAGATATGAATTTACACCACAATAGAGGGCTTGGAGCCCTCTACTGGAAGATATCAAAGTGTTTTGCAACAGTGACTGCTGCTTAGTAAGTGTTTATTTCACCTTTCTGTGCCACAGAAAGGGCTGTATACAGATAATCAAAACCAAATCATTACAGAGATTTTTGGGTGAAGATACACTAAATAACTGAGAAAAGAAAATAATGTCATTTGAGATGTGTGTTGTTTATTTGAGGTTGCTGCTATAACAGACTACCAAATATACTATAGTAGAAAATCCAGAATATCAAAAATGCCAACAGCAGGGTTGTTCATGTAGTATAGAGTATATAGTTTATGAATACTAAGTCCATTTGCATCAGCAAATCTCATAACTGAAAATGACAAAGGATATATAAGAAGTGATGTGACCTCTGACCAGTAACATGGGAATATTACTATTTGAGACCTTGCTGACTCAGTTCAGTTCAGAGTTAGCTCTAAACACATGCTTTAATATCTTTTGACTTTCAGTACATGCTTAAATTTAAGATTATATATACAGTTTTTTCTTAATTGGGAGTTAGTATGATATACCAATAGTAAGCAGATGTAGGGGAAAAAAGGAAAAAAAAATTCTTGGGGGTGAAAGTTTAGTACAAGTTTTCCCTCCAGAGAAATTAAGGACTTACAGAAAAATAATTTGTAAGGTTTTCAAATAAATAGAGCTGTATTACCCCTGAACTATAACAGCTATGGACTTTTATCAACCCTATGAAGAACTGCAGGAGAAGACCCATTAGCAGAAACTTTAAGCTATTGCATATGCATAGCACACCTTAGAGCATAAAGCAAGGCCCTCAGAAGGAGGAGCTTTCTAAACTAAAGAGGGGATACTAAGCAAGCTTGCAGATGATAGAAAATTGCGTGGAGTTGTTGACTCCTCAAAGGCAGGGAAGCCCTGCAGAGAGACCTTGATAAATTAGAGGGGTGGGCAACCACCAACCATATGAAATTTACCAGGGAAAAAAGTGCTGGATTCTGCACCTGGGATTGGGCAACTTGGATGTAAGCACAGACGGGGGAACGAGATGCTGGAGAGGAGCACCACAGAAAGGGATCTGGGAGTCTTGGTCGATGGCAATTTGAACTTGAATCAGCAGTGCCCTGGCAGCCAGGAGGGCCAAATGTGTCCTGGGGGGCATCAGGCACAGCATCACCAGCTGGGCAAGGGAGGGGATTGTCCTGCTCTGCTCTGCACTGGGCCGGCCTCATCTCGAGTGCTGGGGGCAGTTTTATGCATCACAATACAAGGAGTCTATAAAGCAACTGGAGAGTGTTCAAAAGAGGGCAACAAAGATGATGAAGAACCCTGAGTGGAAGCTGAATGAGGAGCAGCTGGGGTCACTTGGTCTGTTCATCCTGGAGAACAGTATATTTTCTACATGCATTCAGGTGGAGTATTATTCTGGTCAGTCTATTTGAGAATGAATTTTACAAGCAAAAAATTCATTCAGAGAGAAAGACAACATTCAAAATATATTTGTAGATATGAAAAATTATTTGAGGGAAAATAATAAGGAAATGTTGCTAAGAAGAAATGATCATTACACATATCCATGGGTGGGTAAGAAAAGAAGCGGGCTGCACTGGTTCTGTCTAGGATGGAGTTCATTTTCTTCACAGGAGCCCAGGTGGTACAATGTTTTGGATTTGTGGCTAAAATAGAGTGGGTAACACCAAAGTTCTGGCTATTGAGAAGCAGTTCTTGCATGAGTCAAAACTTTCTTAGTTCCTTAGTCAGTCTCTGCCAGCAAGTAGGCTGGTTATGGGCAAGCATCTGGGAGGGAACACAGCTGATATAACTGACTCAAACTGGCCAAAAGAGAGTTCATGCCATGTATCAATCATGTTCAACAATAAAAACGGGGTGTTTGTCTTCCAAAGTAGCTGTGGCTCAGAGACTGGCTGTTGGCCAAACCCAAAACACACAACTGCAAACAAATATCAAAAATCCCCAGCAGAAAGCCACCAAAACATCCCCAGAAAACTACCTTCTCTTCCACTATACTGATTATCAATGTGGAACACTTATTACGGGGAATATATTTCTCTATTATTAAGAACAAGGTATTCATAAATATTCTTAAGAAAAACTTCCCTTCAAGGTTGAAATCACTTTGATTAGAAAACCAGTTTTAGTTAGCATAGTGGCTGATCACTAGGGACAAACTTTGCTGCATACAAAAATAAATACTATGAAAATACTGCATTAATTTAAAATATAACACACATGAACACTTGTGTATCATATAAAAAACATACATATACACACAACATAGAAACGTGTACACACAGAACAGTTTTTGGAAGACTAGGTTCTCTGCTGCTCTTTATATAAACGGGTCTGTTGAAATTACAAATGTCTGTTGAACAGAAGTAATAGTGTCATTAAAATTGAAATGATACAGTAAATTTAAGAATTTGTCATTAAACAAAACCTGGAAGTCATATTGATGCCTTAGGTTTTAACTTTTATATTTTTCAGATCCTGTACTGCTCAGTGTGTAACTCTGAAACTCCATACAGCCTCTTAGCTGCTGTTCTCTCGTGCTGGTTAGACATAACAAACCCTCTCTGGGCCTGAACTCAAGGACACCTCATTGTTCCAGGCCCCAAAATGTGTAAACTAAAGCCTCTAAAGGGGGAGCAAACTTGGGGTAATTACATCACTACCTGACATCATAATTGGAGAATTAACCCTGATATGCAAATGGATCAAACTTATGAAAGTGTGAAAAACCCGTGACCCAGGGTCCATCTTGGGTGGAGCCCCTCGGAGGCTTTTGACTGCCCAAGGTGTACCTTTGAAGGCCCTTCAAATAAATACCCACTTTTATTCTCCTAATCTTGTCTAGCCTCTGTTTTCAGGTAGCCACTTCAAGGCATCAGTATAATTCTAAACAGTAGGGTGTCTGGAAGTCAGACTGCAAATACTGCAACCTCAGCTAGGGAATGTGTATCTTTAACTGGAAACTGCTATAGAGGATCAACTTGCTCATGGAGACGTAGCGATGATATGTTTGTTGGGGTTTTTAAAAACTGTTAGCACAAAATACCACTTACTTGTGAACTTATGAACTGACAGTAAGCATACTTTTACTCAACAATATACAATTTTCAGTTTTCACCTTTTCAGTTTTCACCTCTTGTTGTCCTGCGCCAGGTTATTAGCATTACATTTTATTTCTGAAAGGCAAAATCCCATGACTTAGAGGCAAGCTGATTTCACCTTCCCTCTCCTTGTTTGCACAAATTGATATATCATGCCACACTACAGAGTCCATACAGGTCCGATTCAAAAGTAAATTTGGAGGAAACAACCCCCCAAACTTATATTCACTTCAACAGCCTTTGGGACAGACTACAGTTTTGATTAGCAATTGGAAATGCAAGTTTTAAGACACACTTGATTTTTCTCTCAGACAAATATTCATATTATTTTGGTCTGTTAAAACAGATTAAATAGCCCATGAGGGTCACCGATAGACTACATGCATAACTTTGCAGATATATTAGAAGATATTTTGAGTAGCATTATCATGCAAAAAAGAGCTAGAAAAGAGATAGATAGATAGATATAATATACAGACATGCAAGTGTCCAGGGGCTGAGAGAGATATATCTACACTTACACATATTTTTACATACATATGTGTGCATGAACATTGTAAAAAAATATCAATTACCTCATTAAGTTTTTACTGTTGCATTTTCCCAGTTCAACATTACTAATGGTAAAATCATCCTGAAGGAGCTGGTCCCTATGTTCTATAATTAATTTTCTTCTTTACTCTGCCATAGAATTCTGCTTTCCTGGATTTTATGGTTACACATATCAAGTGAGTTTCCAATGCTGTTACTCATTACTTTAAGAACATGGGCACATCTTTGGGGAAAAAAAAAAAAAGAAAAAAGAAAAAGCTATCTAGAACCACTTAGTTGTTTGTTGCTTTGCCATTATCCAGAATAAAATATCCATGTACCTCTAATTTTTCCAAACACTTAGGTTAATCCTACTGCCTCGGCTTTGCCCCATGACAGCACTGCAGTCACCCAAATTCTGACTACACATCACCCACCGTGCTTAGAACTGCTGCATGACTCAGTTGTAAATAAACAAACAAAAAAACAAACAAACAAACAAGAAAAGGTTACTTTTAAGTAACTTTTTAAGTCATATTCTATGCTCAGATGCACCTGATACTGCCATTAAGAACACAAGATCAGAACACGCTGATGATGTCAACGCTCTCCCTTTTGGGGATTTGCTGGCACTGTTTTCTGGCATTTTTCTTCACCCTG
Organism: Machaerirhynchus nigripectus; assembly: GCA_013397975.1. Lineage (NCBI taxonomy): Eukaryota > Metazoa > Chordata > Aves > Passeriformes > Dicruridae > Machaerirhynchus > Machaerirhynchus nigripectus. The sequence goes on from VZRQ01002121.1 coordinate 76,438, forward strand.
TGGCAAGAAATCTGTAAAGCATTGCCTTAAGGACAATTCAATCCGTAGGGATTCCATCCTTTTAAGGAATCAATGTCGATTTTCATTCAGCTGACTGCCCTAAATTTGAGACCCATATTTCTTCTTGCTTATCCTTTATCAATGCCATAAATAAACCACATATAAAACATTCAAACTTTTCAACCTGATGAAATACAGTTTCTTTTTATTACCTTTCTCATACAGCATGTTATCAGATTCTGATATATACTGTCCTGGGATTTCACAATTTCTTGGTCATTTAATAAAGTCTAATTCTTATCAGTTACTTCCCTCTGTAGCCTCATGAGCAGTCAAAAGCTAAAGTTAGTTTTCTAGATTCTCTCCTGTGTCATTCAGTAGCCTATCAAATAGCTTACTCAGAATGGTCTCCAGAAACATTGGGTGTTCTTTCACATACGAAAAGTACATGAATAATAAAAAAATACATTCAGGATTTTTCAGAGAAGTTTTCTCCATTGAAACTACAGCTAGCATTTATTAGGGCTGATGGAGAGTTGGAAGATTCAAGAGAAATACATTTTTTTCCTCTTTACTGCTTGGATACAGGAACTTAGCTCATAGGACCAATGTTACATGGCAAGGTGAGTAAACAGATCTTGTTCAGTACCCTCAACTACAGGCATAAACATATGACTTGTATTTAAAGATTATCATTCCATGTACACCATTCATTTTGCAACCAAATCATCAATGCTAAAAATAACAAGCAGAACCACTAAAATACAAGCACTCCTAGAATTTTAACTTTTGCATAGCAGAGTTTTACTAGGAAATATTCTCCACACAAGGCAACCATAATTTAGGAACTTCATTTTGTCAGTCAACTTCTTAAATTAACAGTGGGCAGGATAGCAAGAGGAAAAGTAGTCTGAGAAGAGAACTGCTGCTAGATTAATTGTGCAAAACCATGTCTGAGTGAAGGACACAAAGAGTGAAGGAAATTTAGGCTGATATGTCAGAACTAAGGAAAAAGGGGGAGAGGGATAATTTACTCATCATTTTACAGAGCTATTATTACAAACATATGGCCAGTGCTGTAATCACATGCAATACTTTTAACTCAGTAACAGAACAGAAAATATGGCAAAGGCTGAAGATGCTGAATAATATTCTGGATAACTCATTCATTCACATTTCATTTATTATTAATTTTCTTTTTTAAAAATTTTGATTATTACTGTTGTGCTGGTTCCAAACTGGTTTTTATAATGCCAGAATTCAAAGAAAACATTACATGGACTTACGTGTGACCTCAAAACTATATTTTGCTTAAAACATTGGGCAATTACAAGATCAGTTCTATGTCATATACACTGCAACTCTTCCCACCTTGCTGCAGATGACTTGCTGACAGCTTGTGGTAACATGCACAATACACATATTAGCTCCTCCATCATTAAAGTATCAGTCTTTCAAAAGATGATGAAATCACACTTCTTTCATACTTAATTTACCAAACTAGCAAATATACCTAATATTACTACAATTTGTTCCAAATTTCTCAGAATTCTTTTTTTGAATATTCATTTATTTTTTCATTTGGATTAGTGTACTTTTGAGTGCTTTTAGTCAAAATGGATTTTAGAAGATGAGAGAAACTCCTGGAAAAATAAAAAAGGAAAAACAAAAAAACCTCAAAACAGGCACCATTTGAGATTAGTTGTTAAATAACTCTTGGCAATTCTGAGAAACAAGATTAGATATATGAAAAATATTTTTCTATTAAACCAGATATCATACAATATAGCCTTCATTCTTTTGTAACACTCCATAAATATTGGAGCACACATTTTCAGTCTCCTCCAAGAAACAAATATAAGCTTCCATAATTGTATAGATAAGAAAACCAAGTTAGATATGGTTTACAAACAAGACTTTCTCATCACGAGTTTTGTGGCAGAATGTGAAGAACCTAAAATTGCTGAATTATAGCTGCTTAACTGTAAAACGATTCATCTGTCTGCTTTTGTTCTGAGGAGCCATTCTAAATACTGCATTTGACTGTGCATTTTTGTATGCCAGAACGTACTAAACAAATTCTATCAGGTTTCCATAGATGAAAGAGATCGAGATGAAACAGCTTCTCACACAATCTGGTCTCTTTGATTACATTTACAGGCCCTCCAGTCATTCTACAACCCCACCAGTCTTTTACTATGCCTTTCAAGCTGTGACAATTTAGATAAGTGAAACATTAAATAGCTCATTATAAGTCCACTTCTGCACCATAGGAACTGATGGCAGCATTGCCATAGACTTCAATGGGAGCTGGATTGCAGTTTGAAACACATCACATATACATTAATCAGAAACATTTAAAATTCAGAGACTTTCAAAACTTCTTCAAATCAGTTATACTGAACCAATCTTACTACAAATCAGGAGGTGGTGGCAGGCCAGTTTTTAGACTTCTACAAAAAGCTATTGAAATGAAGCTTTACTTGTTCTGCCATTTTCATCCAAATCTCTTGCTATGACTTCTGAGACAAGAAATCATCAGGAAGTGAAAAGCCATTTCCAACAAATTTAACACAATATAATAAAAGGAGCAGGGAAAAAAACTTTCAGAATTTTCCTCCAAGACAGGCAAAATATTTATCTGCCAGAAACTGATCTCCTATGAAGAGGCTACCAGGATGCACATAATTCAAGGTTCCAGCTTATAAGAAATCACACAAGCAAGTAGCTTTGGTAATTTAGTGTAAAAGAAAGTAGTCCAATGTAGTCAGAATGAGACATATTCCAAGTGGGTATGTATTTCCTTCTCTTACATGAGACCAAAGAGGCAAAGCCTAACCAGCTTCACAAATGTCTTCTGAATTCTTCAAACTGTTTCTGTTGTCCCAGAAACAAGAAAATGCTAATAAAGTCTCCCTGTGGTAAAGAATTAAACACCAGTAATACTGCATATCTATAAAATTATTCAGTTATGAGGTTACCTTCTATCTTAATCCACCATCTGTCACAAATATAAGCATATCAATCTATCTACTCAGCATCATGGTTCTTAGGTAGAGAAGGAAAGTCCAAAGATTTAGCAATCTTCCCACAACTCTTGCTGATATAATTTTTGGGATTCAATACCAATGAAAATACCTTGAAAAGGATAGTAATAAAATACCATACCAGTGTAATGGCAATATAACTCCTTTCCTCAGCATTCCCATAGGACATGGAGCAGTGTGGGTACAATACAAGGCAGCTGACGATTCTTCAGTAACCCAGGTAAAAGGCAAAGTTTATGGCTCTCTTCCTTGAAAATTCTGTCCTGAAAAGAAAGGAGAAAGGTACTCAAGAAGTTCCCCACAGAACTGCCACAGAAGCAAGGTTTAGAGGTTAAAAAAAATTTTTCTTTTCCTAAAAATGCAGCAGTGAAGACATGGACATTATCAATGGGTGCATTTTTTTCAACATGGAGAAGTTTGTGTTTTAGATGTCTTCTCTTGCTACAGATTTTTGTTGCGTCAAGAGAAGTGCCAATGGTAGAACAGGCTACAGTTTTCTTGATGGCTCTCCTACCCTTTATTACTGTAATTTAGTCACCTTTTCTTCAAAACTACTTTTTGCACATGTTACAGGGTACTGCAAAGGTCAGGAATTAGTATTTCAGGACTATACATTTATTTTCTTTTTTGATTGTTCATTTCTTTCTATCCACTGAGCTTTTTCACCTTTCCAGATAAGATATTCTAGTGGGTAATTTTCTCCATTCAGCAGAATGTCTCCATTTAACACTCCCCTGGTGATATCTAGAGCTCAGGTACCATATTACCTTACAGGTACAATTCTTTCTAGATGTCAAAAAGAAGCTACCTCAAAATAACATGCCCAGAGTGCTGAAAATTGCAGCCATGCCTGAACACCAGTTTGAGGAATAGTACAATATTTTTAAGAAAGTGCATGTCAGCTAACTGAGGTCTGAATACCATTTTTTTAATTACTTTGGCATATTCTCATTTAGAGCTCATTTGTTCAAACACCCGTAATGGGGAGTTCTTGTAGTGATACATGACAGTGATTAAATAGTCACTTAAATGCTGGTTTTCTTTTTAAAATTATAGCCTTAATGAGTCAAATATCAGCTATTTCTTTACAATGATATTTTAGAAACTCCCATATTAATATTGCAGCATTCTACTCGCTCTACAGGACTGATCATATGTGGATCGTATGAAACAGCAAACGCATGAACATCAGCAGCCATTGACTCAGCATTAGGCCTGAATCCAAGATACATCACAGATTATTGCAAATTACATCCAGATATCTCCTCAGATAGCACTGTACTTGCCCATGTCACCTTGATTAAGGAAGATTCCTTCAAAAGGAATTAAGGTTGAACAACCATGACTATAATTACAGATCTTTTCTTTGTATTTAAGTATCAAATTACTGTATTGTTCAACTCTTGATTCAACTGTATTTTAGCCTAGCAAAGGAAGTAGACTAAAAATAAAAGTACATAGTGCACTTAGAATTCTGATCAATAGCTTGCAAAATATTTAATTTCTCAAATGAAATATGGCCAAGGAACTCAAATATTACCTCCTCTCTGTCAAACCTTTAAGACCATTGGTAGTCAAGGTTTGCTTCTCAGTTTTCAGCTACAGCTCATGACCTTGAGGTATAGTGTAGTGTTGATAAGAACCACTCTTAAAGCATTCCAGATATTAATATATAGATGAAAAGAATTAACATTCCAAGATTATTTGAAAGGCAATTTGATTTCTGAGACACCAAAAAAAAAAAAAATCAGGTATGTTCACAAATTAAAATGTTTTAAATATAGCTGTCCTCCACTAAACTGCTATCTGTTTTGTTTCAAATTTCCATTTAATTATTCAGGGTATCATTGTATAATACATTTGTTCATGAAAGCTTTGTGCATGAAAATATTTTCAGGGTTCAGAGGGTGGAGGGGAATTAAACCCACACTCACAGCTGAGTTTATGGTAAACAGAAGGTTTGGATTGTATACAAATAATATTTTATTTTACGCAAACATTTAGCCTCCAGTATGTTCTCTTTTTCAGAAGATTATTAAGCACACATTGTACTTCCTGTCTGAGATCTGATCACTTATCGTTCTCAGTGACAGAATGGCTAATTTTTTTGCTTAGGCCGAAAGCATGGTTTCCAAAACAAACATTACTATTTATTTTCAGTCAAAATAGCAATAAAACATGAAACCATGTGATATTTCTTCTAAATACTAATTCAAATTATCTTCAGAAAATGGTTCCTTGTAAAAAAAGTTGAGTGAGTGGGTATGAAATTCTGACATTTGTTTTCCTTTGCTTGCTTTGTGTGGGGCTAAAAGTTCACAGGTCAAGCAGTATTTGATTAGACTAGTTGTGGATATTCTAGAATGTTGGTGTGTGAAACAACAATAGTCAAGAGAAGAATTACTACTCTTTTTCAATTTCATATCTTGAAAGTGATAATAAGGCACTCTTTGGAATTAACATTGAGGAAACAACCAAAATAGCCACCAAATAAGATAAAGAAGACACCACCTTCCTCAGCAGTAACATAGTGTCAAATATAACTTACCTTTCATTCACAGGTTTAAAATGGAAACTAAACTCTCAAATGCAACATTTTCTAGGAAAAAATCAAAACCATGCTTCACATTCCTATGATATTTCAGATACGTCAGGGCACTGAAATGCTCAGAAACACCTTGGTGTAATATTATGCCTCCCCAGTGAGTGGCCAGTATTCCAAGACTACGGGGTTTCATGCTACGATATAATCAAGGGCCAAATCTAGTCTTGAGGAGAGTGGAAGGTGATGAACTGAATGTGCAAAAGAACTGGTGTCACTGCTTTCAAGTTATTCTATAAAAATTGTCTCTTTACACTGCACAAAAGAAGAAAACATACTTTTAAGTAAAAGCCCAATAGACAAGCAGTTTGTGCTAGTAAATCCACAGAATTACTAAGGAGGGAAACACCTCTAAGCAAAGCAAAACAAGTAACCTAACGCTGCCAAGTCCAACACTAAACCACATCCCTAAGCACCACATCTACACCTTTTTTGAACTTCCAGAGAGTGTGACTGAGCCAGTTCCCTCTACATCCTCTTCTGATACTTGATTATCCTTTCAGTGCAGAAATACTTCCTAACATCCAAACTAAACCTCCTCTAGGACAACTTGAGCCTATTTCCTCTTGCCCTTTCCCTTCTTACCTGGAAGTGAGCAACTTCCATCTGGCTACACCCTCCTTTCAGGCAGTTGTAGAGAGTGATAAGGTCTCCTCTGAGCCTCCTTTTCCCCAGGCTAAACCCCATCTGCCTTAGCAGCTCCTCAAAACACTTGTGCTCCAGACCCTGTATAAGCTTTGTTGCCCTTCTCTGGACATGAAATGGGAGACTTTTAAAAACTCTGGCCTCTCTACTTACAGGTACCCTCAAAAAAGAGGATGGGGCCAACCCTATCCTAAGACCACTCACGAAGGTTAAACCATGTGCTAAATTTACTCTAGCATCTTAATACTGAAGTTGTCATGCCTCCGTTCCTTTACCTCTAGTCACATAGGTTAAGTAATGTAAAATGTTCACTTCTAAGATGCAGTCTTCGAATAACCCAATTTCTTCAGCAATATTTAAAATTTGAAACATGATACTGCAGGCAGCATAAACCTCACTGTAGCTCTGAAATTTGGCCTTCTGACTGAGTTTAAAGAAATTCAGCAGAATGTCCTCACTGATTTGAGGCACACTAAGAAGTCCTGCTACAATCTATGAAATTGATGTCTATGAACTTTATTCTCCAGAGACTAAAAATCTTCCTTAATAATTCCCAGGACACTAAAAGATGCAAATGTAATTGTTTTAACTAGGTTTGTCAGAACAGATTTGCATTAACTCACACTTCTCTCTGTTACTGCAAAGGGTGAAAGCAGCCTCTGTGAGCACTCAGGGGTTTTCACATCAGTCATTTTTCCTGAATGAACTTTGTTCAGTCCAGAAGTGTCAAGCTGCAGCCCTGTACCTTCTGCATTCTTCTTGCAGGCTTCTTTTACATCGTTTCACCCCACTGCTGTTTTTTCATCGCTGGTGCTTTCTGTCATTGTCTGTCTTTATGTGAATGTGATCACTGCTACTTTAATGCTTAGGCTCTGGCCTTAGTCAGTGTAAAATATGATACAATAGATAGAGAGATTCTAAAAAAACCAAAACCACTCTTCCAGAAAGAGGCTTTATACATCTGTTTTATTCACAACAGCTGTTCTACCTGTCAAGCAGTTTGTTACTATATATAAGAAAGGCCTTAAATCCAGATACCTTTCATTGTGCCCTAACACTACCACCCTGCACAGGTAAGGAACTTATTTGTTACTTTTTAAGAGGAGGTAGTGTTGCATGGCAAGATTGTGTCATTGTCAAATATCAAACAAAAGCCCCTGTAAAGCTCAGAAAAAAATAGGAAAAGTTTGTGATAAATGAATTGTCATAATTTTCAGTAATTTATTTTCAACCCTATTCAAGACAAGGAAACTGACCTGAATTCCTGAGAAATTTGAGGAGGATGAGATGTATGGAAGTTCCTGCCACATCCACCAACTGCTATATGAGCCTTTATATTAAGTGAGCTGGAATTACTTCATTAAAATAACAATTTAACAGCTTAGACAAGGGCACCAGGAAAGCAAGCAGTGGAAACATTAGTTTCAAGAGAAAGAACATGACATATGGACTCCTTTTCATTTGACCCAAAACTGTAAGGAAATGGCTAACATTAGAGTCCACTGTGAGACACTGTGGTCTTGTTGTTTAAATCAAACAGAATATTACCTTTTTTAGTGTTTTCTAAAGTATCTGATATGTATTTGAAGGCTTTGTTTGATTTTTTTTTTATGTGACAGAAATATTCAGATGTAAGACTCAAGTATTACTTTAAAGTATTGCCAAGCAATTTGGCTGATCTTGTAATAGATCAATATTTTAGAGCCGGAGTTTTACCAGATACATCTCAGCCCCAGGGCTCGAGCACATACCCTGACCACAGGCCAGGTGCATGCCAGGATAAGAGATGAACATGTATTTTAGATTCCTACAGCAGAAAATCCAGACATGTAAAAGAGCAGCAAGTTTCTGCGCATCTCCCTGCAGTACTCACTTTCCAGGTTTACCAGGGAACGAGCACTGAGGATTACTGTGCCATCTGTACCTGTCCTTACGTGTAGACACAGCCATTTTTCCTCAAACTGTCTAAAGCAAAGTCAGAGGTACCAACACTGGCACAAACTACATTTAGAACTGTTCAAAACTGAATCAAAAACTGATGCAGAATAAGTTGATGAATGACTACTGTGTAGCTCAGGTTTAAGCTTCTGCTTCAATTTTAGGCAAAATTTCCAAAATTAGTTACATTAGAGGATGTACATTTTGGAAAAACTGCAGAAGACATCTGGCTTTGAAATGCTGAGTACGTTCTGCTTATATAGTTTAAAGCCTCATTTTAAATTAACTTAGTTCAACCAACACTTTCAGTAAAGCAAGTGCCACAGCATCTTATTTCTTACAGTCGCTCAGGCAGCATACTTCGCTGGAAGGATGAAAGTATACTGCTAGGCATTATACCTCCTGAAACAAATCCCTTTTGGTCAGTACAAATGCGAAATCATAAAAACAGACAAAGAAAATGGAAAAAAAAAAAGTTTAGATTTACATATTTGTGTGTGTACATGCTTGGAGACAAAAAAAAAAAAAGACTGAATCAGTTTAGAGGAAAGCATTATGTTACATTCAAATAGTCAGATTACCACTTTTCAAGGCTAAAGATTTCCTGGGCATCATTTTCAAATAATCTCTAAGGATCTGAAAATTTTGCACAGCCTCGGTCTTATTTGAAGTACTCAATGTATTAAAACTGCAGTTAACACTAAAGTGTGTAAGTGACAGAAGAACAAAACATTTCTTTAATGTTCAATGTGAATGTTTATCAAATTTTCTCAGCAACTAAACTCTGAGGCTGACTGAGCTGTTACAGTCCTTTTAAGGTGATGCAAGTTCACTAATCTGCTCTGGACAATGGAAGCTGATGCAGGCACCTTGGGCTAGAGAAGATGAGGCATTGTTGCAGGAATGCCATATTGCTGATGTGTAATCACCACATTACATCAAGCACATGAAGACAAAAAACTTTTTTTAAAGTTTTGATTTCCACCCATGACAAAATACAATAATTAGTCTTTTTTGGCAATGTCTAGTAGAACATATGCCAGGCATCCTGCTGTAAACGGCAGTGAGCAATCTCTATAGAGATTTATTCTTCCCAAAGTCTCCAAAAGACACTCAGAGCTTGACAGATAAGATGATGATGATAATAAACCATTTATCAAATTGAAATGCAGTCACCTCTGGGGTAAGCTGTGATATTAATATTTTCTCCTGTGAATGTTCATTGCACCCCTTAGAGAGTAGCATTATCCGATTGGACTGCAGCTACAAAATCACTTCAAGATCTCTTCCAACAGCTGAAAGAATTTCTTCTGATATATGGGGCTAAGAACAAAGGTATTCATGCTGCTCTAAATGTGAGGGTCTGCACTGGAGATAATACAGATTTTCAGCATAGCAGGATACTATATCACGTATGTAGATTTTTGTCTGGAAGACAAGGTCCTATCACACAGTTACAGTGCTGACACTGAGAAAGCTGCTGACCAGTCTCATCAGATCTCACGAAAGCTTTTTTAACCTTGCTAGATGCATTTCTAAATTTAATTGTCTCCTCCTCAAAATGAGATAATGATCTCTTGCCTTACAGACTCTATCCAGGTTTTCCTTGGCTGCCATTTTTTAAAAAAAATAAATTCATGCCCATTGCATGCAGTTATTTTACCTGCTTGTGAGGTTTAAACAAGTTCTGTAGGGAAATGGGAAAAAAAAGTTTTATTGCTCAGTTTCTTAATATTAAAAAAAAAATTCTTCTACCAGTACACAACATAGAGCATCACTTCAAGCACATTAATTAACTAAAAGAAATGTATCTCACCACATAGAAGGCCTAATAGCCAAGGGGACTTTACATTATATACATATAGATAAAAAAAAAAAAGAAGAGTAATTCTTGGTAATAGCTCTTTTTCCTTCACAAAGATAAAGCTCATCTTTTTGAAGCATTGATATGAGCAATATGTCATGTCCTCCTCATTTACTTATTAAGAAATTGGAATGTTGATACCACATGTTGTACCATTAAAAAATTATACAATTGTAAGAACAAAAATGATTGATTAATTCTGGAAAATCCAAATTTTAAACCAAGGAAACTAGTGTAACAAGTCACTCTTTCTTCTAAATAATATTTCAGCAGGAAGAAACATTATTAATTCTATTGACATTCCTTTCGTTTAGAAACAGAAATTTAAAATAATCCAATAATATTTCAGTCTAGAGTTTTCTCTGATAGAAGAGCTCAATGAAGCAGAACACATCAGCTAGCAACATTTCACTGAACCATTTGTGCACTTTGCTCATTGTAACTCTTGACCACTCACCCCTACACTGACTCTCAAACATGAGCGAACAAATTATGTGGAGGAGAACGTCACTGGTTTCTCCCAGTAGACACCATTTGTCACATCCCAAGAGTTCCATTAATAAGTCAAGTTTTAAAATAATTGGCTGAGAATTAGATAGACTTTTTTTATCGCCTTACTACTTTCAGATAGTCTGTTGAAAAGCAGAAGTACTAGGAAAAGTGCAATGGAACCATGTAACAGATGTGCCTCCCAGAAGCAATCAGTGGTAGTGCTAAATGCTCTCCAGAACAGCTAAAATGGCACACTCCTTCCCATAAAGGGCACAAGTCTTCATTTCCTTTCCTTCTGCTAACAAAATCTTGCTGAGTTACTTATAACAACATGCAATGAGTTATGCTTTTGTTAAGCACAAAACACTAGTACTTTGTCTATTTCAGTGCTTTCTATATATTGCAATTTTCCACAAACTAATATGCCAATACAAGAAAGATACACTGCACATACTGACACATCCCTGCATATCAAATAACAAGTGAAATAAAAAACTCATCTCTCTCCTCAGATGTGCTATTCATTGCTTGAAACTACGTAATTGCAAAGTTAAAGTCCAGATTTTATCTGGGTCAGATTCACTTGATCTAAAAATAACACTTTGTTCCCTGAAAGCATTCCAACTAGTGCAGGCACTCCCTTAAGCCCATGAAATAAAAATAATATCAGCATCAGAGATACTAAAATATGAACACAGAAATGGAACACTGAAAGGATTTGGGTTGTTTGAATTTGGATTATAAATTCTACGAATGTAATTTCAACCACTTACTTTACAAGGATATTACTATAGTGGATTTCTCTCCTTAGAAACAGAGTCAGCTTTCATTCTGCTTTAGTGGGAATATTAATGCTGTAATTTCTCACCACTTTGCATCTTTGAAGGATGACAGAAATGAAAAACAGAGGCAATTATTTTAGTTTCTACTGGAATACCAGTTTTCTTTTATGTGCATTTTAAAAATTCCAGTCTGATATATCTAGAAATTTCTTTTCAACTCTTTTTATATTGGCAATGCTAACCACACACTTCTTAGTGATTGCCTTTTTTAGTGCCATCCTTATGTTTTACCTAGTCTACTGAAAGAGCTACCTAAAAAAGTCGCAGTTTGTTTCTCCTCCATACAAGCTCCAAACTTCCCATTTTGTTCCATTCTCTTCTTGTCCATTCCAACCTTAGGAGTCACTCAATGACAAGAGGCAGAGATTTTCAGTAGTGAGAGCATGTGTCTCAGACACTTCGAGTGTGGATGCCCTTCCCCTCTACCAGCATCTTCTCTTTGCTGGGGTGAATTCCCTCCTACCTGTCCATTTTTGAAAGGGTAAAACAGATGCGCAGTGCTACCAAGGAGACTGTAAAATGTGTCTTCAGTAACCAGAAAGTACCCTGCCCAAGGACTGTATGTCCCACTTCTCCCAGAAGTGTTGCCTGTAAAGGTCCAGGCATCTACCACAATCTCCTCTCACAGTATTTTTCCACTTTTATACCATGTAATTTACACAGGTGATAGGTGATAAAATGCCAGTTGTGGAGAAAGGCAGACTGGAAACAAGCTCTATTTTTATGAAATAAATAAATCTAGGGCTTCCAACCTTTTTATGTTAGATCATTATCTGAACCAACAGCATTTGATCAAGAATAGTTGGATTTGTGTGAATGGGAAAAAAAAGAAAATAAAATTACACAGTCCACTCATACTCTTGCCCATCAGTGCTGTGTTCATATAAATAACCATGACTGTCAAACATTTTTCCTGCTTTAGGCTTCTTCTGCCAAGCCTCAATAATAATAGCTGCTCAAACCAGAAGGAAAAAAAAAAGCATATCTAGACACTTAGTTCCTATTTCTCTGGGTAGGATGCTACTTTTTCCCTACTGGTAAGGAGCTGCACTTCAATGTGATGAAAAAAGCATCCTTGATAAAGGTCATTCTCTGTATATTGTCTACAATTTCCTTTCTAAATTTCCCCAGTGTTTTAATTTTATCACACTAGGTAGGAAGTAACTCAGTGACTCATACTGCACACACCCTAAGAAGGAAAATAAATATTCAACGGTCTGCTATGTCAGCACTTTTTACATCAAAAATTACTAATTCTCCTGTTCCATTTCTGCATATTTTTTTGCTTTCCATAATTTACTTCTCCAGTTATTCATTATCAGTTTTATTTGGTGTTCTTTTGATGTCTTACCACAGTTTGTTCTTGTCTGCTCAATTAGCTGCTTTTTAAAACACAGGCAACAACCACTAGAAACCACCACCATCCCAACTGCCTTCCCCTCTTCTTGCTAGAGATATTTCCATTTTAATAGCATCTTTACAAAGTGATAAATAAAAGCTGAAGTTTAGATGTGTTTGTACATAACTTCAAGTTGGGGAAGAGAAGAATAAAATTTTTTTTGTCTGCTCATTCACCAAGGATCTGCTGGAAACACACACCTCTTCCTAAAGGTACTTAACTGAACCAAATATTATCTATGCACATGCCAAACACAGAAAAGTAAAAAGACTAAACCAGTAAAGAACAAAGTCTAGGGGTCCTTTTTTTGAACAAAGATGCTCACACTATTGCTTTGAGTGTCAAACTGATGAAAGAGAAAAGCCAAATAGGAACAAGAAGGCACAAGCTTCCCTGCCTGGAACTGAGGTGATTACAGAGATGCCAGTGCCCAGCCTTTGCTTTAGCTAGATGGAAGCCCCTCTTCTCTGCTCTCATGTGACTCCACCTGGAGTGCTGCAGCCAGTTCTGAGGTCCCCAGCACAGGAAGACTACTGGTCTGTTACAGTGAGTCCAGAGGAGGCCACCAAGTTGATTAGAGAAACAGAACACCTCTCCTATGAGGAAAGGCTGAGAGAACAGGGATTGTTCAGCCCAGTTGTTGGACAAGAGAAGGCCTCATGCTGACCTAATTGCTGCCTTCACGTACCTAAAGGGCACCTACAAGAAGGCTGCAGAGAGACTTCTCACAAGGGCATGTAGTAATAGGACAACGGAGAATGGCTTCAAACTGAAAGAAGGCATATTTATATTACATATTAGGAAGAAATTCTTTACTGTGAGGGTGGGTGGGTTTAGGTTAGATAGTAGGAAGAAATTCTCTACTGTGAGGGTGGTGAGGCACTGGAACAGGTTGCCCAGAGCACATGCCTGATCTCTGGAAGTGTTGAAGACCAAGTTGGACAGAGGTCTGAGCAACCTGGTTTAGTGAAAGGTGTCCCTTTCCATGCCAGGGGAGTTGGAACCAGATGACTTTTAAGGTCCCTTCCAACCTGAGCCATTCTATGACTCTGTGAATATGCGCTGCATTCCTCATTGCTTCTCTAGTGACTAGTGCCCAGTCTAAAATGCTGGAAACAGAATCTCCAATACCCATTGTGTCATTTATTTAATAAGGTATCGTATTGTCTTACATGAGCCAAGAAATTGGCAGTGGGGGGAAGGGGGGTTAAAGAGGGGCAGGAGGTGTGGATAACAGGGGGTTGGGGTTTGTTTGGGTTCTTTTCCGGTTTTTTCCCCCTTCCCCATTATGGGTAAAAATTATAGTGAAGGTTTCATTTGTCAAATTTGCTCCAACCTACTTCCACACTAGCTGTACTATGCTAGCTCTTTTATTTTGGGGAAGTTGAGATCAAATTATACCCTGAATGTATTTTTCTGTATCTTCTGCAAAGCTTTCCATATTACTGTGGCAGCACCAAAAGGCACAATTTCATTATGCCAACACCTTAGAAAAAGATAGGAGACAATCCTGTCTGCCCTGTAAACTTATTCCCTAAAAAGACAGGAGCACAAAGAACAGTATGGACTCTGCTTGGAAAAAAGCCTGTTTGTATCCAGCAATTGATACAAGATGCTTAGTTCAGGGACATTTTTAGATGGGGTACGAGTTACCTGAAAGATGGCAAGGCAAGGAACAGCAAAGCAGATGATTAGCCGTTGATTTGGTACAAAGACTGTAGATCAGCAGAGTGGTAAGAATGGAAACTGCAGAACGAAAGCTCAAGCTCTTTTGCCATGGCTCATAAACAGGAGATCTGAGTGGGAAAAGCCAGTTTTGTGAGAAGCTTTTGATGTCATAGGCAATTTCCCACTGCTCAGTTGAAGTTATAGGTTATTTCCCACTGCTCAGCTGTAGCTGGATATGATGTCTCCCTCTTCTGAACACATTGAAAGCAGGGAGAATAAAGCAGGAAAAATCAGATGCTGCTTTGGCTTTACATATGATATTGGCCTTTTTCAGAGGCAAAGTATCAGCGTAGCTGAATGTCCAGGTTTCACTTTCCTATCTCACGAAAAAGTAGCTCAGAAGACATATCTCCCCAATATCTCATTTTCTTCTTTTTCTTTCTTTCTTTTTTTCTCCCCCTTTAGTAAAGCAAGAAATAACATAAGGCAGGGAGCTATGCTGTGTTTGAAATTCCTCAAAAACTAAATTTGACAAGAGAGCTTGCTTGAAAATATAAGCTGGAAGATTTACACCAGATAAGAGAATATGAAACCTTCTACTAGAAAACCAATCTGACATGCAAAAAATTAAATAGGTTAAAAAGTAGTTTGTCATTGTCTGGCAATGAAGTTATGCTTATTTCCTCCCACCACTATGTCTTCAAAGCACGAAATGAAACCCCCTGGGATATTTCACTTTGAATATGTCTCTTTCTGTCACTGAGCTTTAAAATCATGTTCAGAAGTAAAAGGAAAGTCATGATTTTCCTTACAGATAGGGTCAATCTCCTTTCAATAACTTTTCTAAATATTTTTGAAATCCAAGCTTGCATCCTAGAGCTAACATTTACCACATGCTAGATAAATAAGATCATAGTAACTTGAAGAACTTTGCATGTTCTTTGAAACATTCTAGTGGTACATATCAGGAAGACTACAACATCTAATTGAATCCTTTACATTAAACTGGAAGTTTGCCTTTTACATATGGTTTATGAAGAGACTAATGTTGTTTACAATTACATCTGAGAAAAAATAAAATAGAGTATTCACAAAAATAACAAGAGCTCTTTTCTCAAAGTACTATCCTGTGTGTGTCCCTATAGAATTTATTCACAATATCGTTTCAGAAACTCATATATTAATGTGTACATTTGTTAAATTAAAGAAGCAGTCCAACAATGCTCAGCATGCTGGAGACAGGATGCCAGATCTAACAAATCCCTAGTTTCACCCATAGTAACAAGAATTTTTCCCACTTCAAAATTACATTCTTCCTTCATGACGTTTCTTGTTCAAACTTCTAAGCTAAATTTTTGGTAATGTTTTGGTGACAAGCGTTCTCCAAGTGCTCTGAAAAAAACTATTAAACTTTTCTGTAAGCAAAATTATTTTAACTTGATTTACAACACTTTTTCATAGTACTTCCAATTTGTAGAAGGAATATACAAATCTTGAATACCATCTTTAAAACTTTGCATTTCTAGTGAAAGAGATCATAATAATGAAAGAAAATGAGTCCAATAACTGCAACCTTTTTTTCTTAAAAATAAAAAAACCAAGCCATTATTCATTTCCTTCTTAAATTCATCTATCCAATTCTAACATGTACATATTTCCTACCTGCAGGATTTGTTAAAATTTTGAAAAGGTGTCAACACTCTCGAATGAAAACAACCCTAAAATACTGTTACAATCATGGAAGCTGTCAGCTAAAAATCTCCCATTAAAATTACCATTTGAAGTGACATCAGAGTTTGTTGACAGGCAACTTACAGGAAAAGGACCTTTATAAAGATTATTTGTAAGTATTTTTAAGTAACAGAATAGTTCCAAAGCCTGCAATTACTGTATGTTTTAACACGTTCATAAACTTAAGTAGAATAAGCATTTAGGAAGCAGAATATCCCTTCTTCATTATTTGAATCAACTGATTTATGATACAAGATTTTCCTAGTCTTCACTCTAATGAAAGACACAAGGTATGTTTACATCATAGTTTACCAAAGCATAATTTCTCTTTCCTAGAACAACTTCAGAGGTCTTGCCCCCTCAAGCAGAAACTCTGATTTATTTTTTTATTTAGACTTTGGATTGTGTATGTTCTACCCTTCTTCGCCAGAAAACACTATAGCTGGCTCTCTCAGACAAAGGCTGCTCAGGCTTGAAAGTCACAACCTACTCATCTGCTCTTGAATACCTCAGGAAGTTCAGGAAGGATGAATATCCTTCACGCTTCTGGGTTTTCTTAGGGACCATATAATAGTCAAAGCAAGCAATGTGAAGATTTTTTTTTTCCAATAAATAGTCATATTGCTTTTGTTGCGGAGATTAATGAAAAAATAAAAATAAGGTATAAACCAAAAAGCTACCTGGGAACGTAGCTGACAATGTTTCATCATCATGCAGATTTCTTTAGGTTGCTACACACACAAAAGTCCTTGATGACCTTTTACTCTGTCTTTTCTATGTCTTCTAAAGTGATTGATGAAAACATCCTCACTTTGTTCAGTCCAAATCTTGGCCCCGGGACTGAAAGAAAATGTTATTTACAAAGGCAGCAGACACTTTGACTTTCTGTTCAACTCACTGATACAACTGACATTATGTCACAGTATCATTTGTAGTAAACAGTTTTAAGAAACTGTAAAACCACCAAAACTAGCATTTATGTCCCTTTTCCTCACCTGCTAACTGTTATTCAAGCCTCTACGAAACCAAGTGTTGTGTCATGAAGCATTAGTTGCTAAGCATTATGTTGTAGAAAGAGTTTCTATTTCCTTCATTTTAACCAAAGCAATATACCAGTCAGTCGTCCATCTAAAACAGTCTCTAACAGAGGAGGGTTGAACAACAACTCTCAAGCACAGATCCTTCAGGAACAACTGACAGCCTAAAATATATGAATGGAAATTGATGGAGCAGCACTGAGACAAGTCTGATCTGATTCCACAGGTATTTTCTAAAACTCTAAAAGCTAATATCTGAAGAACCGTACATAAAAGAGGAAAGACATAAAATGCTATTAGATAAGTTAAACTCCAGGAAATCCCTGCACTGCTTTTATCTTTTATCCTCAGCTACATAGAATCATAGCATAGAATCACAGAATCACATTCAGGCACTA
Source organism: Machaerirhynchus nigripectus (assembly GCA_013397975.1). Taxonomy (NCBI): domain Eukaryota; kingdom Metazoa; phylum Chordata; class Aves; order Passeriformes; family Dicruridae; genus Machaerirhynchus; species Machaerirhynchus nigripectus. The sequence continues at coordinate 94,101 of VZRQ01002121.1, forward strand.
CCCCTTCAGCTTTCGGAAAAGACCAGACTACAGCTTTTGTACCTAGACAGGTTTATTGAAAGATTAATGTAAGATCTCTGCAACCAACACAGTCATTACACTGACTTCTCTAATGGTGAACAAGTTTTAAGGTCAGATGATTGGTCTGCCCTCGGGGAAACCAGATTCCCAGTTCCTTTCCTCTGTCCTCTTCCTAGATGCCATGCAGACCAGTCTCACAGAGAAGAGTGTTCTACACCTATCAATACGCACATGCCAAAGTGGGACACATTTCCACTTTGAAAACCCTCTAGTGTTGTCTGAGCACAGACTCATATTCATCAATCACATCTAAAGAGCTTTTGGAAGTCCACTAGTGCCAATCATTAATCAAAATTAGAAAAAATGTCTGAACTCCTCTGAAATCCAGTTGACCAGAAAACACTCAAGCCCACTGTTGGCTCCATTCATGGTCAGACATTAACTGTTCTCTGGTACTGAGCCAGTTTACATTTACAGCTTGTTTAGGGTCACTAACTTAGCAATTCTTTGGGTTTATACTTCCTTGAAATAAATAGGCCATGACCATGCTACCAATCACCTCCTATATTTGTGTCTAGAGATGACTGAAAAATAGACACACATCACAGATGTATCCCACAGGTCTCCTAAGAAAGGAGCTCTCAATCAGCCAATTGCAAGGCTCTCTATTTCAAACTGTCCTTGAGTCTAGAACAGAGGCTGAAATACTTCCCAGCATGTTTGTACTTCAATGCTATCTACTCCCAGATTCTGGTCTTTTTACTTACATTCGTCTTCATCTGTTGACTTCACCTCCTTGCTCAGTACCTTAAAGATTAATTAAGATCAGTAGTAAATGATATAGCATCTTGCAGTTATTTTACAGAAGACAAGTTGAAAATGTTTGAGAAAAATCAATAGAAATTAAAAAGCAGCTTGTTTCTTGCTTCGGTTGTCTTGTTTTGACAGCACCTCCAGCACTTGCAGGTTTAATTTCTCTTTCAAGCTAGAGGCATAAAGCAAAATGCCAAAGAAAAATATTTTGTCCAGACTCAGCTAGTAATTTTGAGGTAATTACAGTGCTGAATGTTCAGCCTGAAGTTTTTCAGGTAATTAGAGGTTTAGGTTCCTGCCTTTCTTTAGTAAGTATTTCAATTCCAACTCACCTCTGTTAAAATAAGCCCCGAAACCACACAGAGAGCAATATTCCCTGGGTCAGAGTAAACAGATTTTTTTCATATAGCTTAGAATTCCTATAGCTTTCCTAGTAATCTAGGTAAATAAACTAAACTAGTTATTCTGAATTAGAGAACAGCTCCCTATGATAAAGCGTGACATTAAAATATTTGAGGCCAAAGAAATCAGTTATTCTATTTAGTTAGTTTACAGTGTGTCATCAGCACCAGACAGGCAGTCACAGTTCATCTTATCAGGTGCTTCTACATTAACAACTGGCCTACAATGGCCAAGGTTAATTTTGTTCTGATGTGCTACAGCCTGAGCCTCCACCACATTGCTGTTAACCAGCAGCCAGGTCTGCACCACCTTCCCTGAGGCCACAGACACAAGTGCCCAGAGAGAGTGGCCACTGGAGAACCTGGCAGCCTTTCCACACAGAGTGCACTGAATGGGATCCCAATGCCTCATTTCAGATGCAGTTTCAAGCGCAGCACCCTTCTGATACATTTGAGTGCACACTGCATGAATCCAGGTACAAAGACCAGGCCAATTTTTTCCTAAAAAGAGACCCTTTCCAAAGCTCTGACCCCATGCACTCACTCTGCTTGCTGGCAAGCCAACATTTAATATCATTCCAGAGTGAGATCAATGACATGAGCAGAACTTTAACTCCTGGTCTCCAGGCTGATACCTCCATTTTCCATGCATATAGTAAGGATCCTATACTGTTATGCATACAGATACTGATGCCTTTTCCTGGTCTTAAAATCAAGAGGTGAACACAGTTAGAAGGGGAAAAGGGTATTACCTTGGTATTTATTGTAAGGATCCTTAGGTGCACCACGACCA
>VZRQ01002121.1:96220-175479 GCA_013397975.1 Machaerirhynchus nigripectus
ACAGAAGTTGCAAAAAGGTATAACAGGGGTAAAAAGAAAAGACAAAAATCATCATGGCATCAATACAAGTCACCTTCCACATACTCCAACTTTAGCAATGTTTTAGTGCAGAGCAATGGGAAGAATATGTGCAGATCAGCCTAGCACAGAGAAAAACAGTTTTTCCTTTTATACAATACCATTTATTCAGCCAAAGTCCCTCACTCAACCAAAATGAAGTACTTTGGTAGGTTTTGCGCTCTTTCAAGTAAATGCTTTAAATAACACTGAAGCAAAAATTTTTGACTACATGCATTTTGTATGTTTTGAAAAACGATGACTAAATATTTCAAATATTTCAATTATTCAGGACTTAAAACGAACCAGCTAAGCAGAAACAAACTTGCACACTGTTTCAGATTACTTAACTGTACTCCTCCACCTTTTAAAAGGGCTGTTAAAATTTCAGCTAAACTTAAATAAGAACAAAGTCAAAAAGTGTATGGCTCACATACACCAACTATATAGAATAGATTAAATCAAACCTGTAATTTTAGAAATCCAATCATATATTGTAAAACAACATGAATATTATCAAGCTTTAGTAACTGCCTTTTTAATATCTAATCTTGAAAACTGAGAAAACCCAAAAAATCTTAACCATCATCTATGGTAAAAGCTACACTTTACCTATAGATTAATTATGGAGTGCTATTTATCACTTTCATATAGCAAGTAAAGCAAGGAATATGGCTGAAAGGCTTAAGTTTTTCACTTTGTCAAAATATGGAACTCACTATCAAAATATCACCACCACAACCAGTAGAGTGTTTAAAAAAGCCAGCAGTGCAGCAGTTACCCAGTTCTAAGTCTCATTTTATCAAATTAAGAGCCTACTGCTGCACCACTGATTTAACGAACACTTTCACCTTTTACATTATTGGCATCTCTTCAACTCTCTGAAGAAACAATAATATATTATGGATTCACAATCAAGAATGCATTGTGACTACAAATTCTATTTCATATATCTCTCTGCACATAATTAAGATTTAAATTCCTTGCACTGTATTTGAGCTATAAGCAACCCTCTGATGGTTTTTAAATGAGCTTTAATGATCAGCCCACATGAGGATTTTGAATGCTAACATTATCAATAACAATGGTTCTATAAAATATGCCAGCTCCACAGATCTATTTTTCATAATATAATGTTATTGTTATCATTGTAAAGCACTACATCATTCTACGGGAAGAGGTAGGTAGGATAGTATCCATTAGAAAAAGTAAACCTTAAATTGAAAACAGAATTGCAAGGCTCATTAGTATTTCCTGCTAATATCCCACTACAGTTGGAGTCCAGCAGACTTTTTCTTGTTTACTTTGTCTTAAAAACATTCACCCCAAGAGATTCATATCAAATACCACCGAAAATCCAAGTTTGCATTGCACTCTAGGCTGCCTATGCTCAAGGACAGGTATTCCTTTTCCACCTACTGGCATACTGCCCACAAGAACTGTTCCCTACAGCAGTAACACCCTGTACTAGTTAGGCATCAGCACCCAGTTTCTCACTGCTGTCACTTAGGTAACAGTGCTCCTCTTCTCAAAAATAACACCAAAATAACACACAAACAGAATCCCAAACTCCTTTCACAATGGCTATGACAAAACACAAAAATGCATTTGAAGTGAAAGCTTGTGAAAATAAAAAATGGATGCACACTGGAATAAATTTAATTCACAATTATATTTGTACCAATTCAGCTGTACCCTAACCAGTGGTCATACTCCACTTCTCCTCCAACAGGCAGTGAACAAGGTCCTGGGTGGAGCTGCCAGCTGGAGGGCCCCAGGCAAGCTTGGGGAAGGGTACTAAGGTGTCACTGTTATACCAGGGACAGCAAGAAATGACATAGGCTCGATCCAGGAAGGAATGGAATTATTTATTAATATACAGACTGATTTTTATGTACTAGTTTGCTTGAATGGCATAAGGTTATTGGTCCCCGACCATCCAACTCTCAGAATGATCGGCTAAATCTTATAACACCCATTTCAAAATATTTCTCCAGTCAGTACCACAACAAAACAGCATAACAACTTGCACCTGCAAGATAAAGAATTGGTTTACAAAAACCTCTGTTTCGGCCAGCATCCGTGTGAAAGTCCTTGTTTTCCCACGGACACTGGCAGAGAGCTGGAAAATCTCTCAGTGACCAACTTTCAGCATCCACACTACAGGAGGATGAAGTTCAACCAGTGCAAATGCAAGGCCCTGCACCTGGGAAGGAAGAATAAGACCAGTCAGGCACCATCTGCCTGGGGAGGAGGTCTTTGGAGAAGTCCCTGGGGGCTGCCAAACCTTCCAAACCTCTTGGACGTACCCAGGGGTTTACTGAGCACCTTGGGCTTCTTCAGTCGTCCCAGCCTCAGCACACCCTACCCATCAGGCTTCAGGGCTGACCAGCCCCAGAATTCCAGCCTTGGCAAAGGCTGCTTCATGCACTCCTCCTGCTGCACCAGCCCTTCTTCCGAGTGAGGGTGTGCAGACACCCCAGACCCTGAGGGCCTCATGGCTGTCCTCCCCACATTGCAAATAGCTGTGAGCTCTGTAACCCTGTTCAAGACCTAAATCAAATTTCTGAATTAAATTCACTCTGGGGAGAGGACCATCAGAGACCTCTACAATCCCTGTTTCACAATCAACATACACCCCCTTTCTTTCCCACAAAATTATTTACAACAGAATTGAGTAACATGAGTAAGACTTTCACTAGCCCAGTGCTTTGGATTTTATCATCAAGACCATAACTGATACAATGATTGATATAAAACAACATCCAAAAGTATGCAACACCCTAAAATGATCTTTATAAAACATAAGGAAAACAGAAGTGTGTTACTTTGAATAAAGTATACTTTCATGTATTTAAAGTAATACAGAGCCTGCCTTTCAAAGAGTAATTTACAGAAAGTATATTGAAGTCTTTATCTAAAAACAATGTGCCAAAACAAAATATGCATGCATGTAGTATAAATAAGGCTTTTTGACTTTTCATTATTAGAAAAGGAGATTTCTCCCTGAAAGCACAGTGCAGGCAAAAAAGATGCCATCACAACAATTTAAATTGTATTTTTTAAAAGTGTTGCACCTCTAAAACATCATTTTGCTTTATTGCAATACTTTTCTCATTAGCTTTTATATGCTGGCTATCTAGCACATTTTAAAAACATAGAAAATATATGTGGAGTCTTGAGTTGATTTTAAAATCAATAGAGGCCTTTGGCGTCAGTGAAGATGAACACTCTGAGAAAGAGCCAAGCCTTTATCTTAATTTGACACTCAAAATTCCTCACCAATGTTACTTTTGGTCAGTGCTGACACATTCTGGGCAGCGAGACAGCATTACTTGAAGAACCACTGCTGCCATTGTGCCACACACACCATAGAGGCAGGAGCCAGACAGAGCATAGTGTAGCGGCAACCAGAGTTTGGGACTTGGTTATACTGAAAACCCTGAAACACATCAATATACAGAATTCTCTCCAAAATTATATATTCTATTAGTGTTTTAATAGTTCTCTATACGATTTACTCTTCTTTATAAAAAATTGGTTTTCTTCTGAGAGCACTTGCATCCAAACAGGACTCAAATTTTCACAGAATCCAAATTGAAGTGTAGTGAATGCAGCACTCCCAGAAAAATCAATATTCAGTCATCAGGATGCTTAGCTTTACACTGGGTTGAATGCAATATGAGCTGGGGAAAAGTGCACAACTCACAGATTTTCAGGAATATATGTGTAGGTCAGAGATTAGTTCAGAACAGACTTCATAAACTTGAACATATTTAATAAAAGTAATACTGCTTTGACTAAAGTGCTTTAGATGTATTAGAAAGCATTCCTTGTTTAGAAGGTGATGTTTTTTAAGATTTGCCTTCACACTCCATATTGCTCCAAAATTAACAGATACATCTTTTAACTATTTTTGCTCATTAGTAAGGGCATAGAAGCACTTTTCTGCTTCAGCTTATTCCAAAAAAGTTCTTCGAAAAGGCATCTGAAATCCTCAATAAATTATTTTACAGCATTTCAGATACAGAATCTAGCCTCAAAGATCCAGTCCAGAAAACAATGCCTAGAGTCACAATGATTGTTCTTTTACTCCCCCCTCCAACAACAACCTTCAGTTTTCTATACTGAAACATACACAAACTCCAGACTGTGTTCCTGTGTGCTCAGTAGGGTGCAGTCTGCAGTAGTGGGGAAAATAGAAGCAGCAGCTTAACTTGCGTTCAAACTAATGACAAGATTTTCTGCATAATTACACTGATGCCAATTTCCACTATACTCAGACTTATTAATATTCCCTGCAGGGGAGGGAGGGTGCAACTTCAGTGAAAAATTATTGGGATTAACAGAATCGGTATTACACAATATATTGTTTCCTACGAAGAAGATGCTAGGAAGATGTACACAATCTTGGGGGAAAAAGAAAAAAGGCTTTCCAACTTTTATCATCATACTTTTCTTACCCCAGTATTTTACTTGGCTTTCTTCACTATGACAATTGGCTAAAAGTTACATAGTGACTAAAATCACTAATATATCAGAAAAATGATGCTATAGCTATCAACAGTGTAATTATTGTATATAATTATAATTCAGAAAACTCTTTCTAGCACAGAGGATAATAAAATTAGTTTCATGTTCCCCACAGTGGATGGAAGCAGGCTTATTTAGACAAACAGATATATGTATCATTTGTTACACAAGAATTTATAAATACTCCCTTTAACAGTATCATGTTATTTTCCTGTAAAGGTAAAGCCAAGTAGATCATATAACTACAGGACAGTTTCTGCTAATGAAGACTAGGAAAGGCCTCCTAGATCATGAACATAATTTCTGTGCTGCAAAAGTCATTATAATAAACTCTAGATTTATGAAGGCTCTTGTGGAGAAAGAAGTTGAGACTTCTTTTTCTCCCACTCCCATCAAGGTTTGTACAACAATAATTTCCTCTTACAACTAGATTGTACCCTAATTTGTAGCCTGGTTACACTGTCTGCTAATACAAAGTTGTCTTCATTGTCTACTTCCTTCTTTCCATTCCTTTTATTTAACCCTTCTTCATATTAACAAAGAGCAATGGTATGCCCAGGTAGGCTCAATTTTGCTAAAATAAACAAAATAAAAAAATTCTGGGTCCTAGGATGCCTTCAGAAATGGGGGATGAAAAACAATTCATCTGCAATTTCAAGACTGTACACATTACTGCAAAGACTTACCCTTTTGTTCTGGCATTAGTATTTCAATGTCTTCTACCTGCACTTTATATTGTTAAATTGCTAATATAGTCTTTTTTCTAAACACCAGTGATCTGCAAACCCAACAGCTCTTCTGGAGAACAACAGCCTTGTGCAAGTAGCAAATGCCCTGCAACCTATTCCATTTTTCAGGTCACGTCATATATAAAGAAAAGTGAGACCTAAAGTCACTACAAGACTAGTATGGCAGAACAGACACCATAATAGACCTCCTTAGTCTTTGTGAGCATCTCTCTGTATTAACTTATCTAGAGAATCTATCACACACATACAACCTAGGATGCAAGAGGTTAGAGAGCAGCACTGCAGAAAGAGACCTGGGGGTCCTGGTCAGTCACAATTTGAATAGAATTCAGCAGTGCCCTGGCAGCCAGGAGGGTCAGCCATGTCCTGGGGAGCATCAGGCACAGCATTGCCAGCCAGGCAAGGGAGGGGATTGTCCCACTCTGCTCTGCACTGGTGTGGCCTTGCCTCGAGTGTTGTGTGCAGTTTTGGGTGCCACAATATAAAGATACTCAGCTGTTAGAGTCAAGAGGAGGGCAACAAAGATAGTGAAGGGCCTTGAGGAGAAGCCACACGAGAACTGGCTGAGGTCACTTGGTCTGTTCAGCCTAGAGAAGAGGAGACTGATGGGAGACCTCATCATGGTCTACAGCTTCCTCACAAGCAGAAGGCAGAGGGGCAGGCACTGATCTCTTTGCTGTGGTGACCAGTGACAGGACCCGAAGGAATGGCCTGAAGTGGTGTCAGAGCAGGTTTAGGAAGGACATTAGGAAAAGGTTCTTCACCCAGAGGGTCACTGGGCACTAAAACAGGCTCCCCAAAGAAGCGATTACAGCACCAAGCCTGACAGAGTTCAAGGAGTGTTTGGACAAGGCTCTCAGGTACATGGTGTGACTCTTGGAACTGTCCTGTACAGAGTCAGAAGTGGGATTCTGATGATCCTTGGGGGTCGCTTCCAGTTCAGGATATTCTGTAATTCATATTTGTCAAAAATTAGACTGAGGCATTAAACATTTCCCAATGCTACAGATTTTTAATTAGCAATCCAAGACTGAACTTTTTTTTCCCCTTGTGGCTCTTCTAAATCCCTGGGGCAAAGTCTATTATCCCAAATGGATTTTTCACAGTAATGCTAAATTGAGCATCCCAAATTTGTAGTACACTAATTTAGCTCAATTTGATAAGTGTTTTCGATCAGCAAGCCTCAAAGTGCTTGAAGGAGAAGCACAGGGTTACTCGACATGAGTTTAACTCTGTAGGTTTCAGATTCGAGAACAATTACACGAACTGAATTTCTCCTGTCAGGGTTACTGCTCTCATGCAAGAAATGGCATCACTAACAGGACTGAAGGGAACGTGAAAGCTAGTCCGGCTCAAACTACAAATACACATAGTCCGGAACACTTGGGACAAGAGAGTTCCCAGCACAAAGCCCAGAAATTAATCTCTCACACCTCTAACTTCTTTTGTCATCTGGTGGGAGTGAAAGTTAAAAGCAAACATGATATGGAGGTGTTGTTAATTAATTAGTCGCACTACTTGCTAAACCTGTCTAGAGCTAAGTACATTTTATCTGAAATATTTTGAGCAGATTAGAAAGCTACATACTCTTTCTCACTACACAGTAAAAATAAGCAAGCTGATCAGGGATCAAACTAGACAGTTCCAAAGGCCCTTTCCAGCCTACACCAAGCATGATTTATCATGAACAGTTGAATAAAAATCTACTAGCAACTCACACATGAAAGGTGGATTCAACAACACTTACGGCCCTGATTTCAGCTGCAGCCTTTTGCACCAATTGCTTGAAGAAAAAAAAACAAAAACAAAAACAAAAAAGAACAACTACCAAATCCTCAAAACACTTGAAACACTCAAGAACTATTTCTGTCCAAAGCAAATGCAGTTCCAAGTTACATAGGAAGCTTTTGCATTCTGAGTGTCACACAATCAACAAACCTTGCTACCACCTACTGGTTTTTAAGGTGACCCAGTGTTCCAGAAGTGCACTTGGAATGCTACAGACACTATCCGTGTAAGCCCCTTAGATGTCTCACCTGCCAAAGCTGCTATTTAAAAATCAGATCCACCTGTTAGGAGCTACATTTTACTATTTACTTGCTGTGGCAGTTAGTAAAAAAACCAGCATAATGTAACATCATAGATTTTGCTTCAAATTCTTTCTAAAACTTGGTCTGAACAAATTATGTCATCTTCAAGAGACTTTCAGCTTGTGCTCTGAAAATAATAGGTGCATGGGACATTATGGGAGCTTTGAATGAGGGAAGAATCATACTGCCAGGCCCTAGGACTGGCTCCTGTACGTAATTCATTACCTCAGGTGCTTCCAAGAGCTTCACAGTAATTGTCAGGTTTGGTACACAACGTGGTATCTCTTGCCGATGAGAAGATTTTAAGCAACTCGTCTTAAATACATACAAAACCCATACCTAGCCATCCACAGGCTTACATGGTGCACCCTCTCCAACTGAAATTAAAATTGGCATTTTTCCGCTATATTTCACAGTAGTTGCTACTTTTCTCCCTACATTCATCTTCATGGAATAACAAATTCTTCTCTGATGGCTCACGAGCATTTGAGAAGACTGAGCCTTTACTACCTAACAGAATATACAGGCATAGCAAGTATATTCATACTTGCATAGTTCATCTCATAGCTACCCTGGCTATTTCTCTCTTATACTCCTCTAAAACAGTCCTACCTGCTGTCAGTATAAGGACTATTGTGACGAAGAGCAGTGTTGTGCAACACACTTGGTTCCTTCCACCGGTGTTCGAAGTTATGCTCAGTAAAAGAAGTTTACGCTGCAATTATTCAGCAATGGCAGCGTTCTGAATTTCCATCACTCTCCTCCCCAAATATGCATGTACAGAACAGTACATAACAAAGATCGACATTTATGCACAGCACACTGAATCGCAGGAGGGGTTTTTGTTTTTAAGATGACACTACACTTTATCACTTCCAGAAGGGCTGAGAAAGCAATTTTCTAAGTCTTTGACTTGCTTTCATTGTCAGGAAGGATACTGAGTCTGGGGCCAGGGGGTTACTCAAAAGCAGTGAAGAACTCAGGGATGGGCAACTATGAAAGTCTTTGAATTCTGAGGACAGCTGTGTCAGCCAACCTGCAACACAGGCTTGTCGGTATTCATTATGCTGTTCCCACAGCAGAAAGGAGCTTAAATGCTCATTAAACCTGGAACTCTTCCAGACATTAAAGCAGTATGCTGAGTTGCCTAGCCTTTCAGATATGCCAGCAGCATACCACCCTCTGTTTTTTATGAGTATATCACCTCTTCACTGAAAAGTCCCACATCTAGGCCACTTCCTTAACTTTTAAAAAATAAATAACATCTGTTATCACTTCTCCTCATGGTTACTCACACATAAATATATGTGGCACAAGAATTAAGAAATCTTTATTATAGTGTTGCTTGATCATTTAAACACAGATGTTCTCCAATGACAGTTCTTCATTCTGACTGATCTTATGATACTAGCTGGCAATAATTTCCAGCAGCTAAATTGCTAAGGAAGAAAGATAAAATTCATTCAGTACTTTCTCAATATTCTTCAGTCATATAAGCAATTGGTGTTTTACCGTATTCACCCAGCGTGATAGTAAACGAAAGGAGATTGCAGTCAGATTCTCCAATCTGCTCCTGCCGTGTTGCATCAATACACTGCAACTTACCCTCAGCAGAGTGCCAAGGCAGGCTCCAGTTCTAAATAACATTGCTCCCCCTCAGTTTAGAGGTTACTTTTTCCTGAATGAATCCCTTCACTCTCTAAAGAAAAACAATGTCTTCTATTTCATCTTATTCAGGGCTTATTTTCTTAGAATGGCACAACAAAACCCACCAAGTGTAATCTGCCTTCCTCTGCTTTATGTGATTTTTGACGGCAAACACTTACAGACAGGCAAGTAAACCCAAAAAAGAGACACAGGAGAAGGTTTCCTAAACCAGTATTTGGTTGATTAATTTGAACCACTTACAAAATTTACAGGACTCATAACAACTCCCAGCACTTAATCTTAGTTATTAGTTTACAGACATGGGAAGGTGCTACAAAGCTCAAAGTGAAGCCTAAAACAAGAGAAGAATATACAGTGGGGAGAAATATCGGCAGCAGAATGCAGACAGTGAAATAAAATTAAAATCCTTATCTGCACAAGTCCTTTAAATCACAGGCACCATTATACACCTAAAACAACCATGAAAACAACCATCAAAAAATATGCTACTATCCTTACTTTCTCTTAAAGTAGGCATAAAACTGTGAGGGACTTTCTTTTCTTCATTCCGTTAAATACAAGTTAAAAATAATACATCTAAGACCCTAGTCTCCTCCTCACCCCTTTAACATATTTCAGCAAACATAACCACATGGCAGTCAGCTAAGATAATTATTCCTACTGCCACCTCCTCATGCATTGCAATAGCTTCACCTGTTCCTTTTAACCTTCCTTGGAACACTTGATATGGCCTGAGCCTGGTCTAGAAATTAACACTTTCCAGGTCTGTGATTGATGTTGCACATGCTGTTGAATTAGCACAATTACATTCTGAGTCGGTAAAAGAAAACACAGCTATTTGCAAGTCACAAACCCAAGTTCAGACTGGATACAAACAACATACTTTACTTGGGTAAGGAATTTTGACAAATTAAAGTATAGCCGTATCACAGAGCACAGGTATAACATTCAGACACCTTTGGTTTGGTTTTTTTACTGGTGGTAGTTTCATTGCACTCACAATCATAATGAAATTTAGAAAGTATGCAGGATAATGTCACAAACCAGTATTTTGAAATGAAGGAATAGTGCTGATAACTGAGCCCCCATAGGTTCTGGCCATGTTCTCAGTCTAGAGTGCATCTCCCAGGCAGGTGGCTGAGCTAGAAAGAGCAGCTTCATTAAGTCAGGTTATTATATGATATGAAACTGAGGATTCCTCCCCCACAAATTAAGCTTGAACTCACAGAAATATCCATACATATTTGCCAACACAGGTTCAAAGTAACCTTGTAACTTTTTAAAAAACAGATGCCTATTTTTAAAACAAAGCTATGAGGAACATTAGTGGGATTGGTTGGCAGCATACATAATTAGCTATGGAATTCTAAAGACTCAGAACTGAAAAATGCAGATTGGATAACCAAAATAGATTTCTCTAAGTTCACTTTTTTACTCAGTATATTAGTGTTATAAAAGACTGAAAACAGTACAATACTATATTACACTGTCCTTGAAGACTCCATACATCATAACAGAGCCATAATACAAACAGTGAAATGGCAGCTAATAGAACTGTTAGGCAAATGAAATAAAAATTAATTTCTGTATATTTGTATTTATATATCTTAAATACAGCAGCCTGTCAGAATTTTGTCACTGGTATTTGTAATTTTTTTCCCTACATTTGCCTACATTAGTTTTGTGTACATTGCCTGCATTCTTTACCTTTTACATCTCTTTTATAACTGCATAACAAATTTTACTTGTGCTGGTTATTTTATTCTTAAAAATGGCATTGTTTTGTGCAAACAAACCACAGATTAAACAGACATCACACAGTGTCTGTTCAGATGGATTAGTGACATGAAATGTGTCATTGCACTGTATTGCAAGCCTTTACAGAAAAGGTTCCTCTTTATGAACTGGTAGATTAAGGACCCAGAGCTGAAGAGGAACCAGATTAATGGGGCTTCATTTCCCTGTGTGAAGTGGAGATAGATCCATGCCCAGCTGCCCTATGTCCTGCTGTAAATTCTCCTGTAAGAATCACAGAAGTGTGATGCAAGCTTGTTTGAGAGTCAGCGTCATAACATTTCCTCAAGCTACAAGAACTTGAAAAACAAATTATTTCAGTAATTGTATATCAGACAATTTTTCTCCCAGATACCTCCCATTCTTCTCCTCAGTATCCAGTATTTTGTGTTGTACAGTAGTTTTAACGTGTCACTGATCACTTTTATAAACACATGTTTATGTAGTGCATGAGTTCAACTCCTGTAAGATCTTTTAGCAGTGACCAGCTAATGTACTGGTTTATTCATTTTATGACCAGCAAAACATTTGCCAGCGTTAAGTGTTCTTTTGCTTATGCTAATATGCTTTTAGAATAATAAATGAGAATACCATACCTGGGAACTGGATCGCTCCCCACGGTATGGAATAAACACTGTGCCTTTCCCCACGCCACTGCAGAGCAGGGCACTGACAAGTTGAGCATTTAGAGATCAGAAGGTGCATCAGTGGCTGGAGTCTCCCAGCTGCCAGAGTCAGAACAAAGGCAGAAAAATAGCTTCTCAGATACATGGTTTCTCTTCATACAGCAACAGTTTTGCTAGTGGCAAAATAACTTCCTACAACTATGTCTAGATCATCTACAGACAACCCTTTATTTGAGCAATTCATTCAGAGGGAATGGGCAATTTTTAGGAAGAGGAAAATTGTAACCAATAGTTATGATGCTTTGGGGACTATTCCTCAGGAATAATAGGTCACAGAATGTAGCTAGAGACAGAGATGGGTTTCAGATATCTCTATAGCAACAACATTTATTTAAAAAAAAAAAGAGAAGTAAAACCTTTCTGCATCATATAAATAGCGGTGTCTGTCTCGTGCAGTTAGAAGGGATTTTTGTGTTGACTGCTGCATGCACATCACTGATGCTTCTTTAAAACCAGTGCTTGCACCTTCTGCCTACAAAGAAAAATGGTGTCTGGCTACAGAGGCAAATTAAGTTTTTGCACTGGTGTCCACACATTAGTAATGTTTCTGCTAGGTGCAAAGAAAGAGTGTCATTTAAATATAATTTATGAAACATGACTTTTATAAATAGAAGTTTTATCTATTTTATAAATAGAGTTTTATAAATTAGAAAAGAGAATTTTTTTCTAAAAAAAATTATAGCAGAATATAGTGAACAGCAGACATCTGCATAAATACAACAGCACTCGAATCAAACTCAGATTCTCTTCTTTCCCCAGCTGACTGCATGATGGAGTATTTCTCTTCTCACCTAAAATATAATACTTTAGAACCAAACCTTCACTTTAGAAGTGTTGGGTTTTTCCTAGTTCAAGCAGACCTAAATTTGTGTACTCTTTCATGGAGGAAACTTACAGGAAATTGCATTTATGCTAATACAAATAATGTGAATAATAAGCAGCTTTCCTAGCTCCAACTGATGTAGACAGGATGTTTCCAGAGCTCAGCCTCCCCTAAAGACCACCTTGTCAAGCAGTGACTTTAGAACCTGCAAGTACGGCAGTCATAAAGTGTAAGCTTAGCTGGGGGCTGAATTGCTGGGGAAGCGCCGCATCGCTGTCAAGTAGGAACCAGCACACGGAGCAACACTCACGGCAGATCAATATATTGTACTGATCCGCAGGTCAAAAACTGTTTTCCCTTCGTGGCAACTCCTAGCAGATATCTTTGATCACAAACAGAAAAAGGAACTACAATTGCAGTTAAAGCCATGAGGGGGAAACAAAAGAGATTTCAGTCGCAGCAGATTTAGAACCAGCTGTTCAAACCAGGCTGTATATTTGAGCACAGGTAGTTTGCAGAAGAAAAGGGCCCACTTTTAAAAAACCCAACATGATTTTTAAGAAGGCTGGATTGTACAGTTGTGTCTACTCCACACTGCTGAGGAGATTCAGCTCTTCCACACAGGCTTGCTAAACCTTGTAGCCAAACTGACTGAAACTAGAGATTACTGCCATGGGCAGAGAGTAACTTGATGGGTCTGATTCAGTTTTCTGATTTTGGAGTAGAAAAGTGTTTTCAAAACTATCCCTGATGAGGGAATTCACACTCATATACACACACCAACCCCTCTTTGGAGTTTTTTTGTAGTTTGGTTTTTGTTGGATTTTTTTCATTCACATACTAAATTTAAATATATATATTCACCTCTAAGCTTTGGATTCAGCTACTTTTATCATCCCTGAGTACTGTACCATTTCACTGTAACAAAAAAGGAGGAATTTGATCCAGGACAGATGATCTATTTCAAGAAGTATTCATTAGTAACAACATTTGTTTTAGAAATTACTAAAAAAAATTTCCAAAATTTCCAGTATACATAATAACCTTGTTCTAAAGTAGCAAAAATATTTGGTTAGAATTTTGCAATACAGAAACATACAGTACCTTAAGAACGGATTTCAAATAGACATACCCAGAGTATTAAATAAGTTCAGGTCCAGCTTGAAAAGTGTCTGCACTGGCTTGGAGTTCATCACAGTCTCATAACTTATTTATTACACCTCTGTGAGTTCTGAAGTCTATTCTGATATTAGACAGCTAAAACAGGCCCATAAGCCCCTAGCCTAAAAGGAATTTTTGCCTCTAAAAGCTACTTTGCCCTGGAAAGAGCTGGAATAAAATGCACCAGTAGATCTGTCGTCATTGCCTTGTATGGCTCTACAAGGTTTTAGAAATATAGATGCATCTGAATAAACTACTGTACAATCAAACTGGATGACTTTTCAATCCATTCATCAAACTGCTTGTAGACAACATTTTGAAGCATGCAAAGTAAAATGGTAACTATTTAACAAGTAAGTTTAATCTGTCATATTTTCAGATATCAGTGAACAACTTAAATTCTGGAAAATCTGCATTTTTTAAATTAGAAAAAAAAAGTTTAAACATTTTGTCACCTTTCAATGTGATCCTAAACAGCAGCATATTTTTTAAATATTCTCAGAGCTGTATGTAATACAGAAGGCATGCAGATAGTATTTTCAGAAACCAAACAGTACAAAATAAAAAGAATACAGGGATTAACAATCTGCATTCAAACAAGTATTTTTAAATTTTCCAATAAAATAAAGTCTCAAGAAATTCAGTTTGAAGGATGAGTATTCTTATTTCTTTTCATCTCTGCTTGTTTTAGGAGGCTAAGCCTCCCTTAAGAGGTTTTTTTTTCCTTTGGGTTTTTTCCCTAGGTTTTTTGGTTAATTTTGTGTTTATTTGTTTACTTCTATGCACTCTATAATATAGTATGTTACCTCACAGCACAAGACATTTCTGTTTAGCAAGACAGATTGTTTGTGATGGGTAATCTATACTACTATCTTAAACCATTCCAAATGCTCTTTTCAGACCTCAGGTTGATGTTTCCATAGTTACTTTAATTCAACAATTATCAGTGGAATTCCTTTTTACCATTTTTTCTTATGTGGCCCTGAAAGCAGTAAAGACTATAAACCTGTAAAAGGAAAAAATTATTAGCACCAAAAATTATTTTAAAAAATTAAATACTGGAAGTTTTGAGCCAATGAACACTGATATTAAGCAGGAGATCCAGAACTAAGAGATCTGGATTTTTCCTAGGAGCATGATAATAGAGTAACAGGAAATAGGCAATTAGGCACTACAATTTTTCTTCTATTTATTCCAAAAATGTGTGTGTTTATGGAAGGAAATTACTTCCAGCACTTGCTCCCTTTCACAGCTGGTATTCCTATTCCATGCAGTCTCTTCAGATTGCTTTCCACAAGGACTCCAGGCATAAAAATATTATAGAGTAAAAGAAGTTCTCTTCACAAGAAAAATCATGGTCAGGAAATCAAATTTATATTTTCATCATATAATAACTTGTACACCCATCTAGTTATTTTTAGCAAAAGTAACTAGGGATCTGTAGCTGCTGATGCCTTGGGTGGCTACCTAGAAAGAGAGACTAGACAGGAGTAAGGGAATAAAGGTAGGTATTTATTTGAAAGGCCTTCAAAGGTACACCCTGGGGAGCCAAAGGCTACAGCCAAGAAGGACCCCAAGATGGACAACGAGTCATGAGTTCTTCACACTTGTATAGGTTTGGTCCATTTGCATATCAGCATAAATTCGCCAATTAAAACCTTAGCTAATGATGTATTTTCTTCAATTTCTCCACCTCTCTAGAGGCCCTTGTTTACACTTTTTGGGCCTAGGACCATCTGAGTGTCCTAGAATAACAAGCTCAGAGAGGCTTTGTCATGTCTAGCTGATATGAGAGAACAGAAGTTAACAGGCTACAAGAAAGTTCAGAGTTACAGCTAGGCAATACAGTATTTGAAGAATATAAAAACTAAAACCTAAGGCATCGCTGCCAGTCTAGATATTATTTTAAAAAAAAAATTAAAACCCCAAACAAACAAACAAAAACACACACAAACAAACAATTGTATTTGCTAAAAGATATCTAGTCACATTTCTTTTAATAAAACTTTTTACAACCTGTAAAAAGCAATTAGCTGTATGTTTAATTACTATCTTAATCAAATTCATTTGCCTACTGTGTCTAATTTACTTAGTTTTTGTATATCTTGCAGTTCAAGATCAGGAGTCTATTTAAGTAGAACAAATGAAAAACATTAATTTTTTGGTAATTTTAGTCCATCACCAGCTAACTATTAAGCCTATGATAACTATCAGAAAGGTCATATACGAAAAGATAATCAGTAGGTTTTTCCAAGGAACTCAAGAAACACAAAGATAACAAAACCAAACTCATTATGCAAATTGAATCATTGCCTTTCCCTCACCTTGGTGAACATTCTATCTCTAAAAGTGCAGAGATAATAGAGAAAAACAGATTTTACTCCTTTAAATAGTGTTAGTTTCTCAAAAATCACAACACTGACCCCACTTCAGCCATTTAATTTGCCAAACATAGGTTGTCTGGGCCACACCCAAAGCTGGTGCTCTCTTGGAGCTCCTGTGAACCAGATTCTTCTGTGGTGCCTCTAGCCAGATCCCAGGTTCCAGCTCCAGCTTCTGCAGGGCGCTCCTACATATACACAGCTCTACCCACTGCTAACTCTTCAGAGCTCTTTTCCATTTCTCCCCCATCTGCAGTGGTTTAACCCCAGCCAGAAACCAAATGTAACAGGGAGAAAACTTCTGGGCTGAGATTTAGACAGCTTAATAAGAAAAGTAAAAGCTACACACACAAGCTAAGCAAAACAAAGAATTAATTCAGTGCTTCCCATGGGCAGGCAGGTGTGGAGCCATCTCCAGGAGAGCAGGGCCCCATCATGCGTAACAGTGATTTGGAAAGATGAGCATCATCGCTCCAAACGTTCCCCTCTTCCTCCTTCCCCCCACTTTATATACTGAGCATGATGTCATCTGGTCTGGAGTACCCCTTTGGTCAGTTCGGGTCACCTGTCTTGGCTATCTTCTCCCAACTTCCCATGCACGCCTACCTTCCTCCCCAGCATGGCACTATGAAAGACAGCAAAGCCCTTTGTGCAAGCCCTGCTCAGCAATAACAAGAACATCTCTATATCATCAACCCTGTGTTCAGCACAAATCCAAAGCACAGCCCCATACTAGCCACTGGGAAGAAAATTAACTCTACCCCAGCCAAAACCAGCACACCATCTCAAAGATTGTTTAGTCACATACCATATCCTTTCCTCTGCTCATTTGAGCTCCACAGGTTCATATTACTGACTGAAGCCTCCACCGATTTACCAATTATTAAACAGAAGAGCATTGAACTGCTCCCTCATTTAACCTGGAAAAAAGGACAGCTGCTCCAAGGGGTTCAGACCCAAATCATACCTGTAGTTAGCGTGGAAGTGATTCAACTTTGTGAGCTGAGAAATCAACATGGTAGAAGCCATAAGCATGAGGGTAAATAAATAGTTATTTTATTTGCATAACTGTTCAGCACTCCACTATTTTTTCCTTTTCTCCTATAGATACAAACATCTGAAATGATCTGAAAACATGATGTATTGCAGACTTTTTTCAAAACTGAAATGTGACCGCATATGCACAACAGGTATGCACACTGGCAAAAGAGTCAAAGATGGAAGGATCACACTCATCTCTCTCACAGGAGCTAAAATACATGATGTGATTTATGTAGTTCATCTAAGCTAGTCCAGTTTAAAGTATTCATACAAACTCTCCTCAGACAGTTAAAAATCTGGAAACATTTATAGAAATACTTTGCTAAGAACTCCAAGTACTAAAAAGATGAAGAGAAGAAAAAAGCCAAAATATTATTCTATGATTCTACAATCTGTTTCATTGCATGTAATTGCAGCTTGGAAAACCATGCTAGATGTGACCATAGTTTATACCCCTTATTCCCCTTAGTTTTATTAGCCCTCCTTTCCTCAGTGTTTCAGTGTTCCTGAAAGTAATACTTGAGCTCCCCAGGTAAGATCTTAATGGTGCTTCTAGAGAGTTGGATTTTTGTACAAACTGTTCAGTTAATCCTCCCTGTCTATAACTTAGGCAATAGCAAGCAGTGTAATGGAAACACACAGAATCACAAATCCTACTGCCTGGAGATACTTTTCAAATACCAAGCTCTTTTAATCACTTATTAATCACTTCTTTTAATAATGACCACATGCAACATAGGTGCACAAAGGTAAATATAACAGAAAAATAATTTGTGAACCTATTCTTGAGTGAATATTGATCATGTGATATTTAGGAAACTTTTTCTTGGAAAAATATTTTATTTCAAATAACTGTTGAAAATACCACAAAAAAATTGTATAACATGGAGAAAAATACCAAGAAAAAGTACCATTGACATCCAGATTAATGGTAATTATTTTCTAGCACATATATGTTGCACATAAAACCTCATACTGCAGTCTTTCTACTTATTTAGGTCAATAATTTGTATTTTAAATTGATTATGATATTGTATATAGCATCAGTATTAA
Organism: Machaerirhynchus nigripectus; assembly: GCA_013397975.1. Classification (NCBI taxonomy): domain Eukaryota; kingdom Metazoa; phylum Chordata; class Aves; order Passeriformes; family Dicruridae; genus Machaerirhynchus; species Machaerirhynchus nigripectus. The sequence goes on from VZRQ01002121.1 coordinate 114,257, forward strand.
ATTTTCTCATACTATATACAATGTTTTCTCAGATAAATTACATATATATTTATTTTACATAGCTATATGTAAGAAAATAGTAGGCAGTGCATAACATGAGGTAATTTTCTTATTTTTAAGAACTTTTAGTTAGGTAATCTTTCTGTTCAAGTTTTACCTGTCAGTTTGGAAATAAAAGAATATTTTATGCTCCTTTTTGGTTGCTTTTTCTTAATGCCAAGGTCCTTCCAAGGAAAAAACTTCTAGAGAAGAGTGACTACTATTTTTTTACCCTATTCCTTTTCTGTTGTGTAATTTCATTAATATTTCATCCGAAGTTGTCTTTTTTGTATAGCAAAAGCCTCCTCCCAAAGATGCCTTACAATATTTCTCCAGACGGAAATTTAAGACAAATGATTTATTCTGTATCCTGTTTTTTAGGAATACCTGATTTCAGCATTTTTTTTTTAACTGGGCAATGTTTGCCTTCTATTCACAAATTCAATTACCCTTCCTTGATATGGAATAGTCTTGTACATTATTTTATTTTGCAGTTTCAAGTTTTCTTCCTGCTGGTTTTTGCTTGGCTTGCTTATTTAAGTCTTCCTGCCATCTTTTGATGATGTGTCAGCAGGTGTCATCATGGGGGGGGGAAAAAGGAGTCAAGAAGTGAAAAGTAGCTTCAGTTCCCACTTTGAATCAAGTTAAGGTGCAGAATTCTTGTTTTCCTGCCAAGACTAAAGCCTTCTAGTAGGAGATCAAACATAAGGGGCTCATTCCTCACTAGAACAGCTGAAATGTCATCATTCTTGTATGACATCAGCTGCAAAGAGAGCTAAGAAGAGGCAGCTAAACAGAGTTTGTGATTAAATACTGGGTGACAGGCAGACACTGACACACTCAGCTAGGTTTTCATTTTCATATCCCAAAATAAGACGGTGAACATGGCTATGTACAGATAGGTCCCAGAAGTTATTAATTCAGCCAAGATTCACATTTGAATAAAAGATTCCTCTCAAGACACTGAAATTCTCATAAGCCACAAATTTCTATTATCCTAGGATAATATGAAATGACCAGTGTGAACAAGCACATTTTTGATATGGGTGTCTTTCATACTGTCTAAAAATAACACAACACTGATGTCACGTTTACAGTAGGCCTAAGCATTTCAGCCCCCAGGCAATTCACACTGTTTGCCGTTATATTTAAACCTGCTATTAAAACCCCAAAGTGTACTCTTGCTCCTCATTACCACCACAGATGTCAAGCTACCCTATCTCTCCAGACACTCTACTAGCAAAAGATCAACTTTCAACAAATCCTTCTCTATAACTGTCATTTCTGCTGCACACAAATCATCACAGCACAAGCTGAATTTCTCACTTGTTTCTCATTTCCCAGGCTGGCCTCTTTCTATTCTCAGGTCTCACCTTGTTTGGTTACAAGGACTTAGGAGTGACAGTTAGACAAGATGTCCTGCTGAAGTGTTCAGTTGACCTAGAAGTACTGACTCACCAGGTTTTCTTGTCAACGACGGCTTCTCAGTGATGGCAGTCTCTTCTTCCAGAGAAAATGTTCCACTCTGAACAAAACCTGTGACATCATATATTTGCATTCCTCTGAGACACCACCTGCTGCCCACTCTTTGACATGCTGGTGGAAATATGGAATCGGACTTTTAAAAACTGTTTGAAAAACAGAAAGGGAGGCACTGTCATTCTGTATCTTGCTAGGATACACAGATGTCTTCCTCTACTACTACTTTGAGAGTTTAATAAAAAGTGAATTTCTTCTTTCCAAAGGCTGATAGTAGACAAAAAAAAAACCACAAGAAATTGATCATGAAACAAAATAATGTGATTATAAAAGACCATCACAAAGGACATAGAAGCAATTTAGCAGAGCTGTTCCTGGGTAGATAAGAAGAATGGAAAGTTGCAGCTAATGTATTTGTGTAGTTAAACTAGAGTTTAGATCACAGCCTAAATTCTAAGAGGAAGAACTGTACAAGTTTTGCAATCCTGTGAAAAACAGGCTTTATGTTGAGGTGCCCTGAGGCAAAAGCTTTGTAAGTCTTCACTCAACCTGTCTCTGCAAAACTATAGATCTCAGGTGCTTAATTTTCTGTTACTTCCTATCACTGTAAGTGTTCTTCTCTGGTCCAAACAGGTAATTTTGGAAGAAGGCTGTAGAGAGGAACCAAACAGAGAAACATTAAAATCCTGGACATTCAGATAGTCAAAGAAATTTCTTTGTGGACATAGTCACATCTGTAGCCTGGCATTTCTCACTTCAGTTTTCTTTTTTCAAAGCTTCATTGCTTCTGTTAACCCTTCTCCCTTCGTCTTATTTAATTTCACTTATTCAACACACCCTCTAAACTTGTTAACACTAGAAAGGTATCTGCTATTCCTCAGATGTCAATATTTCTGGTATGATGCTTCTTTTGCTCACTGTTGGCTCTGCTTTGTCTCGTTTGTAAGTACTTATCAGACCTGTTGTTACTAGAGTACAATAAGATCAGTGAAGACCCAAAAAGCAGGCAGATTTATGTGCTGCTACCCAACTGACTGTGGGTATAGCAATTAGCAACTAAATCATACCCTGTGACTTTTCATAGAAATTTATAAGAGTTATTGGGAATCAGATCTCCAAAACAGTGTTGATGTTTAGGACAGGTAGCTCAAGCCTTTTTCATTTTCATTTCTTTTTTATTTAATATATATACAGCTGAAACAAGGGTTGCATAGCAATGAACTGGATTAAAATACAGTGACTCCTTACACAGAAAAAGTAACTATCTTAAAGAAAATTTGAGAGTCCAAAGAAGTTACCTACCATATTGTTAGCTTTCCCTTCTTTGGGGTTTGAGACAGAAGAGAAGAAATTTTTAACTAAGCATTTGATAAAGATACTCTGTAAACTGTTCACAGAATGCAGAAATTTCATTCTTTGAATAGCTGACACAGTCAGTTAAAAAATCTTGGTGAGTAGGAAGATAAAGCAGTATGATAGTCAGTAATTGTTCAGGTTATAGTAATCTGACTAGCATTCTCATGAGGGTTAGCCTGAACTTCTGAGGGAATTTGCCATACTGCAGAGATGAACTTGCCAGACAAAGCTGTTTCAGGTATGTACCATTGTACATACCTACCTTTCAGGCTACTGTATCTCTATGACACATTTTTTGCCAAGAATACTCAGAATTACTAGCAAGATACTAGGAAATTAAAATGGATCATGAAGCTCTGAAAGGTTTCCAAACGTTCTACTGCATTTATAATATGATGTTTCACCTTGGTTTTGATTACTCCTTGTCTAAAGCCAAATTAACACAGAAAAATAATGGCATGCATTTAGTCAGTTAATACATTCTAGGTTATTGCATTAGATGTCACTGATATTTAGAGGAATGGTACAATTTTGGTCTAGGTGGACTTAGCAATGAATAGCTTAAGGGTGACTAAGTACCTTCTAGCTCATCATACACAGACATAGTTCCATTTTCCTGATGTTTGTTAAAGGTGACAAATAAAATGACTGTTGGCAGTTGCACTCCATTCCCCACAGAACAAGAGTCAAACTCAGAGTACATGCAATAAAAGAATATTGCCTAAGTGTGCTACCAAGTTTGACAGGTTGATACAATCTCAGTAGGATGGTAAGGACAGACTGAAACAAAATAGGCCTCAAAAAGGTGTCCACAGTGCTTAGGAATTATATTGTTCAAGTGACAAAAGTGATGGAAAATTAACATATGGCTTACCTAAAGCAAAAAAGGTTCCATGCCTGCCTCCCCCATGCCCTGGTTCCTAAAATAACTGTGTAAAGACGTTGTTATAACATGAACTCCCATGTTCAGCATGAAGATAGGGTAACTGTGGTGCTCTGTAACAAGGGACTGTATGATGTGTACTGAATTTTCAAGGTCTCAGGACTGAGCCTTGTCCAGCTTTATCTATTTAACCTTTTCTTGACCTGCCTGCAACCTCTTTTTACTTCATAAGCACTAACAACAATTTTCCCTAAAAGATCAGGTTCTAGGGCTAATTTTTTACCTGTGTTATCTTCTATTGTACAATCATAGTTTTACACAGGTAGAAATAACAAGGAATTAGTCCATCTAGAATGAGACATTTATGGATAACATGATAATACAGAAAAATACAGACCTGGTGCAACAGCAGAGGCTTGAGAAGTGAAGAAACATGGTGGAGCAGAGAGGAGTACAGGCATGTAACTGGGAGACAGTCGGACACAGGTCTGGAAACTGAAAACCCTGCAGCTATAAACTCACCAATGGCGACTAAAAGAAAAGCGGACCTGCAACTGAACAAAAGGGGGTATAAGAAAGAAAAAAGAAGAAGTATCCAACGCATGTAAAAGGCACAAAATCTGAATGTGGAGCTGCAGAACGCTGAGGAATGACAGCTGATGAAGAAAAAGAAAAAGCATCAAAGTGTTTTAGCAAACATACACAAACAGTCTCACACAGATCCTTGAGCCCCAGAGATGAAAGCATCAACGTGAATATGTTATTCCCAGCAAAGGCTGAGGAATCCCTGTACCACCCTCACCAACACCAGAATGAAACCACTGGACTTATGTCACAGAAGTGTCAGGGAGTTTAGGAGCTTGTGAATTTTGACTCTTTTTTTCATTATTATTATTAAACTTTTCTCCATACAGTTATTGTTGCTCTTTCTGTAATAATTGCGTTTGGACCAGTAATGGTTCTTGGATTAGAATATTAAAATTTCAATTATGTTAGCAATAAATTCCTGGGTTTATGTGAAGTGTGTCCCATTCCTGCCCACAGACAAATGCTGGAGTGCAACAGTGGCTGGCATTTCTACCTACACAGTAGTTCTGAAAAAAATAAATGGAACAAATGCTAAGGAAAGGTCATCTTTGCGAAGTAGTTGTATGTAACTTAATTATTCCGTAATATTTAATAAAAAACAGGTAAAGCAATTATTCAAATGTTTTGCTTACTCTCCCAAATACTTCTGTAACATTGTTGTGTATAAATGGGACCGTATCTCTAATTTTGAGAACACTGTATTCTGTTCTCCTTCATGGTATTCAGGTTGATTTTCAAAAACGTTAAGAAAACCATATTATAAAAATCCTAGGAGGCCAAAATATTAGTCAGTATGTCAGAAAACCTACTACTCTTGCTACTAAGATTAGCTGTATTTTAAAGAGATTTATGCACCTTTTGTACTTATTTCTTCCAATGTCAACACTGTTCATTACCCAAAAATTATCTTCAGTACCTATGATGTTTACCATTCTAAAAAATTCAGTGACTATCATCATACTTCTCAGTCTTTATTTTGTCAAGGTGGAAAGCTTTTTTAACTTTCCCATTGAGACAAATCTTATTTTTCCATAACACCATTAACACTTCTTTTTTACTCACTGCAGACTCCATCTCTCACCATGAATAAGAACTGATAGTCTTACTACCAATCCTTACTGTCAGTCCTTAAGTGTTTGCCTTGTCCTTTGTACTATTAGATTTACTGTTTCATTACATCACCCTATAGATCCTTTTGTTCACAGTGCTGTCCAGCTTTTCGTCCTGCTCTCCACACTTCCTTAAGGATCTTGTGACACATATTGCAAGTATACATTGAGCAGTACATTTAAAAAGTGTACTTTTTGTGCCTTATGAAATCATTAAATCACTCATGAAATTATTAAATATTATCTGTCCCAACCCCAAGCTGAGAGGAACCTGACTTGAAAGCTCCTTTTATTTTAATATTTTCCCAGTAAGTATAACACTTCCTGCTTAATCTGTTCCATACATAACCTCCACGTTTTTCTCCATCCCCATATTAATCTACCTACTGCTTTCCCATGTGTCACAATGTCAAATGCTTAGTTGAAATCTATACATATGAATTATTTTCAGTTTCTTTTGACTGGCCAATCGTCCTTCCAGTCAAATAAAAGTGTCAGGCCAGCTGGCACTATAAAAATATTCAAGCTTGAACTTTTATGATAGCCTGTTTTCCAGCTTCTTCTATTAATCCAAAAGAATTAACTTCCTGCAGCTGAAGATCTTGGATCTCGCTGACCTCAAAGCAAACAGTTTCAAAGTACAATATTTGACTTGTCTTCCTATATTATTATAGGTTGAATAGAAAATGATCACCAGATTTATGCTGATATCTGTAACTGAAGATCTACACCACTCTGCCAAATCCATAATCTGTACAATTCTATCCACAGTTATTCAACATCAGGAGGTTTTAACCAACACTGAAAAAGCAAAACCATATTAATTAACCAGTTATTTAATGGACATTTTTGCAATAACAAACTGGAGAAGAGTCTGTCTGTAGATGAAACTGCCATTTCAGCAGTACAGCATCCTTTCCACCTCACCTTTTATCAGTGTACCTATATCAGAACTATATGCTCTGAAAACTTCACGTGAAGAAAGTATTTTCCCAAGCATTTAGCTGACATTCCAAGCACTCATGAATTTGCTGCCTAACTGATTTGCTTCCTCTGTTTACTTGTAACTGTCTTGTCCATGACCTTCAAAAGCTGAAAGGTACTAAATGCCTGTATATGCCTCTAAAATAAAGCAGCCCAAACCACTCATCTTCTAAACTATTAAAGGCAGTCCTAGCATTAACCAGAGATCTTCAGAATTTTTCCTGGCCTGGACACAGTTCAGACACTAGCACAGGATGGAGTCCATCATAAAATCTGCAGTTTTCTGGTGCTTGATAGCCTCCTGTTTCTTAGGCTAAGAAAGTCTAAAAGTAGTGGTGCAGGCTACTCCATGTCAATTAGCTGGTTTAAGTGCTCAGAAACATTTCTGGCCATGCTTAACTTATTTGTGTAAGTGTATATACACACAGCCTGGGCATTTAGCTACTGAGGAAATCTTATACTGCAAACTAAAAAACAGATGTAAACAGATCCCTTTAACCTTTAATAAGCACAGAACAAGAAATCAGTCTTAATTCCTTATTTCTCCCTTTCCTCATTCTGCAAACATACAGGGATTAAAAGACTGCACCAGGAAGAATTATTTTGTGCCGTATAAAGTTATATCCCCAAACACTCTCCTCATCTATAGGATTTGATCCAGGAAACTTTTCCACAGACAGACAAACTCACATTGTGCAAATATGTTTCTTTTCACACTTCAATTAGAATCATGAAATCACAGAATCAGTAAGGCTGGAAAACATCTTTAGGGTCATCAAGTCCAACCTCAACAACTAAATGTACAACAGAGACCTGAGACTTAGACGTCTTACCGGCACTGAATGGCTAATTTTTTTCTGTGGTCAGCTCCCACATTACAGGCCCCAGAGTCCACTTCCACTTCATCTCAGCCCTGGGTGGCAGTCATAGAGGAGTACCAGCTCCCAGCTCCACCATACAACCCCTGGGTCCTGACCCTGACCTGTGGACTGACTTCCCAGACCACATGTCTGCCTTGTCACCACAACCCAGCAGGAAGTCTCAACTGTTGCTTAAGCTTGTCTGTGAGTTCTGGTCTGCCCTGCTTGCTTCATCCAGGTCCTTGGCTGGCCACACTATCACACTCAGCTTCCCATCCCCCAGGGAGCAGACAGCCCCTGCTGCTCCCTGACAGTGTGCATCAGTAATGAATCTCTCGTTAAAGAACAGATTTTGATTTTTTTTCAATATTTCTTTTGAAGTTCTGTGAGATACATATTAAGCCTTTTCACTGCAAAAGGTCTAGGTGGCTACATCAGTCACATCAGTCAGCCAGGCCAAAATGCAAATTTGCAGCCTATAAAATGTTGCTACTTGAGTTCCTAGTAGGTTGGTTTAGGGAAGAGTCTTATTTAATATTTCCACTTGTGGCCTTGGCTGGAGGAATAGATATCTACTAAAGAGATTGAGCAATGGAACAGAGTTGACAAGGATACAAAGGAAAGCAGGAATATGCTGGGGAAAAATAAAAAAAACAACCTGAAAAACTGAAATAGTATAAGCTGAATTCCCCCCCATTCATTTCTGAGTGAGATCTAACACAATCAAACACAAGCACAGGAAGATAGCAGCTTCCTATATGACCTTCTACTATAAACATAGATAATAACATCAGTTGAATACAAAAAAGGAGAGAACTTAATGGACTAGTCCAGTGTCTGGTGGCTGCACAGAAACTTTGTGAAGTGTCTCTTCAGAAGAAAAATGTGAACAAAAGTAGCCCAACTCTGTTGTGACCAGAGTGCATTAGGTGAATTCCTAGAATTCATTCTCCATCTGAATTAAAACATGAGGCTGTTTTCACTACAGCACTGTTGGTCTTAAACGACATCCAGTTTGAGATGGGGTTTTGCCACAAGGAAAACATTTAGCTCATTCCCCCCACTGATGGCATGAGAGCACTAATCAAAACCACAGCTGAAGCACATTCTCTATTAATAGTCATTGTTGTGGCTTGTTTGAGAAGTGGTAAGCTAGTCACTTTTCTATCCTGTCCTATGCTCATTAAACATAAGCCTAAGAAAGGAAGTTTCAAGGCCAAGCTGAATTAATTTGTGTTTTCTGGTCCGGCCTTTTCTTCCCCCTCCTTTCCTTTAGACCATCCATAAAACATTAGCCGTGAATGGCTGACTTGTTCCACTTCCAGCAGGTACACTCCAGGCTCACTGCAAGGTTTTTCACTTTGAAAATGTTTTTGACACAACATCGCTATGTTACCATCTGCCTGAGTGACAAATCCAAGATAAACAGCTTTATTGGGACACTCTCTGTCCCTTAACATGCAATCTATGCTAAATTTCTAGGGGCAGTTTTAAATATCTACAGACTAAAACCAAACACTACAGCTCGCACTGTATGGAATACATTGAAAGGTTATACTAGAATACACAGTATGAGCAGGGCAATACAGAGAAAGGAAAGTGAAAAACAGATACGGCATTTATTATTTATTAAGAAGGAGAAAAAAACCCAAGCAGCCTACAATCCAAGCCATGCTGTTTTTTCCATCTCATGATGGATGTCACAATGAGCTGCAAGGAAGGAACAGGAGAAGTGAGTCCTTTCCCTTAGAGGCAGGCTAGGAGTCTGAAAGTTTTCTCTACTTCACAGAAAATGCTGAAAGAGCAAAGGTCCTTTACTGCCATCACCTGGCATAAATGAAACCAGAGAAAGAAACTTACTCTTCAAGCAATACAGTCAAAACTCATTGAGTTACTTGCTGTTACACAGATACAATGACAATATAGGCTGAGATTCTCATGAGAGTAGTCAGAGAAGCAGTGAAACTAGAAAATGTCTCTCAAGAGAAATAGATATACCTTCATTCAACATCTGCACAATGAAACCAAGCATGATCTCTGCAAAACACAGCATTCCACACCCCAGCAGGGCCAGGGCTTCCAGACCTGGTGTGCTCACAGAAGGATGTGTAGAATTAAGCCTGAAGTTACCAAGTTGATAAGGAAACAAAGTATGACTCCAGAAGATTTAGAAGAAAAATATCAGAACAGAAAGCAGGATGATCAGGTGTATCAGACACAAAGGCAGTGGTACTGTAAAATTCTCATTTGTTGATTTTGGTAAAATTTAGTTAAATATTATTGGCTTTCTTTGTGTTCCACACTGACAGTAAAATACATGCAGATGCTGGTTGGGGAGATGACCCAAAATAGAGTTTCAATCTACAAATATATGTAATTTGTCAGTTGTTCAGTAGATCGCATATAGAAATATGTCTCACAGCTTGGTGTGAGAGGCATTACTACAGCTGAAACCAACAAAAGAATAAAAGAGACCACAGTCACTGAATACCCCTCATCCTCCACTGCATAATCATTCTGTATTAGGCTGAGCTGCTAAATATTGAAGATACACTAAAAAACTAGTAAGAGCTTCCCTATTATATAAGGCCCCTCAAAGCATTTTGGTTCAAAAATAAAGATTAATCCACCAACTTTGCATCACTTCTCAGGGATTTTTCTATCCACTTTTTTAACTCAATGCAGTGATTTAGTTCTAAAAAATACCCAGATGGTATGTGGACCAGCTCTCTGTTGTTTGCTGCTCATATACATTATTAAGGAGTTTTAAGACTCTCAAAATAATATGGGGGAAAACATCCATAATTCTTTCAATTAAATTTGTGCTGTCAGGAGAAAAATATTTCCATAGCTTGATGTTCAATATGTTGTCTTTTCTTATTCAATAAGGTAAAGAAAAATGACACTAAAAATGTTGATGATGCATTTCAAAGTCTGAAAGGATGAAATTTCAGAAAAGGTACAAGTTCAAAGAGTAGAAATACTCTTTTCTGATGTAATACATTTCTCCATTTGTTTAAGTGTGTATTAGCATGGGAGGTAAGATGCATAGTAACTTTCACTTTTATATTTCTTAAACACCTGGCAAAAACTGTCAACTGAGGCTTTGATTGGACAAGCAGCAAACAGCTTAGTGACTTGTATTCACCCAAATTTTGTGCATGCAATACTAGTTAAAAACCTAGGCATAAAATTCCTTGGTATAGATATTTATGGCTCTTTCATATGAGATACCTATTGCTAATATTTGTGTCTCTCTTCAAATATAGTCAAAAAGAGAAGTGAAGACCAAAAAATTAAAATCAAATCAAAATGTACACAGGCTCAATTCAAGTTTTAATCAAATCCTTGTGCCCACTTTTTGAAAATTTTTCTTAGCTGTAACACCTATCCCATATCGAAAGTAACAGGCTTCACACACAGAAAACCCAGCTCATTGAAGATATTACATGAGGAAAATGACAATATGAAGCATAAAAATAGAAAAGCAGCTCTGTGGAGCTTGAGCGCAAATGGTTCATGCTCAACACAAAGAGGCCAGCTTATGGCAGCACCCCTGAAATGGCACTTTTGTGAGGAGCTGTGCTTCACTGCAAACTCACTGCTGGCACACACAAGGATTTCCAAAAGCACTTTTGAACATTTACTTGGAAAAAACCCATTTAATATTTTTTCCCACTACCAACTATCAAATACAGGAATTTTTCCCAAAAGAGAATCTGCAGTGAAGACAAATTTTGAAAATAAAGTAAGATGTCAACACTAACTATGAAAACCAGCAAAAGCAAAAACCTCAGCATAACCACTATCTTTAGTTTTGCATGCATCTCCTTAGCTTATAAAAGAAGCAAAGCACATAAGGGAAGGATTTAAAAATGTGCTAAAAATTGTAAAAGCCCATATCTCACTGGAAGTCAGAGATTTAAGGAAGATTATTATGATATTTTTATACTGTTTTGTTAAAAAATCCTGTTGGACCAATAGGATTAGATTTCCACTCCTGTCCTTGTCACATATACATAGAAACAAAGAATCATGGAACAATGCAGGTTGGAAGATACCTTTGGAAATCATCTCGCACAAGCCTCTGTTCAAAGCAGAGCCACTTCTGAAGTTAGAGCAGGTTACTCAGACGTATCCAGCCAAGATTTGGAAAGCTCCAAGGGTGAGTATTCTGCACACTTTGTAGGAAACTTCTTTCACCTCTGGCAGGTCATTCAAACAATCTGACTACCATCTGTAAACTGGAGTAAGGACACAAGCTTACTTCAAGCAGTTTTACTGGAAAAACTTCAGTACCTATGACACATACATTGATTAGATCTACATATACTCATAATCAATGTGTCTAATTCTTACGCATTTGAATATCTCTCTACTAATATTTCAGAACTTGGAAACAATTTGATAAGGTCATGGATATCAAACACTTCTGTAAGACAATTCTGATTTAGATATCCATTTTGGAATACTTTTGAATAGCACAATATTTAAAATTATAAGAGAAACTGGAATCATCTGCTTTATGAAGCTCTACAATACATTCTTATTTTTTCAGAAAGGTAATAAAAGCTTCTTGAAAGGAATTGTCCATTACCTTGTTTTTACACAGCACACTGCAGAACAAGCCTCTCCATTTTCCTGCCTTATTTCCATTTTAGTTCAGGCCTCTTAGAGCTGCTATAAAACAAAATTGTAATGGTATCTTTTAATAAGCCCATTCAGGCTTTATAGGCAATTGGTTTTGCCATAGAGTGACCCTCCCTCAACTCAGGCACAGCTGCAGACTGCCAACCAACAACTTCAATCTAAAACATTTCCTGATACATTTTCTGTAGATGAAGTTAATAGCCCTGAGTCATTGCCTCAGGCCATCAACCCTCTCAATCAGTCATTAACCCCCTGAAATTGCCCAGAGCCTCAACTGTTACTGCTTAAACAGACTAAATTAGGTTTTGAACAAACAGAGCAAATGAAGGTCAGTGTCAGGAAACAGAATTCAGTGAAAATTAAGGAAAATTTTGAGAAGTATATAATAGGTCTGTATCAGTTCAAGGTATACGAGACCTGACCACAAGGTCGTCTCTGGTTACTGATGACAAGACCTGAAGAACAGGGAGTTTAACTTCAATGATATTTAGGTCAGATGTTTAATGCTATAAGCTCTCACTTCTGGCACAGGGTCAGGCCATAAAAGATTCCTGCAAAGCCAAAACACTGAAAATAAAATACAGTTGCATCATATTTTTAGTTATCTTGGGGTAGGTGATGCATTTCAAACACACTCTGTGACAGAACTCTACAGATATCGGAATACTTCTTTCTAGACTTTCCAAAGAGAAAAAGTATTTGGGAGCTACCTTTGTGATGGATTTTGTTTGCCCCTCCTCTCCCACCACACAAACACAAAGGAAAGCATATTGCTTTTCAATGTTACAAATTATATATATGAATCCTTGTAAAATTTGTTGTTTCCTTTCCCGTCTTCTCTCCAGCCCCATAAATTATTCATTACTATTGCTATTAAGCAGTTATAATCAATATTCCTAACCACAAAACAAGAGCATTACTTGCCCACTGTCTTCAGTTTAGTTCATTTCTTCATATGGAATAGTCAGCTGACCATACCTGGCCCATAGAGGACTCCTGCAAAGGCAAATCCCCCACTTCTACAAAACCAGTTGCAGTTGCACCACTAACACCATCTTCCCTTCCAGCTCCTGGGGAATTCATAAATGGGTGGGCACTGCAGCAGCATATGGGCTAGCAAGGCTTAATGATCCAGAATCAGCTCAAACACAGTACAAATATTTAACAAGAAAGCAAAAGTGGAGCACAACATTCATAAACTCAAGCTAAATAGGACTTCCCTAGTTACAGATTGTATTATATACCTGTGCAGCTCTGACAGAGAGTAACAGAGTAGAACTGCACCAACTCAGAAGCTGTAAACATTCATAATAAACTGGTACTGTGGAAGTAAAAAATACATCATGTAATATCTTTAGAAAATGTTAATGTCATCATTTTATAGACCATTAAGCAACCAGTGAAACACACAAGTTAGATAATGCCAAATAAGTGGGTGAGCAGGACTTAATGATGCCTCAGGTTGGTCACTTCAGTCCATACAGAGAAATTAACAGGACAAAGAGAACTGATTTTCACCCACATTCAGTATTTCCTGTGTGTTTTGAAAATCCTGTGTGAGTAAACTTCCTTGGTTTTGCATGGTCTCTGCTAGAGCTCCTACATGTTGCTACTGTAGCAATAAATTGGTGTATTATGCAAGTACGTTCACTGTCTACCACTACAATGTAAGGAAAGATTAGGCTGCAATATTTGTCATTTTCTTCTAATCAATACATGATTTTTGTTAATGATACCTGCTTTCACAGCTTTCTAATGCAGTGTAACAGCACAGGAACTGTGTGGGCATTGGTCACATGTGATCTATATTGCAAAAACCAGTTCTTGTTACCTTTTGTGAGCATGACAGGCTGTGCCTGCCATGGAATTTGGCAGATAGGATAGTTTTAATCCTCATTTCCACTTTTGTCTCAGATAAATAATTGCAGCAAATGAAGACCCTTATGTATGTAACCCATTCTGCCACTATATCCCAACATTTTTATTTCTTACTCAACTATTTAGATTTTGCAAAGGTCATATACTTTGTTTAAAATCTATCAGTGTCCATTGGGTCTCTTAATAAGCTGGTATTATGTACCAATTACTGCCACAGAAAAATATATTAAAAACTACATGTATGTAGCAAAATATTTTAATCCCCTTTGACTCCTGCCTTATTCTGGACAATATGCTTACGACCAAAATTTGCAGCAGTTTAGAATTCTGTTTTTTTTCTTAGCCTGTTGCAAATAAAGATTTCTTAAGGTGATAACTTTTACTCTGCTACTACTGCTCACTGATTCAGATCAGATCAAGCTAAAAATATCTATGTTCCCAGACAAAATGTATGGCACACTGAGTAAAAGTAAGCCAAACACAGATGACCAGCTGTTCACCTGAACCAAGGAAATAGGGATTAGCAGTTAAGTTCCATGTACAGCCCAGCTGGCCTCTGTCCTTCAGCAGTCTCTGGATCAGCATTAGAAGGTTGTAGTCAGAGCTAGCTACTGCTTTCGGAAGCAGTCTCCCATAGCAGCAAGAGCCGCTACCCCAGCCCCTCCTGGCAGCATCAGGAAAACATCTACCTGGGTTACTTACAGAAGCCTTATGGAAAATTTCATCTGGAAGGCTGCTCCCTCCCTCAGCAGTCATCCAGGAGACACAAGGGCTGCTGCTGGCAGACGAGCATTCTCCTAATGTTATGCAAGTGCAGGTATAGTGGTTTTTTTGAAGGGGACTGGAGAGGAACAGGCCCACCTGAGAGCAAGACAAGGAAACCATTCCTCAGTCTTTGAAGATCCTCTGAGCACTGCCAGCTCACCTTCCTTACCAAGAATCCCACCTCACCAGCAATCTTTGGCCATCCACTATGACCCAGTGCCCAGTTTTTGCATCACTTCTGAGCTTCACAGACTCCCTCATGTTCTTCCAGCAGACCCTCAGAACCCCTACAAGTCTCTTCCTAGTCCTTCATGCCAGCCTCCCAAAGCTTTCTCTGTTCCTCAGCCCCACATTCTCTTTAAGTGAGAACACAATGGTTGTATTTCAGAAAAACAGCAGAAAAAATTTATGGAAAAAATCCATAAAGAATTTGACAAGAAAAAGACTTGCTATGTTCTTGGCCTACTTTTGCAGTTTTTTCCAAGCACTTATTATTGGCCATTCTCAGAGTCAGGAAACTGTCTTAGATACACAATTGGTCTGACATGCTTTTACAGTCATGGTCAAAAACAAATGGTTGTTTAAAAAAATTTTTAAAGCCACTCATCTTTTTAAGTAATTATTTTCTCTGTCATTTTACTTGGCATTGTCAGAATTACTAACCCTGTAAATTTGACTCCGAAAGTAGTTTTCATGGAAATTAAGGGGATCTTGCAAATTATTTATTTAGGTATTATAGATGTACATGTTGCATATGTAAACCGAAACTGAATGAATTCTACAAAACTGAGTATCTAAATTAATCCCTGAAGAAGTGATACGTACAATTTGTAAGTGCTTACTCAATAAAAATGGCTTTGAGCTTTCTCTCTTGTTTAGGTCCAGATATAAAGAGTAGCTGTTGATTTAATAAACTTGTGATAGAAGATCTCAGGTCTCTTGATTATGTTCTCTTGCAAAACTTTCTACCACTTTGAAAGTCTCCCTTGTTTTATAGTTCTTCTACTCCAGATGCAGAAAATTCCTCAGACTGACAATCTCCAAATTAAAACACTGCAAGGGCAGCCATTGTATCTATTTGGCCATTGGGATTTATACTTACTCAGTACGGGTTGCATTCAGACCATGTATAGCTAAAGTAAACCCCTACATCCACTTGTTTTTGTATTTATTGACCTCTCTTTCCTCAAACTCCTGATTAGCTCCACTTAACATTTTAGCTACTTAGGATTACATTCTCAGCTCAATGGCATCTCATTATACTTCTAAGATATTTCTATCTTATAAAAGTCCAGCTCAAACTTTGTACTTATAATAGGAAACAAAAGCTTTTGCTTTCCAAATTACTATTTGCTACGTGCTTCTGTATTTTAACCTTCAAAACCTGCCAGCTACAGACACAAAACTATGGTTATTTGCAGCTTTAAGGTTTTTTAATTAAGGTTGTGTTTTGGTTTGGGTTGGGTTTTCTTAACCAAATAATTAATTGGTGGTAGCCAAGTTTTTAAAAAGAAGAGTGGTTCATGTACATTTTTTATAGATGCTCCTGCCAAGATTTGAAGGGAGATGCTAGAAGTGTAGGAACTTTGAAAAACAGGATACCTAATTAGGCATGAAAATGGATTTGGGAACTATATGGCATGCTTTTCAGTTCTGAAATCCTGGAGACAAAATTCACTGGTATATCATCAAGTTAACTTCATATCAGGGTTCTGCTTCATGATAACATTGTTAAGATTAAGGTTTTCAGAAATATTTCTTTGAGAACCATAAATGAGAGCAATGAAAAAAAAAACCCACAGGACTTTAAATTTTCAATTAGACCCATGTGAGCTGCTCTCACTTTAAAATTCTAGGATAATAATATCCAGAATTCTGGCTTAGCCTATCAGGCAAGGTTTCAAGTGACATATCTCTACATAGAAATGATACACATGCAGCAGATGCTGAAATTCATTGCTATTTCTTCATCTACACACACTCTTTGAAATGCTTATGAATACGAGAAAGTATTTTGGATCCTTGAATATTTCTCCTCATCCTACTCAGACACTGCAGAAGTATAAGAAAAATACAGAAACAGTCATCACAGTAGGTTTTGGTCTGCTTGCACGTTGGTTGATGACCTAATTCCGGAATTCTTCCCAAAAATCTCATGGAAGCACTACCCTATCCCCAAGGAAAATGTCATTTCTCTGTTGCATTTTTCATCTCCTTACCTTCCAACTATACTTGCACAACTAAAGAGATAGTAGTTGGAAATACCCCAAATTTGGAAAGGGAAAAAAACCCCCACAAACGTATGTGCCAGCTCCCTAAGAGTAATTTTCTTCTTCTTTACCTTGTCTTCTTTTCAGTACTGAAAACAGTGGAAGTATGGCCTATAGCTGTAGCCAAGGACTCAAGCATGGGAGCATAATTACAAGCCCCCAGTGTCATTTCCCATTAAGATACATAAAAAACCATTTGTTTCAGTTGCCTACACTTTTCTCTATTCCTATACTAAGAAGAAGTGGGATGTTAATAGAATAGGTAAGTAGCTTTATCCTCCTTTCCAATACTTAGTGTTCGTAATTAAATAATTGTGGGAGGACAGAGACAATACTTGTCACATGTTGCACTTTAGCCTTTAAGGATTCTGCAGCTTCCATTTACCTTTTTTGAATGCACAAGCATTGCCAGAAAAAATCCAGTGAAATCTGCACATTAACTAGCAAAATGTGTGTAATTATCTAATAAACGGGCTGATGGATCATTTTGGATAATTTTCTTCTAAAGCATTGCCCAGATCATCACAAAGTGCATATTATTATAAAACCAGTTTAATTTCATATATAGTACATATCACTCTAAAAATTCAGACAGATTTTTACAGCATCATTGACAGAGATTAACAGCATTAACAGCAGGTCCAAACCCTGTATTTTTAGCAATCTGCTGAACTGCACACAATATAGCACGTGTTTCTACACAGCTGCATACTGGTTTGGAAGCTGCTGCTCTGCAAGTACATGCTATTCAGGTGTTTATTTTTCCAGAGTTCTATTCCAAAGCCAGTAAAGCTGTATCCTTCCTGCAGCTAATCAAATTTAACGCATATTCATTAGAACTAGGTTAGCATGAGTTGCAAATAATTCTTAAAAAAAATTAAAAAGAAGAAAGTAAAACTGCAGGATGACTATGTTAAACATTACTCTCCTAACTAGTGTACCTGGTAAAACCTAAAAGGAAGTTCTTTTACCAAGAAAGTTCGTTTCATGAAACATATTTAGGTATATTCATGTATTATATTTTCCTAAGATCTGACAACATGTCAAACTCCCTTGAATTGTAGCATACTTAAGTTTTGCTTTTAAATGATCCAGGTGTCAGTACCTGCACAACAAAGAGTCTCTTAATGAAGATCAAGTACTAATGTCTCTGGGCCTTTCCCCCTCAAACTGTAAGAATTGTTCCAGTGTAGAAGAAGCCAAATATCAATAATTATGAATTTTAAAAGAAAATTCAGAGTCTCTCAATTCTTTTGCTTTTCTAAATCCTATTTAGCTGTTTCAAGATGCTTCTACATAGAATAATTGACAAAAGGACCTAGGCTCAGTGGTAATATTATTCATCACAAATATGTAGATATGATTTCAGAACTGTATTTCTAAGTCAGTTGCTGTGTATTACATCATGTAAGGAGATCTCATAGTGAGTTTTCAGCAGCACAGACCCTGATAATAACTACATCATCAGTAAGTAAGGAAGATGAGAAGAACAGATTTCCATGAAAGAAATTTAATTTTACTATTGTGCCATGCTAAAGTGCCATGCTCTTTCTACACTCATAAAATAATGCTGATGGGGGCTGGGTCTGCACTGCATTTCTGGGACAATTCATAGCAGCTTAAAAATTTTGGAATGATAGGGGACATCTGCATGAAGCTCACAGTGCAGCAGGTGATCCCTCCTGTGCCAGAAAGCACGAGTCTTCTACACTGTCAACTGCTAAATGCGATGCTAAGAATGGTGCCTGTCCTCAGCTGGAAAAGGCTGAGCAACTTGTTTCAACTGGAACTGGCTTCATCTGCTTAAAAATAGTTCCAGGGTTCACAGTCTTGATCTGTCCCCTGAGAGTAAGAAGATCCTGGCTACAAGTGATCTGCACAAGGCATATAGACCATTGCTAAATTTCCAATAATGGGGATATGTTACCACAACGGAGTCCTCAGAGAAGACCCCAGTGAAGCTAATTGGACACAGGTGTCAGCAACATCTTTCCCTCTTTAATTATCCATGGTGGTATATTTTTCTTATCATAGAAGAATGAGTGAGTCAAGTAAGGTGATTATGAAATTTTGCTATTGTATCTTCAGTGTTGCAACAGAAGCAGCCAGACAAGCTGAAAAAGTTGTGCTAGTTGAGACACAACAAAAGAGTTAAGAAAATTTCATGATGAAGGGCAGAACTAACAGCTGCACAGAAGACTTCTATTATCCTGTGATTTCCCATTGCCTAATGACTGCCAGGGGAACAAAAATTAAATTCTTTTACAGGACTGGAAACGAAGCTCATATTTTAGAGATTGACCAAGAAACAGCAAGATTCACTGAGCTGTTTTTCCTTTGCAGACACTTCCAGGTAACGTGAGCGGAAGATCAGCAGAAAGTTCTTTGGCAAAAGAAGCAGGGAGGGTGGGGAGAATTTCGTAGGTAATACCAACCTTGGGATACAAAAGTGCATTTAGATTGTCATCCTCCTGAAGAGGAAAACATTGCAGCAAATAAAGAACAATTAAAAATAAATAAAGCAAACAAATATGTTTGCAAAATATATTCTGAAATGTGATTGTGTGCTTTATAACTATTTTCATCACAGAAATAGTTTCATCTTACATGAATAGGATGAAATAAAACAGTTTTTTCATGGTTAAACCTTGTCTAATAACAATTCACTCTCAGTGATCTAATTAATAGACTATACAGTACTTCTCAAACAACGTAAGAGAAGTCATAGTGCTGTTGCAGCACTCCACATCCAGATCAGGCCCAGGGGATACAAGGGTCTGTGCTGTAATCCTTTCTGTGCAATCTTTGCTGCCAGCTCCTCACCATCTGTAATCCTGGTGGTCATCTGCCTAACGAATTCAAGGGCTACCTTTGACTAAACAAAGCTGCCTCACCTTATCTCAGACTGCTTTTCACTTTTGAGTGGTACATGTCATGCCTTTTCCTGGTCTTAAAATCAAGAGGCGAACACGGTTAGAAGGGGAAAAGGGTATTACCTTGGTATTTATTGTAAGGATCCTTAGGTGCACCACGACCAGGTCGAATACACCTCCATGCACCCCCGCCTTGGCCACCGCAATCCCCCTCCTCTGTATCTGGTTTTACATTCTAGGTCTTACTAATTAGCATATCTATCAAAATTCCCCAATGAGAGGCTCGAATGAGCCCCCCTCTCCAAGGAACCTTCCCCTGGATGGTTCCATCTTAGTTTACAAAATGTGTTCTGGAGAGGACCTTGGGGTCTGGGCACACTGGCAGCCTAAGTACAAAGCCTCTAAAATGTTTAGTCTCTTAGCTTAACAAACAAGTCCAAGAATGTAGGCAAAAGCACCAAGAATACAGAAGTTGCAAAAAGGTATAACAGGGGTATAAAAGAAAAGACAAAAATCATCATGGCATCACATGCACCAGCTACAGATGCCCAAATGTACCAACCCAAAAGGGAAAAAATGTTCTGCTAACAAGAAAACAGAGGAGAGCAAGAGAAGCTCACAGCAACCCCAGCCAATGCTACATTACTGTTCAGCACACTTACTTTACTAACAACTAGAAGCATTATCAACTGTTCCTCCCACCAAGGCAAGATAAGAACTGTGCCAGGCAGACAAAAGTTGCTTCAGTGGCCTCAGGCAGGCTGGTGCAAATTATGCCTCTGGCTATAGATCACCTTCAGTGGTGTTTGTTTAAACTTATTTTTTTAATGACAAAATTCCAATACAATAAAAATACCCATCCAACTTAATTTCTTAAAAAACCTGTGAATCACTATTGAAAGAGAAAAGATTTCTCAGGTACTTCTTCCTTCATGATCTGGCTTCAGATGTACTATAAAACAGGACTGCCATCTCTACCTCCTGCCTGTAGCCTTCATTACAAGAAAACAGATGTGATTATCTGGTGAGCCATTTAGAAATGTGAATGTGCTGAGAATACCGACTCAGAAGCAAAAATCAGGAGAACAGATCTTAGCCTAATAAAAAAAATCAGCACAAGAGTCAGCAATTTTTACACCTGAGAGGAAAATCAATGGATCCTCTGATAGAAGGACTTAAGCAAACCTGAGTTTCAATCAGCGGCTTGTTTCACAGAATTCCTAATGTCTTCAGTTCTTTTTTTCTGAGGAAAGAGGAGCAATAAGAAGCCATGGGCCTATTACAAGCCATAGGAAGATCAAGTCAATTATGCTGGTTGGAAAAGACCAACAGTAAATTGTCAATTAAGATCAACATAATTTTTCTAATGTTTTACTCATGGTATTATCAATGTCCATGATGTCCTCAAATCCTATTTTTGCCAAAATTAACAATTTACAGGATTCACCAGGCAGTATCTAAAAATATTCAAAAATATCATTACACAAAATGATGTCTGAAGTGCTGTTCAGCAATGCAAAACTTAATGCATGTTTTCTAATGTGCCACCCTACAAGATAGGTCTTTGTCAGTTACCATGTAAGTATGGAGTGAATTTTAATTGTCCACGCCACATTTATTGCTCAGCATCTTCTTCCCAAATGCTTTCAGAAACCATACCTCTTCTGCTATCATGGAATCAGAGAATCATAGACTCATAGAATAATTTACCTTGAGATGGCCTTTAAGGTCATCAAGCCAAACTGGGAAGTCCACTAAACCGTTTGCCTAAGCACCACACCTACGTGTATTATGGCCAAGATATGAGCAGCCATTTTCTCCTGGAGAATGCTGTGGGAAATGTGTCAATGTCTTTTACTAATGTCCAGGTAGGCAACATCCACAGCCTTTCCCTCATCCACTAAGTGAGTCACCCTGTCACAGAAGGCGATCAAGCAGGACCTGCTTTTCATAAACACATACTGGCTGGGCCTGATCACCCGTTTGCCATGTATGCGTTGCATGACGTCACTCAAGATGATCTGCTCCATGACTTTCCCCAGCACCAAGGACAGGTCTGCAGTTCTCTGGTTACTGGTGTCTTTGCTGCATAATGGATCTCCATCCACTGAGACAGCAAACCAAAGGACCTCGTTAGCACACCATCCCCCAAACTTTGGCATGTTGCCCACACAAACCCCTCTACTGAGCATTGTTTTATCCTTTTCCTCCTTCGAATCTATTTTAAAGCTCTTCCAATGAGCTCTGCTAACTCCTAAGCAAGTAAGACAGTGGTACCCCACCTGTCACCTGCAGGCTTGGTGTTGCATAGACTGACCCATGACAAAAACCCCCAAAATTCTGCCTGTGACAACAGGCTCAGAGCCAGGCATTGATCTACTGGCTCTTCCTGTTTTCTCCATCCTTCACTGCACCTGGAAGGACAGAGGAGGACGCTACTTGTTTTCCTGATCCTTTAACCAGTTGTCCCAAGGCCCTAAAGTCTCTCTTGATTGCCCTCAAACTTGTTCTTGTTATTAAGGCTAATAATCTGATGGCCATACCAGGGCAGGAAGCTCTCTCTTTACATCTTTAGCCTGGGCCGGACAGAGCCAGCAGACTTCCCTTTCTGCATATAGGGCTTTCTGTTCCCTTCAGAAGGGAGTCTCCTTTGAGCATGACTGATCTGTTGTGGAAGCAGTTTTGAAACAGGACATAGCGCAGCTTTGACACCTCCAAGCTAAATGAACCATTGTCTTTGTTAACCATAATTATTGTTGAGTTCTGCTCGTGGATCCTCATACCTACTAGGCCAGGGCACCTGGGAAAGTGGCTAAGGCATTCACACCAATAGTACTATTATTTAGTCAAAGTCCTCACAGAGCTCAAAATTTCATTCTTTGTTCTCATGTTAGAGGAACAGCCTAAACCCTAAAGATGAGTATTATCTTGGTTTTTGTTCTTTAAAATCTAACAATACTTGTATCATTTGAATGTTTCTGCTTTTGCATGGTAGTATTTCAGCAGATTCATCCAGCCAGTAAAACTCCCGGGTCCACATTTGCTACATACACCTCCAGCCTTAGCCACCGGCACAAAGCTGCAGAGGCTCACAGCTTGTGTCATCATCGACTGGAATTACTAATCTCACTGTATGCTGAACAGCAGGAGTAGTTTTGAAGGATGTGAAGTTGTTTCTTTGTGTCCTGACTGGATTTTGTGCTTTGCCAAGAAAAGTTAACCCATGACTCTTACACTAGGGACAGAGAAACAGGGAAACATCTGTAATCAAAGTTTTGGTCAATTGAGGTTCAAAGATAAACAGCTATCATGAGTGTAAACATAAGGCTGTATTCAAATTATAGTCTCTTCTGTGAAATCTTCAGTCAATCAGCCAATGATGATGAAAATGTCAGATCACAGATACTGAATCAAAAACATAAACTATAATATACAAGGCTGAAATGTTTAAATGAGTCATCTGTACATTTGGAAGCAGTACACAATAGAAAAGAGGGGGGAAAAAGCAAAATAGAGAAAAAGAGATTCACTGACTACAGTTTTAATGACAGATTTTGCAGAATTTGGACTGAATGTTACTGAAGTTACTCTAATATCTTTTTATTAGAGACTTAGCACAATATCAAGAAAATGCAAAGACACTGAGTAGGTTTCTTATTGCTAGATAAACAAAAGGATTGTGTAATTTTTTTTAAACCCTTAAAAGACACCTAATGTAGAGGAATAACTATAAAATGCGGATTAAATATACCCAGAAAATAGGTTTCCCATCATCATGCGGTAATGGCTATTTAGGCCCTTTGTAAAGAGATGTTCATCAGAGGGCCTAAATACTGCAGGGACATATAACTTGTTTTGACAAAAATGTAATGGCTTGGAAAGAACAAGAAGGAAGTATAATCCAAGCTGTGCAAGTTTCTACATGATAAAAATTCTGTACAACAGTGTACATCCTCAGGCTTAAATATAAGATTCTACATACAGAGGAGAATGAAAATTGTGTTTGGGTGTACATAAATTCTGCAGTCTGGAGGCCTTTGCCTTTGAAAGTATGTAAAAATTAATGTGATCTTTCAATAAAGAGATCAAACTGATCATAAGTGAAGCTTCAAATTGCCTCTGAACAATAAAAGAAAGAGTACTCATATCTTCTTTTCCATGGAGATATTGGAATTCAAGCTCATACTGTTTTCAGCCCAATGTAGTGTTTCCTGCCTCCCACTTTTTAAGTTATTTATACTCACAGAATAATATACTGCATTCAAGATAAAGACACGTGTATCAGTTCTTACTTAATGCTCTTCATGAACAGCATCTAAGTAATTTTATAAAAGGTAATGTTATACCCACTTATGGAGGGAAGATGGAGACATAGATGGGGCAGTTAACTTTCCTATGTAGCCTCAGCCCACTGGTTACATAGCTAAGAACACAAATCAGGCACCCCGAAGTCCCCTTGGGATCTTTTTTGTCTTTCTCACAACACTGAAAATTATGGCCAAACTACAGAAATCGTAAGTTTAAACTATCACAGAAAAGGGTTCTCAACACTGGGGAGCAGTTTAAGATGATTCTTTCGTTTCATGGCCAACTTTGAAAAGTTAAGCTTATGCTACTGGCTATGTCTCTAAGCTTTCTCCTTAGGCATAGTAGACATAAGTATTTTTTTCAGATGAAAGTGCATATGCTAGTGCCAACCTTGCTCCAGTCACTATGATAACAAGGAGAACACACTCACAAAATGCACAAGGCAGATAAAATCAGCTCCTCTTTATGCATGAGTTGTGACACTCAGCATTGGCAAAGAATTTAAAAACAGATGACTGGCACTAGGCTATTAAACAGACAGCATGAATTTTACTCTTTCTCTTGCTATATGCACTACGTTTCACTTACATCCTTTTGACTTCACTTCCTAGCAGAAAATTGTTCTAGCTTAAGTATGGAAGTTATTATCATTCCTTCCTTCAGATTCAGGCATCCAAATAAATGAAACTTCAACTGTGCTTAGCATCAAGCAGCTTCCAGTCTACTAGGCTAATAGAACTGCTAGGATTAAAAGCGATAAGAACAGGCTTAACTACCTGGAATAATGTAGGCAAAATATCATGTCATTTTTATATGAAGCTATTAGATAGTGAAAAAATAACATCAAGCCTTACACTGAACTAATCAAGGCTAAGTTACAGCATCATATCAAACCTTTTTTAAACTAATCTTTGGAAAACAATTCTCAGAAGTTCATTCACTCTATCAATAACACTTTAGTCACAGCAGATGCAGTTCTGCTGTAAACAACTTGCTAATTGTATTTCTCAGTCTTTATGGTGAGAGACGTGCTAATGGATTTAAGCATGTCATTACAACACAAGAGTCCCTCGCAAGAAACAAAGGCTCACAAACAAGCTACTCTCTCCAGCTAAACCATAGTCCCCCCCCATACACATCCACAGCCACTTTGCTTCTTTCTGAGAGCTTGCATGGGAGATGAGCAATATCCATTGTCAGTACAAACATGCAGCAGAGAAATGTTTCATCATCTGCAAGACCAAGTGCTTGCATAATGGAAACAGTGCTTTAATTTGACAGCATACAAGAACTCATACATTCATAATAATTTTTGCAAGTGTCCCTGTAAATCAGTGGTCTATAATCACTAATAGATTGTGTACGCTGATTTTGGCGTAACTTTTCAACACATGACCAGACTTAACAGCATTTAAATTAGGATTAATGTAGAAAGTTACAGCAACATCTTCCAAACATAGCTGGGCTTAACAAATAGCCTAAATTCACAATGTTTATATTTTATTTGTATACATTTAATTTTAAAAGTTATATGCTATCTATGGGAGCACAGTGAGCATTTCATTGTATATATAAAGTAATTCTTAAATGTTCTACATAAAAACATCAAATCCTACAAGTGCTTTCAGTAAATTACATATGTATAATTATCTGACTTATTTTTGAAACTGTTATTGGATAAGTTACATGTACAATTTATATGCCATTAAATTAATAAAGCTAGTAATAAAGTACTCTGTTAATCAGAACAAAAAGTTCATCCTTGTATTTTCATAAAACCATATTAAACTGGAACACCATTGTATCAAGAATGCTATGAAACACTGCTGCCATCTACACAAATTAGCATTGAAGAAATTTGGTGCCCCAAATATTGCAAAATGAAAGGGAAAATCTCTTTCCCTTTCATTTTGCAATAATATTTTAGGCAGCAGTTTTAGGAACCTTACTGCTGGGATAATTATGCAGTTTATTGAACTTTCTTATTATTTTTTCCTTTCTGTGTATCTTTTCTCAAAGGAATGCCTTTTTCTTCTGCTGTGGCTCTCTAGCAAAAGTTAATTTTGTAAATTTAATTTAATAAAGCAAGGTATTTTTGAACACTATGAAAAACATCCAGGAAACTATTATAAATAGTATTCAGAACAGTTCTGCTTATGCATAAGAAAAAACTCATAGGAAGACCCGTTTCCACCATATTTCATACTTCATATCATTTCCACCATTCATATTTCTCACTCATATTTCCACTACCTCACCATGTAACTTCCTGAATACATCATAGATATATTCTGTATATTCTATAATTTTACATTAGTCTCAGGTATAAGTTAATTCTCTCCACAAAAAAATCCTAACTCCCCTGCCCAACCACCCTATGAACGGCCTAACCTTCACTAAAAAAGTCACTAAAGAAATAGCTCATACAGTGCCGGACTACAGCCAGTTTTTCTATGTCAGCAGAAATCTGTCTCTAGTTCATACAAATATTTCGTTTTTATGGTGCATATATTTAAAGCTTAGTTTTTTTCTTATAAATTTTAATTTCTATTGCCTTTTGAGTTATCAAGAGAATTTATTAGAGGGAAATTGCTAAGATAAGAACTCATAGGAAAAAAAGCTAAAAGAAAGCATTTGCATACATTTTAAGGGCAAAAGCAGCAAACATAATGCCTTTTTTTATATGGATCCTTGCAAGGGCTCCTTGTACTTTATGCCTCAAAGTACAACTCTGTTTACTAAACATCTCTTTGAATTGCTTAAATATTTCCTTCATTTGGGAAAGAAAAAGATAATCCTAGTTTTCTGTGGACAGTATATGATAAAATGTGAAACATGATCATTGAGTGTAAGATGAGATACAACCTGTAAGTAACTGGTTGTGGAAAGGCCTTGCCTTTAGTTTAGTCAGCTGAATGTCTCTTCTTTCCACTAATTAATTTTGTTCTCAGATTTACTGTAATCCTGAGAAATATAAAATTTGAGAGATAAACAAGCAAAACAGGATTAGATATAAACTGTCTAAGCGCAGAAAGAAAAAAAAAGGCAACTTCCAAATAAGGAATAATAAATTAGACAAAGCAGAATGGTTTTATTGTATACTTAACCTTTGAGGCAATATAAGTGCTATGCACTTGTTTGACAAATATGTGTTTTATTTAAAGTCATAAAAACAGTAAGAGTGACATTTCCCTACATCTGTGTTGTGAGGTTTACCATCCTATCCATGACTAATCATTATAAACTAACTTCTGTAAATAAACAACTTCCCTGAACAGGATAAAAATCAGTTCAGTTTATATGTGAAATAATTCTTAAAACCACGGTAATAGCAAAGACTCAAGAAATATGTATTTTACTTGTTTGGCATAGACAGCCTGCTCCCCAGAAAGGTGCATAGTGAGAAAATGAAATGTCTGTAGGAAGACAATACCAAGGCCAGATTCTTATTCTACCAGCATTTACTATTTGCTATTGAAGTTGCATACTGACACTATTAATTAAGCTTGGATGCCTCCTTTTCTTTTCTCTTTTTTTTTAGGCAAATAACTGGGAAATTTTATTACAGTGAAAAATTCCTGGCCATACCCAGCTCACAGGTAGAGACAAGCAATCTTATCTCACCCCAGCTTCAGAAGGGAACAAAATGCAGCATTTTTCTCTTGAGATGCTACATCTATTTTAAATGGGTACCCACCCAGTATGGATAATCAAGGGACCAGCATGCCCAGGGGTGCTGGAGAGCACACGTTCTCCAAAGAATAAATATTCCCTACACAGCTGCTGGTGCAATCCCTAACTCCTTCCAACTAAATTTTCCCTGTAGTACATCACCTGAGATTCAAAGAAGATCTGAACATACTTGTTGGCTTTGTCTCTGTATCCGCATGGCAGGTTGGGAAGAATTAAAAAAGAAAGAGGAAAGAGAGAAGATCGACTGGACCTCTCCTTTCAGCATCTCTCTTTGGGGCACCAAAACTATGAATGGTGACAGTGATGGTGTTGGCTCTACCCTCCAGCTAAAGTGACTTGCAGCCACCTCATGGCTTGAGGTGGCACGAAAGGATGTCATGAAATGTGTGCTGTGGGGCTTTATCCTTTATATTGTGGAAAAACCCTGCCATTTTTTGTGGGAAACAGTAAGCACTTTGAGAAATTAAATGAAGGTATACTGTATCTTCTCTAACTTTAATATATTCACTGATACTTTAAAATGAAGGCACCTCTGATAGCAGTGAAGTTGGTAATTTGGAGAATTAGAGCTTTGCCACAGGTGTCAGTGTTTAGTCTTGGGTGACCAGTAAGCAGTTATTTTGAAAACTATTGTGTTAGCTGTTGCCAAAGTAGACTACTAAGCAACTACTACTTCACTGAAACTCAGGAGTACTTTACAGTCTAAAACTCCAAGCTAGAGCAATTCCAGAAAGTCAAAAAAAATCAGTGCAAGCTTAGCATGATTTCCCAGTATCCAATTCAGCGGCACTCAGGACTGAGAAGCAATCTGTATGCCCAAGTTTTTTTCAGTTTCTTCCACTGCTGAACCACCAGACACTGCAATTCTAAATTATATTGACACAACAGTGAAACCACAATTTTACACTCACTAAGTCATTGTGCTTCTGCTGCTCCTTTAAAGCTACACCCACTACTACCTCTCTTTACCCACTGTCTTGTTCAA
This sequence comes from Machaerirhynchus nigripectus, assembly GCA_013397975.1. Taxonomy (NCBI): domain Eukaryota; kingdom Metazoa; phylum Chordata; class Aves; order Passeriformes; family Dicruridae; genus Machaerirhynchus; species Machaerirhynchus nigripectus. Next base: position 142,977 of record VZRQ01002121.1, read on the forward strand.
ACCCTTTTCTCTTCTTCAACAGTCTGTATCATCTCATGTGGTCAGCCTTCTGTCATGGCTATATCCCAAATGGCAACTGGCAGTCACCCTCCCAAGGCACAGAGTACTGGCACCACAGCCCTCACAGTATCTCAAATTGCCTCCTGTACACACATATCGTGCTCAGAGCTCTTCTCAGAAAGAAGGCAGAACTTGGCCCTTGCAGCCCTAAGGGGAATTGATGGGTAGATAAGTGCCCGCGTTCTTTTAGTAATATAAATAAAGACTTGGGAGACGCAAAAGTTAAAATTTGAGTCATAGTTCCTACAATGATTCATTGCCTTAAGGAATTTGCTGTATTGGTAAATACTGCATTTAATCATGGTGAGTAAGATTCTACATACACTCCAGACATGCTACACAAGCTCCCACAGACACATTTTTCAAATGTCCAAGGCTGTTACTACTACACTAGAGCTAGAGATTACCTTTCCACCACTTCTTTACCTCTGTACCACGCTCATGCATTCTGTACTCTGGTGAGAGCTAGAAATTACACCAGCTCCAGTTATATTCAGATTCCCTTTCCACCACAGGAACCACATGCTCAGCAGCATGAAGTTCCATGTTTTACTGCCTGCAGCTGCAGTAATACTGGACAAACATTTCAATTATTTGATTGGACTCCATAGCAATACCTGAAGATTATTATACCAAAATGTGAATTTGGTTTTAATTTATATGTAACAGATCTACTGGAAGCTAATTTTCAGGGAAAAAAAGAGAATAATTACATATTTAATAGTATTACTTGTCATTTTAAATAAATAATTTTAGATTAATCTCTAATAAAAATTGGTTATGTTTCATTATTTTTATTCAAGGTTTCCATTAGAATAACACGTAAATGGTCAGCTGCAGTGTCTGAACCTAAGCATATTAATGAACAGGACAGGGGAAGTTTGAGGAGAACCTTTAGCACAGATGAGAAATTCCATTGGTTGTTAGGGACCTGAAGAAGAGGAACCAACCCCTTCTTGTTTTGACAGAAAAGAACTAAGACTGACCAAAAAATAACAGGTAACAAAGTGAGGGAGGAGAAAATTAAGTACGAATAGAAACAGGAAAAGTGTTAGCAGGAAAAAGAGGAAAGAAAGCAACCAAGTACCCAAAACAGTAATGAAAATCTCACCCAGTAACTGAGAGAGAATTGCAAAGATTAAATAGAGGTGAAACAGAGAAATAGGCTTTGATCTGTCCAGTTCATTGTAAACTGGAAGACGATTTTTTTTCCCCTTCCCCTTGCAACTTCTTTTATTTTCTTTAACTTTTAAGGTCTCCTTCACTGTTCTTTAGTCTAAAAAAACCAAGTGTTTCCTGTCTTTCCACATAAGTACTATTGCTGATCTCCTCTGCAATATTTCCAATTAGTTTATTTTAATTTTTTTTTTTCAAAAGTGAGATTGCCAAAACCCCTTGGAACACAACTTCTTTGGCTTTCCTTCTTAAGACAGGATAAGCTTCTCCCTAGAAATTACTCACATCTCTGACCTACTGAGTCTTGAAGAAAATGTGAAGGTGCGGCTCACTCTGGTACACAAACACTGGATCCATTTTGCTGAGCATTACATGGACAAATATGTTATTCATTTCCTTGTTGGCAAGCCCTGCCTCTCACCTTTGGGGAGAGATGGAGGAATGGACAGCCAAAAGGCATTCAAAGGGAAAAGGAGGTTGAAACCTCTCTCCCATTTTCTCTAGACTCTCTCACAGCTTTTCTCTGGAAGTTTCATTAAAAACAGAATCTAGTTCAGTAATCAGTTAAATGCTTTCACCACATTATATGCCAGGTATGAATATTTCATAGAACAACAGGTTTTGACTATTTATTTACACCCTATGGTTCCTGAAGATTTTGACACGAGCAGACTGAAACATAATCCTGTAAACTTAATCCGTTTTCTGTTGTACTGAAGATTAATTGTATTACGTTTTAATCACAGCAAGAAAATAGACATAAAATTAAAAGTCTGTAAAAAACACAGGCTTAAAATATTATGTTCTTATCACTGCTTTAAAATATGTATCATCAGAAGACTGAATCCTACTCTAGGTACCACCTTCAGCACCTCTAACCAGCCAGACCAGATTCTTTATGAATCATTTTTCTTACCTGTACAGTGGAACTGTACTTCCCAGCCACACTCAAAGAGCACTTGAGATACAGAGATTAAAGCATATGCTTGGTACAGCTAAAATAAAGTAAAATACCTACCAAAGCCCTAATAAAAAAAAAGAGAAAGTAAAGGCATGCCATTGTGAAGCCCATGTTTCTCTGTGAAACTCTTTCAACTGTTTCTAAGGATGCACCTGCAGCCTTTACTCATAATGGGGGCTGACATGCAAAAGCTCATTCTCAAATCAATACTTCTGCATTTATACAAGCCCAGAGACAGCTTTAAATGATTAGAAGAGCTGCTAAGGTATTAAAACTACAAAAAAAAAGTTGGGTTTATTCTTTCCAAAGTCTTCCTAAATTGCAAGGGAAAAAAAACCATGCAGGTTTTAATAAGTGCTTCAAATGGATAGATGTGATGGATACGTTAAGAAAACCAAGAAAATTTGGAGTAATTTAATTCAGATTTTGAGCTACTATTACTGTACAACTATTGGAAAAACATTACCTCTCTATAATGGACTCAACCAGGATAACAGTAGCCAATGCCTTCCAGTCAAGTTGTAGTAGAGGATATACAGACTGATTCTGCACCTCTATTCTTATGTTCCTCTATTTTAAATTGCTTCTCTTTTTTTTTTTTCTTTTTTGAGAAAATTTCTTTTTTGAGAAAATTTTTTTTGAGAAAATATTTTATCAATGGTTTATTACAATAATAGCTATAATGACCAGAAAAATATGTTATTAGCTATGAAAAATATGAGTTCACTGTCCGTTGGATAGTTAGGATTCTGTATAAGTCCTTGAAAAGAGCAATGGTACAGAATTTTTGATCAGCTCTTTGCAGGATTTTGCAAGTTATAACTTGCAAGAAAAGATCCTCATTTGCAGAGTTCTACTAAGGCTACCTGATTACTCTGGGTGACATATAAGGGCTATAAACCATCTTCCTGCACATGCCAGCTACAAATAGTTATTAGAACAAGTGATGAGCTGAGTGATTTCATCACAAAGAAAAAAAAAGGTAACTAGACCAGACCCTATCTGAAAAGTAAATCATTAACACAAGCACTTTTAGGTAGGTGAGCATTTCACTCAGTGAATAGCTGAATTCTGATTCCTAAAATCAACACAGCAGAACAGAGGGTGTCGTGCTAATGGCTCTGTTTACTTACATTATAATCGTACTTACTCAATCCATGATTAATGACTAAGCATACAGTAAATCTATAAAACCCAAGGACGCAAGGTACGAAGAGGTGTTCTGCTTCATTGTTACTTTGGAGCATAACGTACTTGGTATCAGTTTGACTGGATGGCTTCTCTCAAATCTCCAAAACAGAACAAGGTTTAACTATAACAAATTTTTTTTTACTTTACATGTTACTTTAGTTTAGGGAAGCTACTCTTTTATCTCTACAGAACTTGAAGACTCATACCAAAATGTATTGTGGAGATTATGTGAGTATGATTATCTGTTCTCTGAAATCTTTCAAAACTCTCATTCCTCTTGAGTTGTCATCATATATGTTGGGATCCATTTCCCTCCACTGGCAGAAATTAATTTTAGGCATAGATAACTTGTTTTTGATTTGGGTCTAATCCTGGTGTTACTTATGATATCTATCAAATACCTGAAATGCAGGGTTAAAATATAAAGAATTATCAGTTCCTGTCTCATAATTTTAAACCTTTCAAGAAAAAATAACTCAGGCCTCCTTGTGAGGTCCTGTAGGTGGGTCTTTTATGCTTGCACTGAGCTGCTACATAAGAAACTAAACTACATACTATCACCCAGCTGTGTTAAAGATAAAAATATTCATTTTTCAGAAAATACCTATTTCTGGCACTATTTTGGGGAGGTTATAATTTCACCACACCATCTGTAGCCACAAAAAGTAACTGAATAGCTTTATCATTTATAAACATTTGGTTTTTTTCATAGTGTGAAAAATATTTTAAAGCAGAAAAATGCTACCTTACAAGAGCCATAACACAGGAAGAATTTTCAGTGATTGTTCCCCATCAAAAAGTTGTACAATATATTAAATGGCTTCACCAGTGCTCTTTAAGAAAAGAAGGTTTATAGTGATATTTTAAATCTCAGTTCTGGAAACGATTGGAGTTACTATTTCAGGACAAAATATGAAATTGCTCTCTGTACCTGGCATACTGATCATTATGTTCTCTAAGGATTTTCTTTTTATTATTAGTAGTAGGAATAATGATTCATTCCTTTCAAAGGCTTTTTGCATGTACATTCTCAACAAACTTACAAATCAATATTGAATTTTCTAAAGGATAAGTATTTTTCCCTTACTTTAATAGAAAGTATAATTGACTAATTAGTCCAATATTGCCAGTAAAGTATTTCCTCTGATAAAATTATATTGCATATATTTGTTTTTCTAAAGCTATTGAACCAGGATTAGTAATATGTTTGGTTTTCTGCAGTTTGGGATCTTGCATCCTTTACTAGACAGTTAAGAACTTAAAAGAGACTTTTTTCTTAGTTTCTCTTTTTTTTTCTCTTTTACAGTGATTCTGTAATCTATTCCTGATAATTTAAGGGAAACAGAAAGACTAACTCTACCTGAAAAAGGTAGTAGATCAGTTTCAGTTAGCGAAGTCAAGAAATTCAGTTTCTTTTCTTCTACTGATTTATTGCCACCAATTGTATTTAAATAATTGACACTGCATCTGTATATAATACGTTGTCTGATATTAATGGTAATATGTTATAAAATAACTTAAAGAAGAAGTTCTTTTAAGTCATTACAATTGGCAATTATGATATTTGCAATAATAATGCAGTATTTTGATAGCATTATAAGGAAAATCCAATAGATAAGACAACTGTTAATTGTGGCAGATGTTTACAACAGGTACGTAGGCTTAATATAATGTAACCATTGCACATCAGTCAGGTTAATGAACCACTTGAGCAGAGGGGACACTTAAGTTCCTAAATTTGATCCACTGGATTACATCAAAAAAAATCGTGTTACTACTATAGCTTTATTCCCTCTTCTTCCAAACATAAAAAGGTGTGCTGATAACCCCTTTGTTTTTTCATAATCACAGAAACAAGAGAGCAGAGAAGCAAATGCAGACAATCGGGAGCATTATCAGTCCCAGCAAAGACAGGAAAACCTGATTACAGGCTTTCTCTGAAAAGTATTGGGATGGATTCTCAGGTTAGGTAAATTTTTACTATTTAGTCTAATTTCCATGTGTTATGGAATGGAAAGGGAGAGAAATTAGGTATTTTTATGAACTAGATCACTGCATCCTAGGAACAGACTTCCCTGCTGAGGCATCTAGACAGAATGGGGACATGTAAGGCAGAGCTGCACATAAACATTCTCCCCTGGATGCCTGCTGGTATTTCAAGATAAACTTGGTCATGGAGCAGAGGCAGTTTTCTCTGAAGAGACTCAGCAAGAAAATAGCAGAAAAATCACTCTAGCAAATCTCAAGCAAGAAAACAGGGTTTACACAGGACTGAGTGGTGAGACTCATATTAATTTCTTCTCTACTCTTCTTAAACACAATTTTAGATAGAAAAAAAGTCTTAAAAGCACACTTTAGACTTACAGATGTTTTTCAAGGAATTCCAGAACATTGAATATACCATTAATTCAGAAGCAGAAGAAAAATGAAAGAAAAAAAAAGAATTGGAAGTATTAGTTTCAAATATTGGTTCTTTAAATGTTCTTTTTATATTTTAAGCTTTCCATATTACTAATTACATAGAGTATCTGTGAACAATCAGATAGGACGGAATCCCCCAAGATCAAGAATGAGATGGTCAGTTTACAGCAGCAGCCCTGCCAGATTCAGCAATGCAAGGCATCACCATTATACACACAAAATGGTTCCCTATAGTAAGTACCACAGGTAAACCTACCAGAAATTAGGCAAGATTACCTCTGTGACCTCTCTGGAATGCATACACAGAGAGAGACTGGAGGTTTTGGAGAAAGAATTTTCTATGTTTAGAAGTATCCCGTCCACTACTGTATCATATATTATTGAAATTAAATGTAACACATCCAATAAACTCACAGCAAATCAAAATACTCATGAAATTTTTATTTAATAAAGTTGCACTCAAAGGATATCTTTGCAAAAGTATAGCTAGCTCACAGCATGTGGATAACTAATAAAGAAAGCATTTTATTTTAGTAGACATTCCCTATAGGAAATATTCAGACTACGGAGTCTGACTTTGATTGATTGTTATCAGCAGAATGACTTACTGAACAAATATTATTAGAAGGTTGTTCATACTTCAGAATGCTTTTTCCATCACAAGACTGAATTGCCTGAAGTTTACACATCATAATTTGATAAAAGCAGCCGCACCTTTTACTGATACTTTTGTTGAACTGCTTATGACTTTGGTCAGAAAAAGCTGTTACTTTCTTGCTCTTGCACGGAAGGAAGGTAATTTCCAAGTATCATTTTCCACAACTGTTATAAATTTTTCAATCCCTTTCCAATCTCTTCTTTTGTTTTGATTCATTCCACTATTCTGTCTGCTCAGCTGATTTTGGAATCAGTTCCTTACAGGAGAGTTAAATGAACATACGCAAACACAGAGAGATATGTATAAAGCGCCAATCCTGACATCTCTGTGGAGACAGATCTGTGTTTCTGAACATGAGGGTATCCTGAGATCAAAAAGAGGAATAAATACCTTTATGTCAAAAATCATTGAATCACCTCTGGAGATATGCTTGCCTTATCTTTAAGTGCTTGGACACTTTGTGAGAAAAAAAAAAGCAGAATATTTTTTATTTTCTTTCTTCTAAAAAACAGATATCTCCTTCACTAGGATGCTGCGGAGGAAAGACGGTATGAAAACCATTTTTCCATGTTCACATACATACGTTTGTCTAAACTAACCCACAAAAAGGCCAAATTGCTCTTGGAAATTACTTTGATGCTTTTTGAAGGCATATTCTTTGAAATGCAGAAAGCTCTGCCATGCTGAATCCTAAGCTTGCAATAAGAGCTTCAGAAAAATGATGAATATGTCATGAGGGATGCTAGAATCCAGACATCAAAATTAAATTGTGCAATTCTTCACATCCTTTCAGTGACTATACCAGACATTCCCCCATTTTCTTCAGAAAATTTGGCTTTATTTGTGTCTCTTTTTAAATCCACCTGTTACTACCAGTACCTTTGAACTTTATAATGAGTTTCAATCATATTGGCAGAGGAATGCAATCTCTTCTAAGGTTTTGTGAAAATACTGCTCAGTGTGGGTGAGGGAACCAAATTCTACTACTGGTTAAAAAAATAGAGCAGTATAAACTCAGCAGTCACTGGACTAGGATTAGCCAAACAATACATCCATACTTCGGACTCAGTAATGGGACAACCATATTTTATTTAGCCAGTGGTTGTCTCAGAAAGGACCTGATGGCTTGTGAGTGTAGATGGAACAAGGAGAGGAAATTAACTGTAAGTAAATAGAAAAACAGAGATGAAAGAATCAGGAAAAAAACCCACTGCATCTGCAGTGTTCGCAGAACAAGTTGTATCACAAAATATTGAGCATATATTTTTTTGTATTTCAAAACAATACACCCTCCTAATACCCAAAAAATCCATAGTTTTGCACTCAAGTTGAGTAACTGCATCTGATATTGTTTGGCAAGCAAAACACCTGTTTGCACTTTTGAGGATTTTCAAGTGCAGACAACTTGAAGGAAATGTTTAGTTTTCTGTATCCTGTCCACTGCACCTAATGAATATGTGACTATAACATATATATCATATATATTGTATATAAGGTATATATTGTACATATCATACATGGATATGCAAATCTAGGAAGAGACAAAAATTCATGAATTTTTACAAGGTTCATTATGAAGGTAGTGGCAACATGCACTGTATAAGTAATTAGGACATTTGAAGGCTATCTGGGTATGAGAAAAGTTACGCAACTGTCTGTTTACCCATCATCTTATGTAAAACAAAACTTTACTGACTTTGTCAAAGTTTTGTATATTTACACCAGTTGAGGCCTTAGCCCTTATTTCTCCTGTGTGCTTTTCACATTGGCATTTCCCCAAGGCAGTATTTAGATATCCCCCTCCACCCCTTTATTTCTTAATGAATTACTGTATTTGGCATGAAGGAGATTAATAATGAGCTGTCCGCATTGATTTTGATCTTCTTCCAGATGCTTAGAAATTCAGCTCTGCAGTTTCAATGTTTGCCAATACCCTTTGGAAAAGATGTAGCTACATTCAGATACTGATGAAACAGTGAACACCTGACTTACTATGGGATCTGTCCTAGTTTATCATAAATAAAACCCATTTAGGAAAGGAATATTTTTAATGTGATTGATTTATGACTGACCAGCTGGCTTGCTGTCTTCCATACAGACATTAAAGTTAAGCTAACTTTATAACATAGAACCATTTAGGTTGGAAAAACCTCTAAGATCATCGACTCCAACTATTAACCTAATAGTGCCAGATCCACTATGACCCCAAGTTCCACATCTCTGTGTAAATAATGTGCTTAAACATTTAAATATCCATAACATAAACAACAACTTCATTATCTGTGCATGTATCAAAGTCTGTCACTTCTAATACTCAAATCTCTTAGGCTCCTTGTCCATTATACCTTTGCTAATTTCCTTTTTGGAAATGTGTAAATAAATTGCTCATTAAGTTTATAGTGGTTTGGACTGACAATGTACGCAATTCTTTCCACTCAAATAATTACATTATATACACCAGTGATCACCACCACAAATTTCAGGGTTTGTGCCTGATCCTAAGAAAAGTTTAGAGTTCTTCAAAGAGTGTGTCTGGAATTGGAGAACATCCTACAAATTGACACCCAGAGCATAATGCAAGTTTCTTTATCACTTAATCCCACATTACCGAGACTAATGGGTGTTTGATAATGTTTACTTATTATAAACATTTTATTGGGGAAATTCCAGTTAATTTCTTTATTTTAAAAAAAATATAGAATTATTAGATTGAATAGAGGGTTGGTAGGCCATCTAACCCAGCCTTTGCCCATTAAGGGCAGGAACAAAAAGCTCTATGAAATCAATGAAAAGACTACGATTGACACTATCTGTGAAATTAGGATGAAGTTCGCATAATAAGAATGTTAAGCAATTCAAAAATGTCCCTGCTCTTCTCAACTTATGAAAAGATTTCTGTTACTTTGTCACAATTCGTTTTACTTGTGTGGCTGGGTAGGAGAGCATTGTATTTAGAGAAATGATATTCAGTGAGCATACATTCAAACTCCTCCGACATCACCAAGACAACCACAATGCAATTTTCACTTGTATGGATTTAATGTTGCCATGAAGAGCAATTTCTGCTCATCCTTGTAGTGAACCATCTTAAGGCATCCAGAAGAAAGGTCATAAGATCATACTGGTAATTTTCCTATGCTTTCCAGAGCTTAGGGAAGCAAAAGATGTTGCATAAGTAAAACACAAATGGCCAACTCAAAACTGGTCATCCTGATGTCAGAGTCCAGTACTCTCTCACTAGGTTCTTTTAGATGTTTCCCCCATAGAGGCTGTAATGTATCATAACAAGTTAAGTGATTTTACACAGGCTTTTCTAGCAGAGTAATACAAAACGTACTGAAAACATAACACAAATGTAATACGGATGAGATCTGCATTACTGCCTTTCATGATAGGCTCACTGCTGCAATGCTTGGCCTCACAGGGAAGGGATACATGGGTTCAGGTCAGCTCAAGAAGTTTTCTTTTTTCCAAATCATTTTGTTACCTTCTTAGTATTTATACTCTGTGTTGGGCTTAGACAGGTATTCACTCCCATCATGCTGATCTCGCCAAGTCAGGAAGACATTCACACTCTTTTAGTGAAGTCAGGCATAAATATTTATACCACCAGTTCATCCTCTCAAATACAGATAGCTACACTCAGTCTGCTTTGTGTTGAGCTAAAATAAGCTTTCTTTGCAACAGCTGTGGTCAGCCACATCCTGCATTTTTCCCTGAACTCCATGGGCACATTGCTCCTCCTCAGCTCCACCAACCCGCCTTCTGTTACAGGAGTCAATCACAGCTGACTTCAGAGGAAATGAATGAAGTGAGATAGCAGTACCTGTAACTACACTAAGGTGTTCAATGAATCCTAAAAATGTCCTGCTTCAAAACAGGGCAGTAGAAATTCTCTAGCCAAAAATAACAGAAAGGAACAATCTATTCACATGTAGTTGCCTGTTCCCTGATCAAAATTCAACTTGTTGTAGTTTCATTCAGTTACCAAATGCCTCTACTGCTCTGCTCCCTCAGTTTGTGCAGTGATGAACACTGCTGCTAGCTAGACATTTCCTAGGCATGTTTAGGCATGGCAAGCCCATATAATTTTGGAGGAAACATGATTTTACAACTTGGGTCCTGGGTTCTGGAAGCAGAACCCCAGCTTTCCTACCATGATGTTGTTTTGATATATTTCCTCAATTTCTTTAGGTATTTCAAGCAAAAGAACATTGTAACCACAGATGCTTCTAAAGTATGACAAGATTGTAACAAATCCTTGCAAAACAAAATGCCTGCCCCAACATTCAAGTTTATATTTCATTACAGGGGATTATTGTAAGTCTTGCTCAACAACTTAAAACTATACCACCTTGGAGTGGTTATTTGCTCAGAAAAATAAACCTCTTGAATTTCCGCATTACTTTAGAAGCAAGGTTTTCCTTCTCACCTGCTGTGTAGCATCACCTGTCAGGACAGGACGAAAGTGCTGCTGTCCAAAATGCAGGCTCACTAACTGGTGCGCAAACACCAATTCACGCACCAAGGTGAAGCATTTCTATTTTTTTAATTCTAGTCTGCACAAGGTAATGAGCTATGTGGTAACCCACAAAAGACCAGCTGCCTGATCTTTAGAACTTTACAGTGTCAGTACATTTCAACAAAGACACTGGTTACAAATTACATAACTTTTTTGTTAATTAGTAGTCAAACCCCTACTTGCTTGTCTCATGGTAATTAGTCCATGACTACGGTTCTTACCTCCATTTGAGTCTGGGGTTTGTGTTGGGTAGGTAGTCAATGAGTTGGTGGTCGTGAACTCTCACGAATAAACTTTCCTTCAGTTACTGCTCAGTTCTGCTGGCTTCACTGCTGGCTTCACTCCTGGTGTGTCTTGTCCTGATACCCCATCATCTTGGGATCATCTTCCCTTTTCCTTAAACCAAAAAGATTACCCAAGCATGCAAGATTAACAATGCAATTGCTTAATCGTAACCGTCCAGCTCTAGCTATTGATTAACTAAAAAAAGAAATTTGCTAGTTTGTTTTAAGTCTTGAGGTGCTCCAGTCTTGAGGGGCTTGGTATCAGTGCCACCTGCTATCACAGCACTAGGGACCCATCATCTGTGATAGCTCTGTGGATTTTCTGCACAGCACTTATTTCAGAGGGGCACAGACAGCACTGTTCATCCTAGAATCAATCCCTGTCTCCACTGAACTGTCTACAGTAAATTTCCTTGGGTTTGCCTTCCATGGCAAATATTCCACAGCACTCTCAAAAAAAAAAAAAAGGCTACAACTCACAGCAAGTGGTAGGCAATTGCTATGTAATCACATTGAATTCAGACCCCAGATTACCAGAGTTTAGCTCTAAATATTTGGCCCAGACCTGCCAGAGCCCGTATTTCAAAAAGTCAGTGAAAACAAGTGGAAAAATTTTAATAAGTAATAAACACCTTAACATTTTGAAATTAAGTGTATAAAGAAAGGATGTTTCTGTGGGCTAGTCAAAGACAGACACCATGAAACAGATTGAAGGAAAAACTGACAGAGGTTGTGATGGGATAAAACTTCCTAAAGGCAGCCTGTGTAAAAACACTGTAAAGTAGCAAAGTGCTTTCTTCAATGTACACAATATTGTAATATGTCATGAGCTATGCCAGCAGTAAGACACCACTAGTTCGGCAAAAATTCCTCCCAGGGACCCTGATAGCATGTATGCTGTAAATCCTAGGTCTCAGTTCAGAGAACTGATACACACTGGCAGAATGCTGAATTTGTGGACAAACCCCTCTGAATATCCAAACACAAGGCACACTGACTGAAAATCCTTACAAAAATCACTTCTGTGAGATGGAAAATTAAGCCACCTACAAATGTGTATGCTATAAGAAAATTGTAATCAAATTTATTTTATTCACTTTTATTCCAGAAGAAGTTGTATTGTACGCATCTTCTAAACATTTTTACCTGAACCTTCATATTTAATCTGGCTCTACTTAAAAGCATCATGCTTTAGATTCTGGATAAGAGATAGGCATTTACTGGATAAGGTTTAATCTACTGACGGTAAGCCTCAAATAATAAGACAGTGAATACTTTATCAAAGAGTTCAATTCTGCTGAACCAAGGGAGAATACAGCGCATTCAAATGTCCATTAGTTTGCTCAAAGATACATCACAAATGCTGTGTTGCCTTTTTTGGTCAAAAATTTACAGGTCTGCAAATCCGTATATTCAAGACTGTCTTTTCTATGACCAGTTCCTCCATTATATTTTTTCAAGTATGCATTCATGCAAACTCCTTTTCTTATTTGACTGTTTCATGAATAAAGATATATATTCAGAAATTATTAATACTTACCTCCATTCAGACTGAGAGGTGATACATGCTTTGAAAAACACTTTTACTAATGTTTCACTCCAAGGACTATGCAGGAATCCACCCTGAAAGCATTCACTAAATTAATCACTTATGTCTGATTTTATTGCAAGTATCATAAACACTGAAAAGATCAGTGATTTATCTGTTCAATTTTGTGACACCACAAACCTGGATGTGTGAAAGGAAACACTTAGCGATAACTAATCTTTACAGGAACTGAGCCTGTACAAAGCTGATGCAGAGATGAAGAGTCATCACCAGTATTTTAAATTAGATTCACATAAGTGCACATGTTCTACATTTTCTCTTCTCCTCACCTCCATCCTTCTGAGCAGTGAGGGCTGCTATGAACTCTCAGTTTCTGAAGCTAATATCTGTGGGTACCTATCCTACATATATATTACGTGCCAAGTGAGGCCCAGGGTACACAGATAGTTCTCACACTGACCAAGGAAGATGGGACGGAGCATATCTTAAGGATGATATGCAATTTATTTTAGATACAGCAACATATATCAATCTAAAACTATTGGCTTAAGTGTCACTGCGTCATCTGTGGCCAATATTTATCTCCCTATTTCTGTAACACTTTTCTTCTCAGCATTTTCCCAATTGGTTTATGAGTAAAAACATACTTCATGTTCAGTTGTAAAAGCTGGACCTTGTATTTAAATGATGAACAATCTGCAGAAGGATGTCTGTCTACTGATAAGTACTTTTCGTGTACAGGCATGCTGCCCTATTTAGTACTTTTTAAAGTAACTCCTCAAAAAATCTGAAATTTCTGACTATGCACTTTTTCTCTCTTAGCCATGGACAATTTGTTCCTCTTTTTGCTTGGTGGGTCTAAAGTCATGATCAAATGTATCAAAAAATGGTGTCTTCCTTCTCATCTAAAATACACAATTCTCGTTTCATACTTTTTAATTCCTCTACTTAGATTTCAAGCCAGGCAAGCATGATTAGTGGCCACGCACAAAACTTATGTGTATGGCATTACTACTGAAGGTGCAATGTACAAAAGACTTTCAAGTGTATGTAAAGCAAGCAAACAAACAAATTAATTAGCATAATCCATGTAAGTCCTGATCCTCGTAAGTATTTGTAAAAATACCCCATTCATATTTATAAAATATATCCCACTTTTCTTTGAAATGTAAATATAAAGTTAACGGTGTCATTTTAATCAGATGTTCTGAGTCCAGGAATCATCATAAAAGAGAACCTTTACAGTTGATACATCAGGTAAGCAGATAAAATTCTCAGGTGAACTAAAGAGGTTAACCAGGAGACAGAGCTAAGTGTCTGTCAACATCAGTTGTTTTCTTCTGTTTGTATTGGTCTGTGATTCTATTAAAATTAGTTCTGTTTATTATTCACAGATTTCTTAAAAAGAATAAGAAAAAACACATGAAATGAAGTATCACTGAGAATGAGCTGACCATAATTTAATCAGTTACCAAGCACCTAGAAAAATTGTGTTGCCTTCTACAAGGCACATCTCAAAACTATCTCACACTTAGAAGTAACATCATCACTTTAATAAATCACCAGGTTGGTATGCGACCTACAAATCTCATTCATCATTTTCTCACTAGTCCTTTCAAATTAAAAATACCATGAGGAATAAATACTGAAGACTGTCAGGGATCCACGGATTAATTTTGAAATATAATATTTTAAAAAAATGTTGGCAAAGGGATGGACAAATCCTCGCAATTTTTTTTCCTATTCACGCCTAACTCACACTAGGGGCAACTTCCTTCAATATGGTCTGCCTTCCTAGGGTTAACTGCAAGTTTAAGTTCTTTTTCATGAATTAAAAACTTTACATCCTGCTCCCCATGAAGCAAAGAATATTTAAAGTTATGATTGTTGGTTTTCAACAGAATTACAAATACCATGTTAAAAACATTAAACACATCGGTTAAAGTCTGCTTTTTCCTTTTGTAGACACAAGGAACGATTCTTCCCGCTCCAAATTTTAACCCTATAATGGATGCCCAGTTGCTAGGAGGAGCCCTACAGGGAATTGGTGAGTATCTTGACCAATTCTAACACGTTTCCTCTTTTTCAGAAAGCCCCCATAAAACAACAAGCATTAGGCAAAATAAAAACTCATAAAATTAAGTGCCACCACTTGTCTACAGGTTCTTCAGGGAATCACAATAAGACACACGGATGATGTCCAAATAAATCATTTTCATTTATAGGAACTAAGAGTTGATCAAGATTAATCTAAAATCCATACCAACACTTACAGTAATGAACATTTCATTGAGAAAATGAGAAAAAGAAAACAGAATTCTGTGTCACATCACTAGAGTCAGGGCCAAGAAATGAAAAGCTTTTAGTTGTAACTTCAACAATTAACTGCTACCAAGGTCTGCTAAGTCTCTTAATCAGTCATACGAAATAAAAATAAATGGAGTGGAAAGCTTAAAGAATTCATTACCTTTGCAATTTTTGCTTTCAGTGTTTGCTCCAAAAAATTTTTGTTCACAAAAGCATTTTTCTCTGTTCAGATTTTTGTATTTTCTTGTTGATCCTTGTTGGTATTGCTGAGGGTCAAAATATTGATCTAATTTTTTACTATCTGAAATGTTTTCCTCATTTTAAAACTGTTTTCTGTATCAGACCTTTTATACCCCTTGGGCTTTTCACAAGATTGTACAGCATCAAATCACACATTCTGGTTTCAGTTTCTTTAATGAAAATGTGAGGACTCAGACTTAATGTCAAATGAACCACAATGAGCATTATTCATCAAGGGAAATTTGAAGTATCTTTATGACTAAAGTGGCTACAGATTAAAAGATTTAAACATCTTCCTACACGTCAAACAGTACTTTTAAGGTAATGCTGCTAACATGAAAATATAGAGATTATATTCTTCATTTAATACTCTAAGTACAAGCACATTAACCTCAATTTTAATCTTCCTATCAAAGTACATGGAACAATGTTGTAATTTAAAGGACAATTGACAAAAAAACCAGTTCAGCTTCAGAGGAGGTAAAGTCACCATATCCTTTACAGGCACTGACACTCTGACCCTCAGTCCTGAACATGGCATTCATTTTGATGAGGATGTTCAGTCATGTGTGTTGTCCCACTGATACCAGTGGTACTACACAAGTGAATAAGGCTTTATATTTATGTTTTATAGAATTTACTAGATCTGGATCCTTCTCAGTTTTTACTATAGAGACTATGTAAGCTGTAAAGATTCCTATTTAAAACTATTTTCTGAAAAGTAAGAAGAAACCGTTATGAACATTATCCCAACCCTTAGGATGCAAAAGCAATTTTAAAATTCTAAAATAATTTTCTGAATATGCTAATATTATTTTTCATAAGCAATAATACTGATTCATTGTAGAAGTTTACTGGTATGTTCTAGCTATCAAGCACACCATCATAGGTAACCTTCAATAAAATGTCCTTGGAAATGGGGAAAAATACTATTTTTTAAAACTTCATAACTTACTTAATACAGTTCCTCTGAAATTATGACTTTAAGTTTTTCAACAACTGGTCTAACAGCAATTTTTCATCCCCATAGAAGAGATCCCTAATTCTCAAGTGACAGTTTAATCAATATCAACAGAACACACAAGTGTGACTTCCAAGGCTCAGTCACAAATCTTGCTACTTGGCCTAGTAATTTAGAGTCTGTGTAATTTCCTTTTCAGGTTGTGAAAAAGATGTGTTGATTGATATCCTAACTCAGCGTTGCAACTCACAGCGGCTCATGATTGCTGAGGCATACAGAGACATGTACAGCAGGGTACGACAGAAGCACTTTGTACTTTCATTCTTTCTTTCTCTCCTGGCTCCTGTGCAGCTGTCAGCCTTTCTCTCAGGTCAGTCACTGGAACCACAAGCCTGTCAGGCTGGCACAACAGGTTGACACACAACTTTGCTCGCTGGCTATTGATACCTCTGAGCAGAAGTATGTCTGCCACACACAGAGTTAGAAAAAGACAGGGAGAGATTCTTCTTCAGAATCCTTCTTCTACACGTCCATTCTTCTCTACTGACAAACCTAAAATTTCTGAACAGACTTATTTCTTCCGTTATGTGCATTTGGGAGGCTATGAAATAAATTTTTCAAGTTTTTGGAATAAATAATAAAATAATATTGTAACCAAACAAAAACACCATACAAAGTTACAGCCTTTTTATCTTACTTATATAATGATTAATTTTCACATCTCAAACACTGACATTCTCACACCTTGTTCCATATAATTCCATCTATACACTAAGGGCAATACTCATCTGAGCTGCTTAAAGTTAAAGTTATGAATCTTTGACAGGTGGTTAAAAAATTGTAAGACATAAAAAGTTACTTTTTAAAAAAAATGTATTAACTCCATATTTACTATATATGCAATGTAATTTTTTTTATACAAGTTCTTAAACATACACGGAGATAGATATCCTCATTCTATTTCCAGATCTACTGTTACTAACCAACTAACTTTGGGAAAGTTGCAATGCCTGCATTTTCCTTAGTTGCTACAGCTACACAAGGACAAAAATAATTGTAACGCCTTCTGCAAAATTCCTGTGAAAATCGTGAAAAGCGCTGTGTAAAACTTGATACTATTTGATTAAATTGACTAGACATGCCCTTCCCCTGAAAGTAAGCCAGACAAACACTTAAAACAAAATCCAGTTTTCTTCATTTCCTGAAGCCTGTAAAACTAAGGGCTCACTGGCAAATTTTTTGAAGGTCAGTGCCTGCTCGCCATCGAATTGATCAGCATTAGTGAGAACAATGAGTTTGCACAAATGCTACTGCAGAGCTATCTCTCTTAATTACAGTTAACTAGAAATGGTTCATTCAAAAATTCCACATTATGTGGTGCTTTTACACCACCAGTTCATTAACCAGCAGAACAGTGTAATTTTTTCTTTGGGTAGCCAAAAAGTTTTCTAGAGACAACCTTTGTGCCAACTCTATATTAAATACCTCAAAACCATCAACCCCTAAAAAAACTCAAACACCCACTTACTCTCCTAGAATTGGAGGAAAAAGAGCTGAATTTAATCAGTGTAGTGGATTGATTTTGTGTTGTTACTCATCTCCAGGAGATCAATGACTTTATTTGGACTGTTAGAAAAAATCAAACACACAATAATTGTGATATTTTACATGTAGCCTTGAATGGATAAGTATGTTTTATAGAGACCATAAAAGAAAAATAACTGAATCACAGCTATCCACCTTCCAAAGACTGTGACAATGACTGACATCAGCACACCTAAATCATCTGTTTTTTCTGTTATGAGGTATTTATTAGGTTACCATCACACATGCAAACCAAACAGTTCAGTGTTTATCCATGCGATATTCCTCACTGAGTTTTAAGCTTACTTATGGAACACTAAAGTATGTCAAACTACCCAAAGGTGCCTGTGATGTGAAGCACCCAGGCCCAGTCTTTCCAAGTGTTCATTTATCTCCTTCATCACTAGGCAGTCCTTCTCTACTCCATCCGTAGCAGCTGGCTGGTTTGCTTTAATCTTTTCTCTAGAATGTATGAACTGGACCTATCACTTTAACAAGGGAAAATATTTAAAAGCTTTGTATCATGTTTTTACCTTTAATTTCTGCTCTCTGATATATGAAGATGATCTAGAGATAACAGAGTATCGCAATAAAGAACTGGCAAATATCCTTCAGGAATGCAGTTATTTCATGTTCACGGAGAACAATTATTGACTTGCTCACCACTGATCTAATTGGTTTTTCTTTTCAAATAAAAAATAAAAATACAAACAAATGAATAAATCCCTATGAAAACACATCACCTTTAAATTAATACCTCTTTAAGCTGTATGAGTCAACCTGAAGTGCTATTAGGCTAGTGGACACAGACCGAAAGATCTAGAAGAAAGAAAAGAGCCAAAGAAAACCTCAGATGTCCTTTTTAAGAATCTCAGTCTCTAAATCTATGAATAATAATAGAAGGGAAAGGCAAGCAAACTTTTCAAATTCCAGCAATGGGCTACAGAATATTCTACAACTCACTGAACATACTGCAATATACCCACAATTTTAATTCAAATGAATTCATTAAGCACTGGGTACACTTTATAGTGCAAGATACATCATGATACTCTTGACAGCTTCCAGAAAGAAAAACTAGCAAGAACGTGATATATCTTGTCTTGAATTCCTCCAGTTTGTGCTTTGAAAGATAATTTAGCACACACAGCATTTCCCTGGCTGTAATTTATCCTACTCGTTATATTGCATTGAGCAAATGCGCCATTTGGCAGTCCCAGTTCATGAGTGGAAAACATGGCAGGACAGAGAAAAGACATGGCAAGGCAACAGCAGTTTTAACCTTCTCAGTTCAGTTTATGGTAAACCTGTTGGTCCAGTCCTCTGCCCTCTTCATTTCACTTTAGTCTGCTCAATATGGTAGCCCCTATGCCCAATCCTTAGACAAATTTAAACTGGGACACATTAGGAGAGAAATATTTAAAAAAAAAAAACAAAAAACTGAACTAGCTGAATGATTCAGACATACAGAGAAGCTTTAAGACTCCTTCTTACAATTAGCCTTCAAGGATTTCTTACAGCAAAGATGATTAGGAAATTAAAATAATGACAACTTAAGAGTTGTCTTTTCTTATTTTCAGTACTTCACTTCCCTTAGTTCTGATTGCAGGAGTAATTTTTAAGCAGCATCCATTTGTATTATTAATCCATTTTCCCACAGGCGTGTTGTCAGAAGTAAAATGTCTTAATGAATTAATTTCTACTCCTTGTGTGATTTAGTGGTTGTCAAATGAATCTAAAGTGCATTCAATGAGGGCTGTGTATGTTTCTCTGTCATAGATTTAGTTTTTACTGTGCATATGTCATCCTTCATTGCTACTGTAGCTATTAAATGAATTATATTCAGAAATGCATCAAAATCAAAGTACAGGCCTGAAAAAATACAGCTCTGGAAACATAAAAGTTTATATCATGGGAACAGTTTCTGTCTTTTCAATTCAGACATAAACCAGAACATATCTGACAGGTGTTTAGTGCTGCACAGAAAATATTAAGGAAAAAAAAAAAGACTGCACAAGTGTCCTCAATCAGAAACAAGAAACATCAATAGTAAGCTAACAAGTTTTTGGCATTTGCAGTATTTTGAAGGATGCTACCAGGAATGGGGAGAATGGGGAGGAAACTCTGTTCTATTACTCAGCTACCTGACAAGAAAGAACTGAGAAACGTGATGGGGAAAGGGGGTTTCCTTATTATTAATACAGTATCTATCAAAAGTAGTGAATTGTTTGAATGTAAAATATACCTGAACTGAAGTACATAACCTTCCAGCAATCCAAAGACAATATTTTTATGTACTAGGACCGATACAGATGATTTTTTAAATTATTCACATGGTAACACCGAAAAAAGCACAAGAAATCACTTGTGTTTTATGAGATTCATCTTCCAAAGGTGCTTACCTCTCTTGTATTCGCACAGGGAATATGGTAAGGGAAGCTGCAGATGCTCTGCTGTGATATTCAGTTTTCCAAGACTTTAAGTAATAGTTGCACTTAAACATCTGCATTTTCTTCTCTGTTCTAATGAACAGAAAACCAACAATCCATTGTGGTCTACTGGCTTGTGCACCTATTCTCATCTTGCCCATACTAGTAGAACAAGCATGTACTATTTAAAAGAATTTTTTTTTTACTTAATCTTAGCCAGAATTCATCTTTAACAGTTTATCCTTAATCATTTATAGAGAAAATCTCCAATAATTTTTAAGGCGTCTTAATAAAGTGGCATTATTGAGATCATCCTGTCTGTGCATTTTCTTTTTCTTTTCAAGGATCTGATAACAGACCTAAAAGAGAATCTCTCTCATCACTTCAAAGAAGTTATGGTTGGTTTGATGTATCCACCTGCCTCCTATGATGCCCATGAGATCTGGCATGCCTTGAAGGTAATCTTCATATTCAGAATTGCTTAGAGTTGCAGTCATTAATTAGAGTACAAAACATATGTTAAATTACTTTTTTTATATTTGATTCGTTGATAAACTACTGAAAGTTAGTACACTGGAGTAGTGTGCTGTCGCATAGTCCACTAGTCATCAGAAATACAGTGCTATTTCAAGTTTATGCTAAAACCAGCATAAGTAATATCCTTGTCATGTAACAAATACAACCCATTTAACACCCATGGTAAACTCACTTAATGAAGAAATATGTATACAGGGAAACGTAAGGTGCTGTTTTTGCAAGCATTTATGTGTGTTACAAACCAAATTTATTTCCACAGCCAGTGCCATGAACTAAGGCTCTATTGGTCTTAAAAGACCAATACTTCTTTAGCGGAACATGTCTTTGCATAACACACACAAATTACTCTGTGACAAAGCAATAATAACTCCACTGAAACAGAACTGATTTCCCATTTTGAAGAAAATATTTCCTTTTCTTCTCAGGATCTGAGACTGCGATCCTCACACAACTGAAGTTTTGAAACAAACAAAAACATTTTTTCAAGTATCAGGTCATTAAATGGTGAAATTCATTCCCACAGGGCATTGTGGAGACCAAAAGCACAAATCAGTTCACGAAGTACTTCAATAAATTATTTGAAAACAGGCTGACTGTTGGCTATTGAAAATAATAATCCTTCTCAGGAAATTCCTAAATAGCCAACTCCTAAAAGACAGGA
This sequence comes from Machaerirhynchus nigripectus, assembly GCA_013397975.1. NCBI lineage: Eukaryota > Metazoa > Chordata > Aves > Passeriformes > Dicruridae > Machaerirhynchus > Machaerirhynchus nigripectus. The sequence continues at coordinate 164,518 of VZRQ01002121.1, forward strand.
AGGCATATCAGAGTTCAACACTGTTTTCCTTTTCTTTCCATGAATATTTGCTACTGTCCGCTGCCACAAATAAGACACAGATTATGTGACTTTGGGCAAGATGATCTATCTTGTGAATTCTGAGAATTCTGTGCCCTCCAAAAAAAAGTTAACAGTTTTTTCTTATTCTTCAGAACAAGAAAAATGTTCTGAAGAACATGTAAATCGATGCACTTTTTAGAACTACTGGTATGTCTTTATCATAGTTGGCATTAAAAGGATTGTGAAATACCATTGCTAACACAGGAATCATGTCTTTCATTAACATAATTGACAAGATTGCCAAAGTTTATTTTTTCCTAAATGTGGATCAAACTTGAACTTCCTTACAGTGATATCTTGATCTGGATTCTTATGGCCAAGGTAAAAAAAACAGGCCATGTGTATCTATGGGCTCTATATGTTCTCCCATTATCCCAAACGCAGAATACTCATTAACACTATCCATGCGCATATCAAAAGCAGTGTATGTACCACATCCTATGTTGACTGAAGTTTATAAAATTAATTCAAACCCTGTTGGAAAATACAGTAATTTGCAGCACTACATGAATGGCCATGATGCTTTCCTTTAATACCAAGTTCTATGCTAGATATTACAGACTGTAGAATTCCTAAATAATTTTTTTTAAAAAGGAAGAAGATAGAAGACCAACATAATAGCTGTGCTCATGTCTACTTCAGATTTCCTGAACACCTGCTAGGGATGTATGCTGAATCTTTGCATCTGATATCTCTCAGCTAACCATAATTCTTACTAAAGCTCTAAAATTATTCCCATTATGTTTCTGTCAACACTAGTCTTGCTTCATTTCCCACTTGCTAATGTACATGCTGAAATTCAGATTAAGTAGAAATCTATATGAAATACAGGGTTTAACTATAAAAGTAATTTAAACGGGTAGATTATGCAAAAGTACACTCTTCAGAGACTGCTATTATTATTTTGTTATTTCTGATAAGGACAGCAGTGCTTTCTTCTAAAAATTTCTATTACACAACATCTTTTCATATTTACTCCTTTCCATACAGGGAATAGACATAGAAGAAAAATGTCTAATTGACATATTAGCCTCAAGATCAAATATGGAGATCTTCCAGATGAAAGAAGCCTACCTAATGCGTAAGGTTTTTTAACAAGTGCACAGTAGCAGTTGTACTATGTGTGTTCTGGAGGTATTAGCACACATGAAGGGCCAGAACTACAAAAATGACCCCTCAGTACTGACTGGTTCCCTTCCACATCCCCTCCCATAACTGCATACAAAAGGCAGAAGCAATGTGGTGGGTGGGTAGGCAAGGGGGAACAGTGGCTGAGGGCCCCCAGCAGGGCCAGAGAGACATGCCAGCCCCACAGCCAAGTCCTTTTAGAACCTGCCCAGGTTACAGTGGAATAGACACCATAGAAAATGGACAAGTATTTGAAGCCTATTTATCCTTTATTTGATAATCTTCACTTGCACTATTCAGAGCATGTTCATTTGTGATTTACATTATGTTTTTGGTTTAACCTAGAATACAATACTGATCTTCAACAAGAGATCGATTCTGAGACTTCAGGTCACTTCAGGGATACACTCATGAACCTTGCTCAGGTACTGTAAAAACAAGAATTATGACTTATATTTCTAAAAGATTCATAAGTACTTTTGATAGTATTTTATAAGTTTCAACACTTTAAGGTGACTGTGATTAAAGCTAGTTCAATAGGGCTGCACTTCTAAACAAGAGACAGGAGGGAAGCTGATGAGGAAGAGAAACTGAATTTCTTCATCTACTCTGACTTAAGACTTCGGCGATCAGATGGAGGCAAAGTTAAACCGATTATTTTATAAAGTCCCCTTGGCATTCAACTGCTGACCCTTTGCTCCATCTGTCTCATCTCAAAAGGAGTCCAATTGCATGTACAAATGAGATTGTCATTTTCAAAAGCATGTGTTTTCTACATTACCAGAATATATCATAAACCAGTCAAACATTATGTGAAAACACAAATATATTCACATTTGACTAAGAAATAAAGAATTAAAGAGTTCATTGCTTAAAATATAATGCTCTTTGTGCTATTGTATATGCTAAATCACAAAATGCTTGCACAGAGGCAAACGAAGTGTCACTTTTACACACCAACTTCTGCAGTTTTACCAGTCTGTAGTTTATATAATAAAGTGGTCATCCTTGTCAGATCATAAGCTCCCATTCTCATTGTACTCACTGAGCTCATTATCTTTAAAATCTTTTGTAAACCAGAGTCACAAATAATGACAAAAGGACTGCCAGGGGATAACAGCATACAAAATGTGTATCTGTATTTTTATATACTTGCATGTCTGGGGAAAAACTTCTTAAACAAATTTGAAATAACAGTAGGCTTCACTGAGGTAAAAAAGACAGAAGTTTCAAAAGTATAAGCTATAAACAGGAAACTTTTTCTTCTCATGCTGGATGTTTTTTCCCTAATAAAGAAAATTTTTCCTTGCTTAAAAATGAAGAGCTAGAGGTTAAGCAACCTCACTTCTTACAATTACTAAAACCATGGGACATACTTTACCTATCAAATGAACCAAATTTAAAATAATCTCAGATTATGAATTACTAGTCCTTATTTTCTTAAATCACAGATATTGATAAAGAGGCCTAAAATCAGCAATTTCTTAGCTAATAAAATCTGCTATTTCTCTCAAGATAAGGAAGAGTGGCAGGAAATGTCAACTTTCCTCAGTTGTACAGTACACTTCTGAAGATTGTTAGTCGAATCACTCACGCTTAGATATGAACTTATATTGAAACTCAGTGATATTTCATTTAAACATACCCTTTCTAGTTCTACAACTATGCAACATTTCCAATACATCTTTTAATGCTTTTTTGCAGACACCCTTTGCTTTGATTTCTATCAAATCTTAGGATTGATGACACACATCAGACTACTGAGAGAACTAAACATGCTCCACATATGCAGAGCAAACTATTCAAATGCTATAGTATTGTATTTATAGTTTTCATGTTCACCCTGAGGCAGCTTAGAAGTTACAGGTTATGGTCCTTCCTAAAGAAATTAACAGAGTTAAAAAAGTTTCAAAATCAGGCTAGTTAATATTCTAGTCTGAGACAAACAGGTTTTATTCTAACTATCTTTTTTGGGTATTAATTGAAATATGAAAATTTTTCTACAATTTAAAATATAATTATACAAATTTTACTGGAGAAAGTGGGCATTTGACTAATGTAGAGTATTATTAAAGTTGTTTTATTGTTCACTTCCCTGTCTTTATTCCCTTTTTTCTCGTGTATGTAATTTTATGAAGTCATTCCATCATAACTCACTTCAAATAATTTATCTTACTACTAGAAATTTCACTGTGTGAAATTCTCACCATTTAATTAAAATGTAAATTAACATTTTAAACAAAAAAGAACTACAAATAAGTTATTCTACAAGCCGACAGCCAATACCTAATTTTAATTCTCCACATACAAGGTAACATGACTGTAAATTTTAAACTAAATTGCTTTAAACACATATTATTAGAACAGTAATCACATAAGCTTCAGATTCTTAGATGTTCTGTAACTAAGGCTGATTTGTATCCTTACAAGATGACTATGGTTAAAAAAGCAATTCCAAAAGTAGTGTGCTCTTCTCTTTTTCTGACTATACAATTCAGATCATCGTGTGTTTATTGAAGAAGCTAGCTTGTTTTGTGTAACTGAAAAGCTATTAAACATATGGGAAAATTAGAAGTATTCTTTTGTGATTTGTGTATCAAAGTTGTCAAACAATATCCTAGTCTTGGATCTTAATTTTAGACAAAGATTATGAGCAAGCAAAATCTCCATTATTTGATGAGCTTGCTGCTATGGTTTGTGCAGGAAGAAAAAACATTGAGAAAAGATTCTTCTGACAATATGCATATTGATAAGAACTAATCAGTGAATGGTAATTGTTGCTCCTACCCTTGTTTTCCCCTCAGAGTTACATATTAGAGTAAACAATATAACATCCATAATTCTGAAAATGATGGTGGGATTGTGGTGGTCAGGTACAAGCTTCTTTAAAATAGGACGAAAAGTGGAATAGGCTTATCCACTTCCCTTGCTTTTTCCTCTCACAATTCTGCTTGCCATTCCAGAATTCCTCTTATTAATGAAAATAAAGACATAATGTGACAACTTGAAGGTATTTTCTACATTTGCAAATTCAACCATGCAATATACTGATCCAACCTAAAAGCCTGGATATGTTATCTCAAGAAATTCAACACACCTTCAGATACAGAGAACTTTATATTCCTACAGTGGTTTAGGATTTAACTTCTGAAGGAAATGTATCTCTTTTTTCCCTCAGGGAACAAGGATGGAAGGATATGCAGACCCTTCTACAGCTGCTCAGGATGCAATGGTAAATATGCTCAGATGTGAAGCTCTCAAACATTTTAAAAAAACATAAAACAAATGTTGAAAAGTGATTTAGGACTTACTTAAAATACTTTTGTGCTTTTTTCTCCCTTTTCCTGATATATTAGATTCTATGGGAAGCATGTCAGCAGAAGACAGGGGAACACAAAAACATGCTGCAAATGATTCTCTGCAACAGGAGCCACCAACAGCTGTGGATGGGTAATCCAGTAGTTCAGCTGTTTGAATATAGAGTGGAAAGGAAAAATGTGACTCACTAAGAAAGCCATGCTTTGCATACCAAGCCAGTCAGTGTGCAGCAGGACATTACCCTGAAACCTAAGTGTGAACTGTTGGAGCTCTCAGACTCCCGCTGATGTTAATGGGAATTTGGAAGTAATGCAAAACTGAACTTTGCCTGATGACTACTGACAGCTGTAGACAGAACAGACAGGCATCCGGATGCCTAATAACCCAGAGAAGAATGCATGACCAAAGAAAGGCAAATGCTACAGTGGCCCTGAGTCTACACATGACACAACAGGATGAGGCAGATTTTTCTTAACAATTTTTTTCATTTTTCCTAAGAAACTCTTATGAGGGAAAACACCTTGGGAGAGCTGGATGGAGTATTTTCAAGAAATGTTTGCATGTGAAAACAAATTGCTGTTTTGAAGCTTTTTCATAGAAGTTTCATAGAAGTTTTTGATGGGAGCACTTCAGTGTTCACATCTGCTCTCCCATAATGAACATAAACACAGAAAGAGAAGGGCCATTTTTATTTAAAACAGAAAATCAGACATAGCTACAGATTGCAAGAAACGTATGTGAGCTGATCCAAATCTTCCATTGTAGAAAAGAAACCTATTGTATCTGGTGACAAGTTTGAGTTTCTGCTCTGCAGTGGAAAAACAATCTGTCTGCTGACAAGTTTATCACCCAGCAGCCAGCTGTATTTCTTAAGTCAACTTCCAACAGTAGCTTAGAACTACTTTGCTATCATGGATCAACAAATTCATTCATCTGATGATGACAGGATTAACACACCTGCTCTATGTTCTGCTCTCTTCCTGAGATTTGGGGGCTCTGCCTGTAGTCCTCCATAAGTTTTGTAGTCAGCAGAAAAAAACATTTTCCTCTTTCCCTGACAGAGAAAGCACACCCTGTGTATTTCCGTGTCTGGACCACCTGCATGCTGCAGTGAGTGTCCATGTCATGCAAGTCCTGGCCTCTTCCCACAATCCATGAATCTCGCTGGTTTTACCCAAGCCAAGCCAGGAAGTTGTCTTACTAGGGACATTCTTACCAGTTTCAGGAACAGATGTTGCTAGATATGCGGCATGCATTCATTTTATACTGTAGACTGAAGAACCCAGGGGAAGAATGTCCTGGAAGACAGGTTTCAGGCTACTCATTTATGTTGCCTGACCTGGGGAACATAAACATAATGAAACACTGAGAATAATAAGGGGAAAAAATAAACACCATAGTTATACTACTGGGGAGAAGCAAGAAAAAAAAACCAAAAAAGCAAGTTGATCATTATTAATGAACTAGAATAAAACAAGATTTTTTTCCCCCCCCAAGTTTTCCAGGAGTTCCAAAACATCTCTGGGCAAGATATAGTAGATGCCATTAATGACTGTTACGATGGATACTTTCAAGAATTACTGGTTGCAATAGGTAATGTAAAGATATTATTTTCACCAGCAGCAATCTCTTAATAAATATCTAGTATATTATCGCTTGTGCTTCAAGAATATTATTTCTCTGATATTTTATCCACTTTAATCTCCTATATTGTGCAATTAAATTTTCAGAGATAATTAGAGTATTTTACCTACTTCCCCGTGTTTATGTAAATCTAAAAATGTATCTAAGCAGCACTAGCTTCTGACTGAGCAGAACTAGTATCTACTTTATTTGATAATAAATTTTGTGTGATTAATAACTGCATTTCCAATTGATTTTACACATATTAAATAACCAGCTAAGTTTTCAAGACTTTGGTGGTATATAAACAAGTTTCAACCTTTATGTACATTTGTGCTTCATTTATAGAGTAAGGATAAAAATATTTCTACAAATAGGACATGTGAGTGTATTCACTGATATTTAATAGGCCCTTTGATGCAACAGCAATGAGGACCCACCCAAAACAAGTACCAAACTTTTTAAATTATAAATACAGTTATATTAGAGAATACTGGTAGCATAATTTTAAGCTGAGGCATGGACAGCACTATCCAGCTTTATATTTCAGGGAGCCCATAAGCTAAAGGAAATTATTTTATAATAATCTTCTATTTACCTGTTGCAATTCCTCCCTCCTAGTTCTCTGCATCCATGACAAGCCTTCTTACTTTGCTTACAGGCTTTATAATGCAATTCATGTAAGTAGTCATTCTTCTTCACATGCCGTAAAAAGAATCTTCCCTATTTTTTTTTGTTTGTTTCTGTGTTTGATTATTCTTAAACAAGTACTTAAAAATCAGTCTCTTCAATCTTTAAGGTTTGATTGCATGTTTTAAAACTGTTGGTACCTACATTAATTTCAAAGCAGCAGTTAGAATTCAGCAGTAAAAGCTAGGTATTTAGATACCTTAAAAAGTATCTGTCTGGTAACTGTCAACTTTTTTTTAATTGAAGACTTTTTTTTATCTGAGGATGGTAACTCCCCCTGCTGTGCACAACTTAATGTGCATTTTTCTTACTATGTAATTTTTTGCCTCTAGAGATTTAGTAAGTATGGCTAAAAATAAATAATAAATTAATGTTACATTAAGACAAATGGTCATATTTCTTTATAGGACTTCATGCAGATTCTCTTATTTTTTGTGTGCTAATTTCTTTTTACTATTTTTATTGCCACTAGATGTCCCCATTCTTCACGCAATTACATTATGAAAATTTGTTTAGAAACAGGTAAAATAAAACACATCTGAGCATAAGCTATGTAAATTCTAAATCTATCGTTAAAAACCTCACTGAATTCACATGAGGGAGCAGCTGTTGTGAAATAGATTACTGGCCTCATTATAGCTCAAATGGACTCCACAACAAGAGTCGCAACTGCTACCCACAAACTGAATTCCTAAGAATACTCACAAAAGTTCATCAGATTTTCCTTTTAAAAAAGTTTCAATGCATGGGTGAATCACTGGCACGTGGGGATCCTCTGTTATTCGGTAACGTGAATTCTATTATTTGAGTACATGAAAACTCTGTAGGATAAAACCCTTACAGGCTTAGACACCTTTAAAGTCTAGATTACGTTTATGGGTATATCGTATGTACCCTATATGCTTATATATCCTATATGGGCATATCTTGTCTTTATCTATTAAACATTAATAGGAGCATACACAGATGGGCAACCACATATTGTTCAACTGTCAAGTTTCCTCTCATCTTCTTTTTTCATTTGCAGGACTTTGGGTTTCACAATAAAACAGTTATTAGGATTCTCATTGCCAGGAGTGAGATTGACTTGATGAACATACGACAGCGATACAAAGAGAGATACGGGAAATCACTCTTCCATGACATTAAAGTAAGTTTTTACAAACTTTTGCATATATTCAGCACTGGTATCACACAGACTGTGCCACTCTGTTTAACCATTTGTATTAAAACAAAACAAACAAAAAAGCAAGGTGTAAAAACAATAGCGCATTTTCAGTGCCTCAGTTTGATTTGAGTATGTGAGCAGGGAATTCTCAACTCAGTCTCTGTAATTTTATCCCTCTCCAATGCAAGATGTGTATCTATAAGGGCATGTGTGCAGAACAAGAGTTTGTATGAATGATTTCTACACTGTTTGATAACATCTTATTTCATGTTGATCTGTAAGGCTAGGTGATACCACTTTTGTGCAAAACTGCGATAAATATCTGGTTTTATTCTTGTGCTTAGGTAGTGCCTTCACAAACCCCGCTCCTCTTGTACTTCTGGTCTGTATCTTAAAACTTTGAAACTGTTTAATTGTACAAAAAAAAAGATTCTTGCTAAGACACTACCTTTTTCATGTCACTATAATTCAACTGCAAGATGTGCAGCAACTTTACAAAATTGCTCATGATTTTTTGGTATTGAACTTGAGAATTAATAAACACATTTGATCCAGCCTTTCAAAAATAGATTATTTCTAGGTGCCCAAGCAACCAAAGGCCATGGCAAGTGAAATTTAAAAAATCTCAGCCCGGAATCCTTATGAAAACAGTGTAATGTTTTACAAAACCTTACAATAGTCTAGTCCTTGTCACACACCAAGAAAAGAAAAAATCATAAAATATATAGTCACAGAAATGTTGATTTTTTTTTTTTCCTTGCAGCATTTTGCTTCAGGGCATTATGAGAGCGCTTTACTTGCTATCTGTGCTGGTGATACAGAAGATTACTAAGAAGACGAATCCTGAAGGCTGTGCAAACCTATTTTAAATAGAAATTGAAGCTATATGCAATGCACTAACTGTAAAAGATCCCTGTTTTACATAATACAACAGCAAAATCAGTAGTTACATTTGCTAATAATAAATCTTTCTTGAGAGAGGAAAAAATGTTGGCAGGAACATAGCTTTATCCCTAGTTCTAATTAATATTTCTGGTTTTATGATTAATGTTAATTAATGGGGCAAGTGGTAAAATTACTCCATGTAAGCATTTGTTTATCATTTAGTGTCACAACATCCCAAACATTTATCAGCAGGCTCTGGAAGAATTTATTCACTTCCATACTGGAGAGAAAAAAATATTTTGCTTTATTTGCTTTTAGCAAGAGGATTTCTTCCTTTAAGGAATTTTTTTCTTCTCTCTCCTAATTCTTATACCTCGTATTTTATGGTCTTGAACATTCCTGTTCTAGTTACTACCAGACTAAGCATCTGCCCCCATCTATTATACGTTACTCACCAGAGTGCTTTTACATTCTCTTTTATTTAGCTTTATATACTTAATGGTATTTCCCCTATTGTGTTTGAAACAAAAGTAAAATTAGAATCAAGTATTCCATCCATTCCAGTGCCATGTGCTGGAAAACCTGGAAGGTGAAGCAGAGACGTTCCAGAGGATTAAACTCTGAATTCCATTTTTACCATCTCATTTTAACCATTAATTGAATATTGACATTCAGAGCACGGAGGTATACCCCGGATGCCCTAGGCGGTACAATTCAAGAATTGACTACTAGTGGGTAACATTTGCACCTCCGAGTGAGGCTGAAGGATGAGGCGCTCCCTGGAATACCCGCGAACAATCTGAGACACCATCTGGTGACAGCAGCTCCCACCGCAGCGGGGAAAGGCGGCAGAGCCCGGCCTCGAGTCCTCGCCCCACAGGAAAACGTGACGCTGCTTTAAATACCCCGGATTTATCCAGGGCAGCCTGTCCATGACACTTCCCAGCCTGTGCGCATGTACCACCTGTCAGCCTCCTAAGAAAACTGAAGCGGGGGATAGTGTGGTGATGTTCGCTGAAGTATCTGCCCGTGGCTTTTCTCCCGCCGCCACAAGGCGTCCAGCTGGACACAGACCTTCCGGCTGTTTTTAGAGGCACTTTCTGCAGGTGCAGTCCGTGTGACTGAACAAAGCACTGCCACAGAAAGGCACAAATACGTGGCTGCTCTTGTGCCGTTTGCACCTGTCGCTTCCCTCAGCCTCTGGAAATAACACTAATTACAGCGCATCTGGCTTCTTTGCAAACACTGACAGGGTGTTACAAATATACTGATTTATAATAAAGTTTAAATATCTTTCGAATCTCTCTTGAGTTTCCAAACTCATTTCCAAACACTTCGGGTGGATAATAAAATGGATAAGCCAGAACTTATGGGAGGAACGGCTCTGGGAGTAAAAAATAAACAAAAGCGGGGGGGGGAGGGGTTGGAGGCGGAAAAGGAGAACGAGTTGAGCACTGCCCCAATTGCTCAGCACCAGCAGAATTCTAAACCGAGTTTACGTTCTGATTTTGCAACTGTAGGTGGAGGTAGCTCCCAACAGCCGTACATCGGCACTGCAGAGTCACTTCGTTTTAACTCTGCAGGTTTGCAGAAGTTAACAAGGACACTCCTCTCGACTGCTTCCACAGAACACAGTCCCGGGCTCTCGTCACAGCACGTGAGGCGGGACTTCCCCGCACAGCCCCCCACAAAATGGCGGCGGCGCTAGGACCCTGCGGGCGCCACCGCGCGCGAACGCTCACGCGCCAGGCAGGAGGCGAGTGCTAAAAGTCTTTGTCCCGCCCCCATGCCCTCGCCTGCTTTTATTGGACAAGACTGATGTCAATCTCGCGCCTCGACCTATCGCCGGCGAACTTCTTATCGCCCCGCCCCCCGCGGCCGGGCGCCACTTCTTGGGAAGTTGACGGCTGGAAGGGGCGTTTGGAGCGCGGCGCTTCCGGGTTCAGTGGCAGCCCGGCTGCAGCTCCCCGGTGCCGTAGAGCTGGAAGCGGCGGGCTAGCGGGACCTGGAGCAGCAGCAGTAGGAGCGGTGGCCGCTCGTCCTCTCGCCGCCGCCGATGGAGGCGAGCC
>VZRQ01002121.1:175726-303576 GCA_013397975.1 Machaerirhynchus nigripectus
GCCGGGGTCCGACCTGCTCTCCCCGCAGGCGTTCGGAGGAAGCTGCCAGAAACACCCGAACCGGCCGGTGCAGCTCTACTGCCGCATGTGCCGGCAGGCGGGGTGCGGGCAGTGCGTCTCCGAGGAGCATCAGGGCATCTTCCACTCTGTCAACCTCATAGACACAGTGTACCAGGAAGAAAAAGTAAGCGCGGCGCTCCCCCTCCGCTCCAGGGGCCCGGCTGGGAGGTCGGGCTGTTGACTGGCGCTCCCACCGGGCACGGGTTGCTTTTATTCAGAAACACAGGAAAAACCGCGGCGTGGTGGGCAGGAGAGGGTCAGAGGGCTTGTGCTGCTTTGGGGCAGAGTCAGGAGTTGTTTGTGGACTGCCGGGGTGAGCCTTTCCGGGTTGCTGTCAGACTGCATCCAGTGCACGCCGGGGACCAGGTGGTATTACAGTATCAACAGATCTAAACCCAATTTAGCGAAGGACCTGGAGAGTTGATTTTGAGGTGGTGTCGGGGTTTTTTTTGTTTGATTTGGGGTGGAGGGGGTTGGGCTGTTGGTGTTTGGGTTTTTTGTTGCTGTTTTTCCAAGTTCAGGAAGATCTAACAACTCCAAAAACCCACCCACAGATGTTTTGTTTATAGGCTCTCTGAGCTGCCACAGCTAATTTGGGTCATAGATAATTACATATATACGGATAGATAGTTTGGGTGAGTAATAACAAACGTGAAAACAAGATGCCTTCCAGTTTGCATAAGAAAGCAGCTGCCTGCCGTAATGGTTGGTTGGCTGGTTGTAGAAGTTGTGATTTTTAACAAAATAGCGACTCTTTGAGTAGAATGAGCTGTTGAGTGCAGGGTGGCAGTTCTATTGTGCAGTAACTGAAACAACTGCAAGACAGTGATGAAAAGTACAAGTGTAAAAGTTTAAATACAGCACTGACGAGTCTTTAAGACAAAAGTTGCTTTTACCATGATTTTCCTTCTACCTTTCCTATCACCAATTGTATGTCACTTGGGAAAACAGCCTTTGCACTAGACATACTGCATAATGTAAAACAGTGATAATATTAGTTCAAACACAAACAGAAATCATCTTGATTATGACCAGCTTTCTATTTTAGCAATGTGAGGCATAAAAAGTGAATATCCCACAGGTTTTTGCCAAACTGAGATAACACCATGAAAACTTATATTGTGATAGATAGATGTATGTGAGGGGAGGGGTTGAAAAAGCCTGAGGAAAACAATGTTTTAACTGTAAAGTCGTCATTCTATCAGTATGCATTGTAGGTGAGCCTAAGAACATGTGAGAAACAGCAGAAGAAAGTTTGTGTACTGATGCAGGAAAGCATTAAATGTTACTAAATGATGTTTTGAATCACAAGCTTTTTTACTATATTGTACAGAATATCACAGAATTGGTAGGGTTGGAAGGAACTTCTGGAGATCATCCAGTCCAACCCCCTGTCAAGGCAGGGTCACCTGGAGCACATGACACAGGAATGTCTCCACGTGGGGCTTGAATGTCTCCAGAGCGGGAGACTCCACAACCTCCCTGGGCAGCCTGTTCCAGTGCTCTTCCACCCTCCATGTAAAGAAGTTCTTGCTCATGTTGAGGTGAAACTTCTGGTGGTTAGTTTATGGCCACTCCTCCCTGTCCTGTCGCTGGGCACCCCTGAAAAGAGACTGGCACCCACTTTTGGGATATTTATATGCGTCAATGAGATCCCCTTTCAATCTTCTCCAGACTAAACACGCCCAGCTCCTGCAGTCTCTCCCCGCAAAACATGCTCCAGAGCCCTGATCATCCCTGTGGTCCTCCACTGGACCTTCTCCAGTAGCTCCTTCTCCGTCTTGATCTGATTCTAGATAGCACTAGATAAGCACTGAAATGTGTTTATTTTAAGGAATGGATGAAGTTGTAATAAATGTTTCAATTGTCTTGCAGTTAACGTTCTTTAGCACTCTGAAACAAATGAGGATAATAAATGAGAAGCTGGTGAATGAGATCTCAAAGCGACCGAATGATACAGATGTGAGTTACAGATGCTGAATATTCTGTGTGTGTATGTGCGTTTGTTTCTCTTCTCGTGATAGTTTAATCACAACCTAGAGCATACAGGTGCTCCTTGTGGCATAGGTGTGCTCTGAGCTTACTTAGAGAAGTGACTCTTATGTGGACATTGCTATTGCATTTGCATCTGTTCTTGTGTTCTCCTGCTTCTAGATGATGCTGAAAAATGATACGGAGATAATTGAGTTGAAATTTGGAGACATTTTCAAAACTCTAGAAATGAAAAAACAGGAATTACTAGAAGATGTTGAAAATCAAAGAGTTAAAAAAGAGAAAGAATTTCAGATTTGGAAGAAAATGAAAGAAACTCACAAGAAGACCATTGAGAATTTTTTGAAGGATTGTGAAAAGCTTGTCCATGAGTGTGATCCTCAGTGTTTCCTGGAGGTGATGGCCTTTTGTTTTAGATATCAGTTGTATAAAGAACTCAAATAGAGCCTGCTGTATTGTAGATCATGATTATAATCAATTATGAAAAACAACGTCAACAAATGAAAAATACAGACTAAAATTAGTTAACACTTCATACTTTTTTATAACAATTTTTTTTAATTTTTAGTAAAGTTTGAAAAAGCTTTATTTGCAGCTTATCGTGATTTTTACTGCATGCTTTCCTAAGAAACAGTGTATTGCTGATTTCTGCAGTGGGTCCTTTGGTGCCTTCAGATAAATGGGACGCTAAGAAAGAACAGAGTTTGACTAAGCGTCTGGTAACAACTTGTTAAGGAAAATTTAACTTTTACTTGAAGTAAAAGCAACTCCCACTTTTGGAAGAAATACTATGATTCCAGTGATCGGTATGTCACTGATCACTTCCACATCTCTCTCTCTTGACTTCTTCCTTTTCTTCCTGTACCTCTTCCCCCTCTTCTCATTCCCCATCCTGTTTTCATCTTCTTCCTCCTATGTCTCCTGGTTTGCTTCATATTGTGCCTGTTCCTTCTGTTTCTCCTATGCCTTCTGTTCTTCCTCCACTTTCACCTTAGGTTCCTTCTTACCTTCCTCATCTTTTCCCTCCCATTCCTGTTGTTCATCTACTTACTCTTCCTGCTGTTTGTTTTCTTTAACTTAGCAACCTCCCCGCCTGCCCTCCGTAATAGTACATTGTTTTTGTTATGTAAAGATCCAGTACAGTGAGATCACCAGGTTTTTATAAGGAAGCAGCTCTAATCCAGTCAGGTTTTTTTATTTTTCATTACATGTTCTTTGGGAAGTCTCACTTGAGTACAGTGCAGTGCACTGCATTTCTTACCACCGTTATCTGTCAGATTTAAAACTGAAAGACAGCTTTTTTAATAGTATAATAGCATATTGAGAGCACATAGCAGAGGCTTTCCTCTCCAAGAAATACAAAATAGTCCTTCATTTGAATGTTTACAAATATCTCAACTTCTGAAAGTGGTCAGGCAACCATATGGAATATGATCTGAATGCCTTCATGTGGCTCTGAAGGGGTTCTTTTTGTATTTATCACGAATATTACAAGATAAATCGTTGTCACAGATACACTTGTTTGGGCTTTTGGTTGGTTGGTTGGTTGGTTTTTTAATGTTAACAGATTTATTTTCTATAGTTCTGTGAAATGAAGACAGGGATTTTGGTCTCTCAAGTGTTTTGATAAAGCAATAACTTCCTGATAGTTGGAGAAATGCTAATATCTTAAAAATTCTTGTTTTATTTATAGGTTGCCTGTGGCTTGAATACAAGGTATGTTTTTTTCATGTTTTGTTAGTTCTCTAGTGGTCTTTCAGATTTTTAAGATGAAAAAAATAGCTACATTGGGTATCATAAGATAAGCAATTTAAAATGAAAATAGTATTGAGTAATTAAGAGGTTACAATACTTTCATATTTTTGGATGCCCAATACTCCAAATTTTAGGAAATTTGTCAAGAATTTGAGTGACATACTATCTGGGATTAGAGATAATCGAGCTTTTGAATAGTAGTGCACATACCCTGTAATGTCTTCTAAGGATTCTTAATTACATTTCTTAAAATTTTTTAACCTGCATTTAAGAAATAATATTGGAAATTGAGTTCTTTAAAATACATTGTGGTTCTGACTAACATTACCAATACCCTCTGAAGAGAGAGTACAGTTTAGATTCAGGCAATGTACACGAAGGAAAGTGGAGGGGGTAATTTTTTTGCTGACCTACCAGCACTATTTCTTGCAGTTTTCACTGAGTATGAAACCTAATTCGAGTGAACAAGCTCTAAGAAAAAAAATCTAGAGAACTTGACATTTTATTGAAGACATAACTTTTCTGATTCCTGCTCCTTCCTAGTGATTTATTTATATTTTTTTAATATTAGACAGGTATAATTTAGCTAGCCTGTAAGCATGAAGAAAAATGTGTTAATTGGTTGATTTTTGGTTGTTTTTTTTTTCCATTTCCAGAATGAAAACTCAGCTTGATGTGATGAATATAGCATCCAACTGGGAAAAACCACCAGTGTATATGCCAAAGAAGATAGATATCAAATCTGTGGTTAATGAAATTTTAGCACTGGAGTTAACACCTGTTAATGCAGACATTGTCCAAGGTAGGGAAGAAGGACTTAATTAAGACAAGACTTGCGAAGTCTAGAAACCTGGAACTTGTGGAACCAATTGCTAATGAACAATCTGCATGGCAAACACATGCAAGAAAATATCCGAGCAAATGAAATGAATGACAAATTCCTTGAGGGATTTTAAATGCGTTTTATGAATGTGCTTTCTCCAGGAAACTCCTAGGCTGTATTTTTGGAATCTGGGTGCAGTATCATACTTTTCATGACCAACCGATAGCACTGCTGTCAGAAGTGTCTGGCTGAACTAGATGGGTGTTTATTGTAGTGTTGTGCCAATGTTGGCTATGCTCACATTAAATGCCTTTACCCCACAGGAGGAGGTTTTCTGTCAGGGCAGGCATTTCCAGCATTTAAGGAAATGTATTATGCAGGCGTCTTGCTTTATATCACAGCAAATCCAACAAGGGCTAGGGTCTCACTTAGGGCACTGTATTTTTGTTATTAAACAAAATCCGTTTAGGTGCACAGGAAATTTTTAGTGTTTTCCGTATTTAATATATTCTCCATCACTATCCTTGTGTTCTAATAGAGCTGCCTTATGAAGGAAATGAGAGCTCAACTCTATTTAAAGATACCTTAAAGCAGTGGCAGGACCAGAAGAATATGCCCAGCACATTTCTTGTAAGTTATTGGCTATGTGGTCTACAGCATGGTACTATTTTGTCTGTTTTGGCTTATCAAAATGAAAAATAATGTCTGCTGCAAAATATTTTTCAGCCTGTAGCAGGACAGGATGAAGCAGACGGTAGCAGGATCCCTACTCGCTTTATGTCAATATCAGAAATGTCAGCATTTCAAAATATGAGTCATGAGGTATGACTGAATATCAGTTTTAAATATGGCTAAGTTACTATTTGTTGTGATGCAACTTTCTAAATAGGCTTTTTAAATGTTTTTCAGTTTGCTTAGTAGAAAATTACCCTTCCAATTCTAGAATGATACCTGACAAGGTATTAAAGCTGTCAGAATTTTACTTTTTTTTTCCTTTAGAAAGCTGAAACTTAATCTTACTACTGACTTCAAATACTTACTTTTATATTTAGTGTGACTTTTTGAGTCACATCTGTAGCTTTATAATGCAATTAAACTTCCCTAGTGTGTATTTGAAAAGGAAGTCATCTGCCTGTATTCTGTTTTCTAACAATAATAGAATTCCATCTTGTAAGACCACATAATAATTTGATGTGAAACTGAATCCAGTCTCTTTTTTGTCTCATTTCGAATTATGTAGTTACACAACTCAATTTAAAAAATTTTTTTTTTTTTTTACTTGCTAGCAGCTGCATGTGAATGGCTGAGTATTGTCCTGTACAGAATTATTCTAGTTAGTTAGTGAAGCATGGCTGGCAGTGAATCATATTATGCATGTTCTGAGAATACCAGTGGCAGGTTACTGAATTAAAAAGTTGCTTAGGTCCTTTAAATAGAGATTTTTTTTTTCTGTATTATTTTGGGAAATACCTGTTTTCTATTGCCATTGAGAATGCAATTATATATAATAACAAAAAACTGAACAAAAACCCCACCACTTAAGTTAATTTCAGATGGCTACTTTTCATGAGAATTTTATTCAAAATTTGTTGCTTAATATCTAAGTTAGTATTTCTATCTATTTTTGGTTTTGGTAGTGATTTTAAATACAGTTTTCTGTAATCTTCTCTTTCAGCATCTACTTTGTCATCAGGGTTGTATGTGTATGTTGTTCAGTTGTTTTTAAAGCACTTTTTTCTGTAATGGCTTGTGTTCTGTTGCCTTCCAGTAGCTATGGAAAAATATATTATAAATGCTCTCGAATATATGAAAACTTTTCTTCAGTCTTAGTCATATGTGAGTTTTATAACCTCTGAATCCACAAATGCCATGTTAGATAATGTAATTTTTTTTTTTGCTGTAATTACAGGAGTTACGTTACAAGTACTATATGGAACTTCAGAAGCTCCCCAATGTATTTAAGACTCAAAATTTCCCTGCAAATAAAAAGTATAAATTTGTAACTGCTGAGGCCTCCAAGGATAAGTCATCAGGAACTTCTTTTATATGTTCACCTACCAAAGCAAGTAACACAGATAAAATAAAAATGGGAACCCTACGAAGAGCAGGTGGCTTTGACAAAAGAAACTTTTCTGGAAGCAGTGCTCATAGCATCCCAACCACAAATACGATCTTTTCTGAAACAAATGGTGACTTAAAATTATTTCATGAGGGAAGTGCCCAGGAAGTATCCACTCCAGCCTTGTCAGAAACCTCTACAGGTTTGTCAGTTAAAGAAAAGTTGACAAGACAGGCATCAGCAGGTACTGTTTGCAATGAAATGGACTCAAATTCTAGCACTTCATCGGATTTAAAGCCAGTAGCAACAGTGGCTGTTACTGTTTCACATTCAGAATCTGTAGATGTTTCAGCAGAGAGACCTTCAGGTGTACCTTTTACTTTCAGTGCATCTAACAACTCATTACCAAGATTTAGTAAAGATAGAGGTACATTTTCCTTTAAAAAGCAAGACAAGAAATGTGCTTTCCCTCAGTTTTATTTAGGGAGATGTGATAAGGTGGATAAAACCAATAACCAGGCTAAATGTGGTCCTGGAACCAAAAACATAGTTTGTGATACTTCAACCAGTCCTAATTCAAACTCAGCAGAAAGTGAGAAACCACACATTTTGTTTCCCTTTGGCAATTCAGAAGGCAATTGGTTTGCAGGATCAGAAGTCAGCAATTCATGCAAGGTGTTCCCATCATCCTCGTATTTTAGCCAATCGAAGAAGCCATCTGACAACAAACCATTATCTCACATGAGGGAAAAAACACCTTGTGCAAAGGAACCTGCAGGCTGTGGTACACAGCAACCATCTGTCTTAGGGGAACAAAAACCTCACACTTCAGAATCCAGCACAACTGGAGCTTGCAGTACTTCAGAAGCCAACACTGGAGCTGGGGTGAATGGTGTCTCCAAGATGCCCCTTCCCACCAGTAATTGTTCATTTTCTTTCAAAAGTAAATTTTCGTTGCCTTCACCAGTATTTTCATTTGGAGGCATTGTCAGAAATACCTCTGATTTGCTGACTCCTTCCATGTTTTTTTCTGGAAATGGAACAGAAAAAATGGATAATGAGAAGATGAAATCTCCTGACAAAACACTTCTAAATCTAGGGAAACCTGTATCTTCAGAGTGTGCAGAGCCTGCTTTCCTTCAGGGTCATCCAAAATGTGAAGGCTCATGTTTGCCTATGAACTCATCTACAAACACTGAAAGTGCAGAAAGGCTTGGTGATGCTAACACTCCTTATCAGCCTTTATGTTCAGGAGTCCTTCCTGTTGAACATGAGAATGCATCTTCCACTCAACTCATTACAGCAACACAACAAGAAAAAAAGGTAAAAGATAAAGAAACTGTTGCTGAAAACAATTACGTTTGTCCTAGAAGGGAGGATAAACCTGAGTCTGTACAATTTCAGAATACAGCTTGTTCTGTTCCTGGCACATCCAGTGATCCATCTTTAGGAGGTTCTGTGCTTGCAGTAAGTGACACAGGAGGAATGCTAAGAGACAGCACTTCTGACACTTAAGAGCTAAGTCAAACATCTGTCTCTACTGCTACCAGCCATGCATCAGAATATTTTTCTGTTGCTGAAGACAAAATCTCTTACTAAAAGAAAATCAGATGTGAAGAGAGACTGGAAAGAAAAATAAGCTGGAATTAAATAAATGCTACTTAACATATTAAAAGGTGGGGATACTTGTGATTTTACAGCTGTTCTTCTCCCTGATTCTTGCCAGTTGAGCTATTTCTGTGTTGGAAACGTAACTGCTTATGACCAGTACAACGCAGTGAAGTGATTTTTATAGTATACTCACAAACTGAAGAAACAGCCAAAACTGTCATGTCCTGATCAAGACCAAAGCATAGGCGTAGATGCTGCATCTTCAGGAATGCAGACCTTCTGGAGTATGTTTGGGGGGGCAGCGGAGCTGAGGTGTCCCAGAAAGCAGGTTGGGTGCAGCCTCAGTGGCAGGAGGCAGTAAATTGCTCTCTGGGTACAGCAGCACTTGCACTTAAAACGGGTAAGAGAACAGCCACGAGCATTCACCTCACAGGCCGGGAGGGAGGAGAACCTCAACAAAAATAAAGGATATTGAAGGCATTACTGAAAATTGTTTTGCCTGTCTTCCCTTGGCTGTTTCCTTTTCCTTTTCTGCGATGTGTTTAATGTGTACTGAAGGTTTAAGTTCTAGCGTAATTTCAATAATTTCTCTTGTGCTTTTGAAATGGAAGCATTGCATCAGTGTTCTTGTTATACACTGCAGAAGGGTGTCAGCTACAGTTCTGAAATACTGCCTTCGGAAAAAAAAATCATCAGCTACACTTCTGAAATGCTGCCTTCGGAAAAAAGAAACATCACAATTAAATTTCGGCTCTTTTTGGCAACAGTTTGGGAATACTTGGACAGGTGTTAACTTGCTGTATAAGTGAAAGTTTTTGGAGAATCTAGCTTTTAAACCACAAAAAATTTTCTTCTAGAGTTTGCGTGTAGTGATAAGAAAAAACGAAAACAGCACCTCTCACTGTATGTATTCCTGATTTAGAACTCATGGAATTTTTAGTCTGAAAATTGATTAAAAAGTAAGGATAAAAAGACCATCTTTTCTACTTTGCTGGCCATTTTGTTGGATCCAAGAGACAATTGTGCTTTAGTTACTGGAATACACAGACAGTAGTACTGTTTCAGAATAAAGCTCTATTTTGTTTACTGTTCATGCTTCATCAAAAGGTGATGCTAAAGAAATTAATTCTGTATTAGATAGACATGTCAACTGGCAAGTATTAAATCAAAATGCAGAATATTTAATATTCCTTCAGAAGTTTTCACTGGCAACTAGAAAAATCAATAATCTGCAAATTACCTCTGTAACTTTGTAAGAAAAATACTACTTAAATTTAAATCTCTAGTAAGCAATACTTACTAATATACTTACCGTGACATAATACTTGGAGAAACTGTTCTTGTTTCAGGCAATGTTGAACTAATATTATTTGTGTTCAGTTCTTGGCCTCAATTTTTCTGTGGCAATGCATTCCTTTATTAAATGTGCTGAAAAAATAGTTTCTAGTATTTATAACAATAATACTACTTTTATGTCTGCGTTATAGTACGGAAGGTGGTGAAAATTCTCTTTATGGTTAGTCTTTTAGTTATTGATGTTCATCTCTTAAATCTACAATTTTTTCTGCTGTTATCTCTAGACATTCTTGTCATGTTCTGCATGTGTAGGCGAGGAATGTTAATTCGAATCACTGGAAGACAAAGGCTGAGCGAGAGGATGATGGCAGAGAGTGTCACAGGTGGAGGTTGATCTCAATCTAATAAAAGCAAGAGAAATCGAACAATTCTAGAGTCAGATGAAGCACCTGTAAAAATTCATTGCCAGAAAGTTGCAGAAAATGTTTGTTTTCTTGTACAGTGACAATAAAAGTCTTAAGGAGCTAGAGTTAATCAGAAAGTATAGAAAGTTTTTGAAGCTTACGTATTTTCAACCTGTCTTCTGTTAATTTCTGTTATTCATGAGAGTTTGATAAAGTTAAACTTTCATGCAGGTATTTTGTCTCAGTGAAAAGACACCATCATAAAGCACCATAAAGCAAATAGACTGCTATACGCTATTTTTGAAAGTAGAAGTTGTGGGTGTGGGGGTTTGCGACAGTCCTAGGACTGCTTTTCAAGCATTGTTGTCCAAGTGCCTTACAGCTCATCATTAAGGTTTTATGGGGCAGATAAGATTCACACAGAAACCCCCAGCAGCGAGATCCTTGCCCACTCCTGGGGCCACACTACCCTGACCCAGAAGCGAGCCCTTCCCCTGTTCCCTGAAAATAATGTGAGGTATAGAACAACCTCAGGGTCCTAGGCATGTCTCCTCCTGACTACTGTAAAAATTAACCCTGTCCTGGCTGGAAGCGGGACAGTCAGTGATCTTGGATGAACACCAGAGCCAATTCAAAGAAATGGGATTCAGAGTTGTCCTTAATGCATGTTTTGCTTATTATCCATAGAGAATAACTTACACCGCTATCTTGGTCACCATCATAAAATTCTGTGTGGCGATGAGGACTGTTGTCAAAGCCTCACTTTCCTAGGTTATCTAAACTTGGGTACATGTGTATATTTTCAGATGACAGGTGAACAAAAACGCAGTGTTAAACTGAAGCATTTGTTTGAAAATACTGAGAACCTTTTCCTTCTCAAAAAAAAAACCCCAAAAACAACTACACAACCCAGAAAAAAACCCCAAAACACCAAGGAAATAACGTATTTTACTAAACTCAGTAATTTGTATTACACACTTCTGGATCTTTCTGACTCCTTAGGATAAAAGAGGTGAAAAATGAAGCAGTTCTACATAATGTTGGAACATTTTACTAATCAAACTGCTGTACTGGTATAAAGCCCTCTGTGTATTTCAGATTTTGTATACTAAATTTGTGGGCCAGGTTAACAGCTTTTACAGTGGTTCATGAAGATACTACTTCATGATTTAATGGAAACCTTGGAAAACAGTTAAAACAATTTATTTGATTATAATTGCTAAAGTACTTGCTGAACATACTTCACAAAGGAGCTGAAAGTTTCTAGTGCTGTCATACTGAGGCTAATCTCACCAGCTGTCAGAACTGTGATGTTTGTTCAATATATATCTGAAAGCTATATTAACATATGTGCCACTGCCTGAAAAAGTGCCACTGAAAGATAAAAGAACTATTAAGCAGTTTTGTAACTATTAAAAAAATTAAAATTTATTAAAGGCAATAGTTTAGTTTGCATTAGAGCTGCTAAAATGTCAACTTGTAAAGGTGAACTTCCTAAAGTAAACTTTGCATTATTTTGTATTACTGGTTTGTTTATTATTGTATTATTGGTTATTAACTAAAGCTTTATTCTGAAATTGTATTTGATAACTCAGAGCTAGTAACTTTCTAAATCAAAGACTGCTGATCTCTGTGGTAAGAGTATTATGTACTGCTGCTTTGGTTGGGTTTTGTTCTTCGGATAACACAGTTCAGTTTCTCTTCATAGTCTTCCTCCAACTGTTTAAATGCCAGTAGAACATTATCATTTAGATATTCACACAGTTCACTCAGACTTGTTCTGGTTTTAAAAAAAAGAAAAAAGAGAGCATTGTTCCATTTTAAGTTCCTTTAAAAATGAAGTATATATTGTATTCTAAAAAGCACGAATTTATCATACCAAATAGATAGAATAAGGAGTGAAAAATCCTTGAGTGCATAGTAAGCGTCTCCTTCATTTAACCTGAAGAAAGAAAAAGATCAAATAGATACGCACTGGAACTTTTTTCTTTGTTAATAAACCCTGTTGTGTAGGTTGAGTAAGGATGCAGAGCATTTGGCATGACCTCAAAATACTGACACACTTGTTCACTGGGATCACTACAGAACAGCTCTAAGCTTAAACTAATAATGCTGCAGAGGCTCCTGTTTCTATAATTATATTGAACATATAAGACTCATGAGTAGTATTAGAAAAGAGAACTTAACAATGTTATCTTGAGAACATGGTTTCAACTGTTTGAATAACTAACCTGTTGCAAGCTGAACTGGAACACGGCAGACAAATCTGCTGGCTAAACTGAGCAGGAGATTGTGTAAGCTTTCTATCAATGATGAAGGCCCTATGTTTTGCAAAAAGGACCACTAATTACTAAAAAGGAACTTAACTCAGTTCCTAGTAATTAAGAATACCACCTGTTTCAGTCAGTATTTTGTTGAAATAATGGAATTGTAGAAGGGTTTGGGCTGGAAGGGACCTTAAGGGCCATCTAGTCACTCACCTGGGTTGGGGCAGTCTTAGGCACAAATCCAGGCTGAGCAGAAAATGGATTGATCCCTGCAGAGAAAAGCTTGGGGGTGGATGGTTGATGAGAAACTCAACTTAAGCCAGCAGTGTGCACTCACAGCCCAGAAAGCCAGTGGAATCCTGGGCTGCGATCAGGAGTAGTGTGGCCAGCAGGTCGAGGGAGTGGATTCTCCCCTTCAACTCTGCTCTCATGAGACCCCACCTATTAGAGCACCCAGCTCTGGAGTCCCCAACAGGAGAAGGAAATGGAATTGTTAGAGCAAATCCAGACAAGTGCCATGAAGTTGTAACGTAGAGTGGATCACCTCCCCTATGAAGACAGGCTGAGAAAGTTGGATCTGTTCAGCCTGGAGAAGAGAAAGTCACATGGAGACCCCATAGCAACCTTCGAGTATCTGAAGGAGGCCTACAGGGAAGATGGAGAAGGACACTGTCAGGAAATATAGTGATGGGACAAGGGGGAATGGCTTCAAACTGCAAGAGGAGGTTTTGATTAGGGAGAAATGCTTTACTGTGAGGGTGGTGAGGCACTGGAACAGGATATCCAGAGAAGTGGAGGATGCCCAGTTCCTGAAAGTCTTCAAGACCAGGTTGGATGGGGCTTTGAGCAACCTGGTCTAGTGGGAGGTGTCCCTGCCCATGGCAGGGGTGTTGAAAAAAGATAATCTTTAGGGGCCCTTCCAAGCTGGGCCATTACAGAATTCTATAGTCTCAACTCCCCTGCTGTGGGCATGGACATCTTTCCCCAGGCCAGGGACAAGGGGTGTCTGTCAGGGCTCTGCCTTGGGACCAGGGCTCGTCAGTGCCTTTATCAATGACACCCAGGGACACCGAGCACACCCTCCGCGCATTTGCAGGAGACGGGAAGCTGAGCAGGGCAGGGGCACCACAGAAGGACAGGGCCATCCAAAGGCACATGGACAAGCTTGAGAAGTGGGATGACAAGAGCTTCACGAAGTTCCACAAGGCCAGGTGTCAAGTGCTGCACCTGGGTCAGGGCAATCCCTGAGTCACGGATTCTTCCAGGTTGGAAGAGACCTCAAAATCCCTCAGTTGAGTTCTGCCTCCCTGGTGCTCCCACCGCCTCCAGAACCAGCACTTGGTTGGCCTTTGGGGCTTTCCCATGCCCTTCCCCACTTCCAGGAGGGCTGGCCAGAGGGGAGCACACACAGCCTGTGCCTCTCCTCCACAGCCCCTGTGGGCAGCGTGTCCTGCCGCTGTGGGCAGGTTCCACTTGGGAATGTCTTTCCAGAACAAAGGAATCAACAGCTGTAGCAATAATAGCAATGTTTACTTATGTGGTCCCTTGGCCAGTTTTTCCTGATTTTTACCATTGTGTAATGTAATAAAATAATTTCTTGTGGTGATAAAACAAGGTCTGAAGGGAAGCCATATTTTCAATCTACTGTTCCAAAGAAAAATCCGCAACAACAACTTTTTGGTCTTTGTTCTAACCTTGGTCACTGAACAATACAAAGTTAAATATAAACAGCCAAAAGGATAGGATTATTTTCAGCCTGGATCATGCCAGTGTTCCATCCCTACAGTTTTGTACTGATAAAGCATCAGTAAAACTACATTTACACTTGCAGCTGATGAGCAGCAGAGGGAGGAAGAGCTACAATCTATCTTCCCCGCTGCACACAATGCATTTGATAGTGAAGTACAAGTCAGTGTGACATGCGAGCTGATGACAGTTCATTGCAGCTGCTGGGAACATTTCATTTTTATAATACCTCTACTTCAGCTCTTTTCTTTCACTCCCTTTCCACGTGTTTCTTGCTCTCAACTACATGGCATCATCCCTTTTTTAAGTTTCGTTTCTGTCAGTCATTTGTTGATTCAACTCACTAAGATGGTAAAAAACTATGCACATCTTCCTTGGGTTAGTTGTCTCCCACACTGTGTTCATAAATCCACTCACTGTGGAGCCAGGCAAGTACCAGAGCCAGCATGAGATGGGGTGGCTCACACAGCTGCTACAGGAGAGATGAAAGAGAGTGGACAAGGAGAGAAACAAAACGGGTGACCATTTCTTGCTCCAGCAAACTGTTAGAATGTCTTGGCTCAGGGTCTCTGATGGTACTCTTCAGAAATCTTCAGAAAAAAAAATATTTGCAAAGATGCTTACTTTCCCATTTATAACAATGGTAACGGTAGGGACTGAGGATGCAGACAAACATGACGTTAAATTTCAAATACAGAAATAAGTGCCTAAACTTAGCTGCAAATATTTAGAAACATAACTGTACATTTGACATAACTTTAAAAGATACTAATATTTTAATTAAAGTTGTTTAGTTTCCCCAATTCAGTCTAACACTCTGAGTATTACTTTGTTGGTATTTTCTGTTTTCTCCTTCCTTTGTTTGGAATCTGACAACAAATTGGAGATTTCTTCTTCTTTCCTCTCAGCATGTTGCCACTATCTCTTTACTGTAGTAATGATCAAAAGAAATTAGAACACAATACATTGTATTACTTTTCTAGACTTGATATAGCTACACAACTTGAAAACCTCTTCAAAATGGCAACAAGAACTAGTGAAGAATCCACAGGTTGAAGGGTGATGTTATATCACTAAGAAACACATTTTGTATTTCGATTTGTCTAACAGCCATTGGGGCGGCATAAGATTAACAGTATGTAAATGGCCTGCTATGGACCAAAGCATTTTCCTCATTTATTTGTGTCCAGCTCCTGGCCCTGTGCAGGACACTCCAAGAATCACACCATATGCCTGAGAGTGTTGTCCAGATGCTTCTTGAACTCAGACTTCGTGCTGTGACCACTTCTCTGGGGACTCTGTTCCAGTGCCCAACCACCCTCTGGGTGAGGAACCTTTTCCTGATACCCAACTTAAACCTCCTCTGACTCAGCTTCATGGTGTTTCCTTAAGTCCTGTCACTGGTCACCACAGAGAAGAGATCAGTGCCTGCCCCTTCACAAAGGAGCTGTACGCTGCAATGAGGTCTCCCCTCAGTGTCCTCCAGGCTCAACAGACCAAATGACCTCAGCCGCTCCTCATACGGCTTCTCCTCAAGGCCCTTCACCACCTTCATTGCCTTCCACTTGACTCTCTCTAATGGCTTAATGTCTTTCTTATATTTTGTCACTCAAAACCGCAAACAATGCTCAAGGTGAGGCCGTCAAGTGCAGGACAATCCCCTCCCTTGCCCAGCTGGCGATGCTGTGCCTCATGCACCCCAGGACATGGTTGGCCCTCCTGGCTACCAGGGCACAATGGCTCACATTCAACTTGCCACTGACCAGAACCCCCAGGTTCCTTTCCACAGTGCTGCTCTCCAGACTTATTCCTCAGTCTGTGCATACATCCAGGGCATTTAGAGAGGTTTAATTCTCACGAGTAGCTTCTGCCAATGCTCCCTCTGTGTCTGACTGGCTGCTGAGGGCTTCCAGGTCCGGATGGGCTTGAGGCTGCTGTTCTTGTGTCCCTGGGTTTGGGAATCCCCCTGTACATCTTGACATAATCCTCACTCCCAGATTTAGCCCAGACTCAAGATTATCTTTGAACTTAATTTATTTCTTGTAATGCCAACATCTTCATGTGCACACCTATAAATACATCAAATAAAATTCACATGATACCTGCCATGTATCTGAGTAGAAATTTTGAACCCTGGGATCTCTGTCCTTCTCTCTTCTCAAATCAGGAAATGGCCTTGTGCTTCAGAAGAAATCAAGCTACTCCCACAACAGAAAACGTGGAGATCTGTTTGAATGTTTTCTGAACTCTGTCCACATGAAGCACATCCCAGCATGAGAAAACTAAGAGTTTATTGGGAGAAATGCCATACAAATTATTCAGACACCAGTGTAAAAGAGTTAAGAGAAGTTTAAAAAAACAGCAGCACAAACTGCATGGATAAAAGGACAAGATGTGGCAACAACATAAAACACATACCAATATACCAGAAAGTACCTGACATTCAGCTAAGGATTTCAGCACACAAGCTTTGAGCTTTTCCCAAATATGGATAAAATGCCCAGTATTCTTTAGGGAGGCAGACATACAAAACACAAAGTAAATCAAAAGGAGTACAATTTTTGGAACTTCTAAGCAACTCAAAAAGCCATTAGGGCAGCTGAAAGGTATTTACATACAAATTTGCATCCTTGTAGGGTAAAAGAGACAAGACAAACTTCCCTCTTGCCTTTAATGATAAAATTAGATGATCAATCATCTCAAACCTGACCCCAAACAGCCGATTACCAGGGTATTGCATCTCAACTACAATGCAGTACTAGGTGGCATATAATAATCCCATGTGTGTATCTTTATTAATAATGTTTGTCAGTTACAAGTGTTAAAAGATACAAAAGCACAGTGGATAAGGTTGCCTTATAACGCCTCTTTACTTCCAACTACCAAGGAAAGGAATTTTACCCCTCATTGAATGGAGCAGATTTAGATAGGTAATAGAGTAAAGAGGATCACAGTTGGTCTGCTAAGGAGTATATGCTTTTCTGAAAAGAAAAAGAAGCATAATTTAGAGGTAATATTATTGACATCCTAATTTGGAAGTGCATGGGATTGCTGGAGAGTAACAAACTGCTGGAGGACACTGAAAAGAAACTGGCTATAAAAGCTTACACGCCTCACAGGGAAAGTGCTTCTTGAGCACCACTATCTGATATGCACTCAACCCTGCTGTGCTAGGTATTTAAGAACATTTGTAAAAGGCAGCAATGTCACAGAATGATAATATAAAAGCAAGTCTTTAATCAAAAGATCTCGGTGCACAATATGACTATATGCACATGTGATACAGTGTTTCTACAGCTTTTATAAGGTTAATTAATTAGTATATCTAATAAATATTATCCAATTAGAAGAGCAGTTGGTTAGATAATTTCCCCCTGGGTTCTGCCCCGTTGGAGCCTCCCCCACCCTGATCTTTTAGCCCCACATTTTATTATGTCTATGATGTATGGTGCAAAACAAAGTATCCTTGCTAGACTAAAAAGCAAGACTAAACAGAATTCCAAGAAGGTAGCATAACGTGTGAGAAAGTGCACCTCCTGTGCTAAAGTGACAAAGTGTTAGAAACTATACAGCTATATGTTAAAATCTATAAAGCTACAGATATATAAAAAGCAAAAATCTTTAGGCATCAGAAGTCCAGGCAATTATAAACAGTGGATCTCTGAACTTTACAGTTCTTGATTTTGCAACGTAAGTATGTCTCTATCAGGGTTTTCAAATATTGTTGCTTTCAGATTTTGAGAAAAACAATTCCAACTATGCAGCAACAAATACATGTAGGAAAAATGGAAAAATGAAAAAAATTTGATTATACAGACATAATCTGTGAATAATCCAGACTGTTTGTCACATTCTCAAATCTAAGGCATTTGGCAATCCTCTATCTGTTGTCTCCAGTAAACCATGCAATTTATCCAGGAGAGAATGGATTCTTCTCATGCTTCAAGTTATTCTTAGATCTTTTGTTCTTCTGCCTTGGGGGAAAAAAGACAAACAAACAAAAACCAACAGCCCTAATGATTGTCACATTCATTAATTTTCCTTTTAAGAAACATTCCCCTAATGGAAGAAACTCTCAAAAATCAGTGATTCCCACAGATGTCCCAATGTGTACAGAAATCAGCATACATTACGGGTGTACTTGAAAATTAAAATGCGTGCATATTCTCTCTGCAAAAGTACAGCATGCATTTTCCTGTGGTCTCCCCCATCATTCCAGGCCTCCAGTCCTATAAACCTTAGGGACTTGCTGATCTGGGTGAATAGTAACTGATGCCAGCCCACCCTTAATTCAGTTACTGCTTCAGGTGCCACTAGGTGTAACTTTCCCAGTTATTCTACACTAATTGATGATACGCTAAACTTTATCTGTTAGGTCGTCCAGCTTGAAAACAAAACAAAAAACTGCAAGAAATTGGTATGCAGAAAAATGGAAATTATTGGTATGAAAAGGTCAAACCAAAGGCTCCTGCAAGTAGTTTATAACTCCCTTTCATTCCTAGACAGTATATCAGTGGGTTCATCAGAATTGCTCAAATCGAGCAGCTTCAACAAATTCAGCTTCAAACTGAATGGCCCGTGGGTCTGGGCAACCACAAAACAGCAACTCATCACCTGCACCAGATCCTGCACCAGAGCCCCTGGCTGACTCTGCTGAGGAGGATTACTAGGCAGAAGAGAGGCCATTACACCAGGTGGATGCATACCTCAGTCAAGGACCTTTTTACACCTTGTTCATCCTGTGAAGAACGCATGTTCATCATCATTGCTACGTATTTAGTAGAAACAGAAATGTACTGAGATGTGTGAGCTTAGCATAGTAAGTACACCCTCAAAAAGCACAATATGGGTCTATCGTGTACCTTAGCATGTTGAAGCATTTTTTTCCTCCTCTGCTACTTAGCTAGCCCCACATAATCCACAATATACCTATTACGAAAAATTATTTCTTACAAATCTCAGCTGATACCAAGCTGAGGAAATGCTGCTACGTCTATAAAACTCCCCAGATACAGAATATGCCTCTTTCATAAACTAATTTCCTTGAAGTGATCTGACCTGCACACAAAACTCTTAGTATGAAAACGCTACCATTACAGTAAGCAAAGTTTATTAGTACATTCTTCTCTAGTCTTCACGGAGTTAATTCTTGCCATCCCCTCCAAAGAAACCACAAAAATATGTACACTTACCTTTATCTAGGGATTCTTCTTTCCATAGCTGAAAACAGACATTCAAACCAGACATTTCTGCAGTACATTTCACAGAATTACTTTGGCATATTTCCAGGAAAACTTTTACCTTATTTATTCCAGACCTAAAATTGTGTTTAATTTGGTTGTCAATGCAAAGGTTTTTCCATTGTTCCCACTTTTTTTTATTCGTCTTCATCCTTTATCCTTTTCTGATTTTGTTTAATGATTTTTTCTGCTTTTGAATTCTATTGATTAATCAAAATACATATGAAGTATTTATGCAATTTTAGCTAAGAAATGCTAAATGTCTTCCATACATTCCAAGTTCATTGCTTTATAAACCTGATTTATGTTTTCCATTTTCTCACATATAAAATATTTACAAAACAAAATCCTAATCAGTGCACATAGCACCAGTAGTAACCCAGTGGTAATGAAACATATCCATACACTGTGAAGAAAACATGTCCAAGGATAAAGTGATATTAAGGCTTTGAGAACTCTTTGATCTTTGGTCTGAGTAAAAGGACACATATGTACTTCGCCATATATATGAGTGGGTTAATAAAAAAACCCACACAAAGCAGCAGTGATAGTGAACTGATTACCTCACATATTCAGTCTAAAACCTTTTTTCTATTGTATCATTCAAACTTTTAAAAACAACTTTTTTTTCATTCTGTATCAGCTACTATAAAAATGACATTTAGAATAAACAACCATGTAAAAATAAAAAATATTAATCACTCATTTGCTAATTAAACATAATAAGAGTGATAATAAAACCTAAAGCACTGATTTCCTTATATGCATTTGCCATTCCTCTGTCCTGTCCCATTTGCTGAGTATTACTCAAGAAGCAAAATAATTTTTCTACTCTCCTAAGTAGTGTGAATGAGCCCACTTTTAGTCCTCTATTCCCGTAAGAAACTCTCTGAAAAGATGTGAGGGCTGCAAGCTCAATAAAGGGCCAATACTGATCCTTTGCTATCACTATGCATCACTAACCAAACACTAGATTGAAGAGATTTACAATGAAGACTTGTTAACATTTTGAACTGTACTTTTGAGGAAATGTGTGTCTGCATGTATTAAATAACAATCGTTCAATGCCAGCATATGAGGCAGAACCTAAAAACCAAACTAAACTTTCACACAGAGATCACATGATGAAACACTGGTCCATTGAACATACATCTGTGCAATTCTAGAAGTTGAATTTCAAAAAGTCTTAGCAAACTATCACAAGCATTATGCAATGATGTCTTTATTCCATTATGCAAGGTACAGGAATAACATTAAGGCTGCAAAATCAAACATTCAGAAATCAAATAATGATGAAGTGAAAGGCTTTGTGATGTAGACCCTACGCAGCCTCTACAAGACCTTAGCAGTGAGGCAGATGTCAAGTCTGTACAACTGTAAGTCTGCACAAATGTACAGTCTACTTTCAGAGCTGTTACATTTAGGAACTTGGAAGACTTGTGAAAGGACTCAAGTGTGTACAGGAAAGGTCTTAGCTTCTCTCGACTTACAACTGACCAAAATTTAAGGTATTTGGTTAAAAATATTTCCAAAGTTACCTATCCATATAGAATGCTGGCAAAGTATCAAAACAATTATGTCTGCTCTAATAATAGTGAAATACTTAGAATAAAAGCTCTGTAACAAACATTACAAAAAAAAAATTTTAGATTAAAAGACTTTCCTCAAACCATATGAACGTTTGATACAGACAAAAGAGAATTAGCTTCCTTCCTGGATTTCTGATTGGGGTTTTTTTTGTGAAACTCACTGACTGTCAATAACTGCTCTGTTTCCTCTCTCCAAGAAAGTGTATTAGAAAATTCTCTGCACTTTTATTTTTTGCCTTGATCCTCAAAGTATATGAATTTTTCTTACAACTTTAAGCTGTGAGATTGTCATCATTTCCATTTTGAAAACAAACTGTAGATGCCATCACTGTCACCTCTCAGTTTATATAGGATTATTAGAAGGGGTGCTTTATCTCCACATACTACATTTTCTGTGTATTTGTAAGGAAAAAAGAATCTTACAAGCTTTATTAGTTAAATAACTTTGTACATTAGGTTAATGAACTTTGAAAGATGACAGCTAACTATTGTTAAAAGTTTTGTTACATTATATTTACTAATTTACTTCATAAGGGTTTGAAGTCAATGGACAGCAACAACCCTAAGCATAGTCTCTGACATCTCTTCCATGCAATTCCCAAAAATGCAAACTCACTCTCACTCGCACCAGTAAAAGTGCACAGAAAAGTGAAGAGCATCAAAACTGGCTCTGCAGAAAACCCTCAGGGCTGGAACCCCTTCGCTGCTTGTTGGAATATCACACCATCCATTCAATTTGTAGAACAAAGGTAAGAAAAGAATTCTTGGTCAAACATACCTAAGTGTTTTCAGAGGAGAGGTGGTAACTTCTATGGGCTTTTGAGGCAATAGACTCTGTGTTTAGAAACTCACAGACAGCATGTCCCAAGGCAAAGCTTTAAATTTTGATGATGCCTAAGACTCACTCACAAGACTGGATTCAATTTAGGATTTAAAATGCATACTCCAGGAAAACACTATGAAAAATAGGGATAAGAATGATGTATTGGCTTGTTTATATAAATATTATGTATCAACTGATCATGAAACTGTGCAATATATTCTCATACAGTTAGTACAATTATGTCAAAATAATAAAACATTTGTATTTGCTAATTCCTCAGTAGTGTGTATTTACATATTGTAGTTGCATATGTGTTGATATTTTTCAATTCTATTACATCTCTATAATAATTCTTATATATTTAATGCATGTATTACATAGTAATTATTATTCCAATTCCATATAAAATATATCGAACACCTCTTCTAAACCTGCTTATACCAACATAAACTTTAACTCTCCAGACTGTTTGAATCTGAGAGTGGCAACAAAGGGAATTAAACAGCTTGTTGTTTGGTTTGTTTAGACTACCCTTCCCTCTCTCTTGTTACGTAAAGAAAAACCTAGATTGAATGGTTCTGCTGGATCCTAATCTTGCACTCCAGATATGCCTCTATTTCTTTCTATCTGTACCACATGTGCAACAGTACAGTTAATGCTTTTGCAAAATGTTTTTCAGTAACAGATTTACTGCCTAAATTCTGTGGGTTATAGCCAGGTTTTACCATTGCCCAAATTTCAAAGCAAATAATATATGTACTAGATTGTTCATATAGCATCTTAGAATTTCAGAGGCTTTTGTGATAGCATTACAAAAACCTCCTCTTTCATCTGCCAGGTTCTTTGGATTTAGTCAGGTTTTGGTGGCAAAGCCAGAAATGTATTCCAAACAGTCTGAAAGTGATGTTTCCAGTAATCCATTTAGATGAGTCATTATTTCAGTGGCTCTCTCAGATGCCTCACTCATGCTTTTAACTCTCAAATGCATACTTCAATCATCATTAAAGGGTGGTTGACTTGGCTCTCTAGGCTGCTTCCTCCCAGATCTGCATCCCTTCTCTGACTTGTTGAATATTTTGCATGATTATTTGTGACATTTCACTTTTTAAAGAGAATTCATTAGTTCACCTATCAATCAACCTGACTCCCCTTTCTAGACTAATAACCAGCAGGCTGATGTAAGAACCAGAAAAATTACTGTATAAAGTACCACTGAAACTCAAATGACATCTCACTGAACAACAATGAAATACATGAATTTACAATTAATTATTCCTTTTTTGATACAGAAAAACCAACACAAGGTGCACACCTGACACTGGAGAATTTAAAGCATGAAAAAACATATCTTTCAATAACTTCATCCTCTGCCTCTTTATCTTGATTCTAATCAAGATATCAAATAGGACAGAAAGGAGGTGTGCACATCTTAATATGTATTTTTCATGTTTAATGGTGAGTAGAAAACGATCATGTTTTGCCTGAAATACATTTTTAAACAATTTTTCGTCACTGCTGTCTAAATGTACTCAATTTGCCTCAGCAATTTTTTTTTCACCAGAAATGATCACTCTTTCGGAAAAGGAAAAAGCTGGATCCTGTCTAACTAGTGACCATGTTTAACAGCTTGTTTAACTTAAAAAAAATTCTGACTGTCAATTTTTCCAATCCATCAACACCAAAGTATCAGGACTGTACCCCATCAATGTTTAGTCATTGGCTCTGAAGCTGTAATACCTAGAGAGACAGATGGACTTAAAACTACAAGACCAGTACTCTGTCAAATTTCTAATCCTTTCTTTTGACAGAACCAGTGGATTCAATTCTGAGGTCCAACCTCTAGAAATTTACTCCAAAATGAAGAAATACAAGTGTTCTCAGTGCTGCCACACAAGTTTTCATTGCCACTGAAAGGCTCCTTCTCTCTCACAAGCTCGGAGGCCTACTCTATGTCATGCCTAAAAGCACCTATTTTTAAAAATAGTTTGTTTGCCACATGATTTCTCTCTAAAAGTAACTTATTAATTTATAATGAAATAATACATTTCTGTTTAAAGGACATAGATGCTTTAAACATAACCTATTTATTTGTAGATGAGAAGTATATAGAACTTTTCACCCTGGAAGAAAAAATACATGGTTTTAGTTTTAAGGCATTAAACATTTGCTATGGTAGAGCACGCCTCTCCCAAACTCTAAACACAAGAGGTTGTATTTTCAACTGACATGAATCAGTCCTTTGTCTGATCTCTTCATTTCATAATGGAAGGAGAGAAAGGAAAAATTCTGTTATATTTTTACATGGTATAGGCTATCATAAAACAAAAAGTAAGTTGCTGTTGCTTGTCTATGTGATACTCACCACGTCTGCAATATTTCTGACACCACCTTTTTCAGCACCTGTCTGTTGGCCAATCAGGAAAAAGCAAAAGGCCCGAAGTCTCTCCAACTCCATGGAAACTCTTTCCAAAAATACCCCCAAGCTAAGTGTCTCCCTAATAGGCGCTACCGACTGACAAATCTCTCAGCAGTTCATTCTAAATAGCCAGCTGTGTTTTAACTTTTTTTTTTTTAATTTAGTTCTACTGAAGCTAACAGCGGAAGTAATCAGCTGTTCCATGTTCCTCCTTCAGCATTCATCTCCAGAAGTATGGATGTCACATTCTTGCACATTTGTCTTTGTTAGTGCTATGACTTCTGGCAGCAATACACAGCTGTCTACGCCTATCTGGCATCAGACATGTTTTTAGGTGGCAGGCAGAGTCTTCCTACGGGCCACAGGAATACATTTGGCATAATCAAAAGACAGCGTGCAATAGCTGTTACAAAGGTAAAGCAATGCAAAGCTGTATTATGATAAAAGCAGAAGGAGAAGTAAATATTTGTTTTCCTACAGATCAGCATCTCACAGTTTGTTGAAAGAGGCACATTCCTATTTCAAAGTTAACCCCCTTGTAAAGAAAGAAGCTTTTATCTGCTAGTGAACTTCACTGCTGTCTTTGCCTGCTCAGATCAAACACATTTCACATGCTAAGAAGGAATCCAAATACATGACTGGCTGTGAATATAAACATGTAAAATATGCACTATAGGCTTGCAGCTAAAGTTGATCTAATAGAGATCATTTTCCTCCTGAAGAGGAAAGTTTTAATCTTAACACATGCAACATTAAAAGATGACATGTGATGCTATAAAGCATTTTTCTCACTGCCCAACTATGGGAATTTTATGATATGCGTAAGTGCAAGTAGTTTTTATATAAAAGAAAAAATCAGCTCTGTTTGAAATAAAATCTTCACAGAGGTAAAGGTAATATCTAATGTGAACAGGACTGCAGCACTTAAGAGTTAAGCAGTTCCATACTCCACAGGGCATAGAAGGAAGAGTAACTTTTCAGATACAGCACATGTAGTTATAACAAACGTAATTAATTTAAAAATAAAAGAAATGGTAAAGCCATATGAATACGACTAACGTACAGCATACAGGACAAAATCAACTTAGAGAAGAGTCACACTTTAAGCATTTAAGTTAAACGAAACTAGACAAAATTAGAGCTAAGGTCTTGTATATGGACTTCTTAAAAAACCCTTAATTTTAAGAAAGAGGCTAGTGTGTCTTCTGCTTTGTGCAGTCAAGACAAAAATTAGCTATCTAACACTAATGGGTTGCTTTTCTTCTTTCAAACAGCCTGTTTAAGTTAGCATGTTACTTTTATGCCACAAATTTTCCACTACAGTGTTTTAACTATGATTTCCCTTCTTTTCTTTAGAAATTTATGTAAGACTACACTGAGCTGATGCAGCTTAGACTTCTTAAATTTACCATATAATTTGAAATCTTTTCATGCTAGACTATACAATCTCGATTATATTGCCATGTACTACACTGTCAAATTCTATCCTTGCTTTCTCTATCCTTATGAGATTCCATCGGTCCTGCCTTCTTAAACTTCCACTCCTTTCTCTCTTGCTTCCTAATTCAACATGAAATTGATTTCTTAAGTTTTTGTACTTTATCAAAATCAGCTGTAATGCAGGCTTGCTTAAATTCTTATTTGTATACATTCCCAAATGTTAAAACATGGAATGGCCTTTCTACTTTAAACCACAGAAAGGTGTCAGCTCAGAGTTTGTTGACACCTCATTTCTCTTTTTTTTGACACCAGCAAGTAACATGCCTTAAATATTTTAACAGAATCGGGCAGTGGAAAGGCCTTCTCTAGGCCATCTCACAGCAGTGAGTCCAGCCGGTGCGGCGTGGCCGCAGCTCCGTGGCACGGCTGTGGGCCCAGCCGGTGCGGTGTGGCCGCAGCTCCGTGGCACGGCTGTGGGCCCAGCCGGTGCGGTGTGGCCGCAGCTCCATGGCGCACTGCACAGCAACACATGCCGCAGGCCGAGCTCGGCCCGTAGGCACCCGCTATGCCACGGCACCCCGGCCGCCACAGCCGCCACAGCCGCACAGGCCGGCAATCTCCACTCTCCCTGCTCCTCCCCGTAGTGCCTCACCCTGCCTGCCCCGCCTGAGCAGCCGCCTTCGCCGGGTGTGGCCGGCACCTTTTCACCTCCAGCACCGTCGCCATTCACCAGAGCCCACTCGCCTCTCCAAAGCCAGACCCCCTCCGCGTTTTCCCCTCAGTGCCTCACGCTGGGCCGCCAGAGCGTCCGCGGGCCTGTGAGTGGAGAGCCTGGGCAGGGAGCGAGGCAGGCTCAGAAACCAGCGTGTTATGGTGACATGGCCCTGGAGGGAGTCCGATGAACACAGGGCCTGGCAAGAGTGTATTAAACACAGTGCACAGGGGTGCAAATTCCTGACAAAATTCCTTTGAAATTTTAAGGGATGCTGGGGGCACTCACCAGTCACGTAGCTGTTTGACCATGTGTTCCATTATTATCTGTCCAGGTAATAAAAAGTAAAGAAGATGATATCTTGAGAGAGCATGATTAAGTATTCTAGTAGTCTTGAGCTAAGGGAAGCAGAATGGCAAATTTCTCAGTCTGAGGTAGTTTGCCTCATCAAGACCTTAGATAGAACATGGATCTTAGAAGTTTTCATCTCATTCACAGTTTAAGAAATGGTATTAGTTCTTTGTGAGTCACTTAGCCTTTCTTTCTGTTTTATGGTTTCCTTTCCCTACTCACAGCTGTGGTAATTCTGGGAAACTGTACTATTTTCAAGTTTATTGATGTGATGTTACTTGCAGCCCCTCAATCTCTTTGTTGATGAAGTATTCTGTGAAAGAAGACTGGGAGCTATTATTACTACTGTTCTGTTAATAGTTTCATTTTAACAATTGCTGTATTTCTTCTAGACCAATTGCCAATACAACTGCTAGCAAAAGCTGAAGGTGTGTGAGCTTTCCCATTGCATTCCTAATAAAATCCTCAGAGAAACTTGGAAAAATTGTATTTGAGTACCATTGACACCGCTTGACTGTTTCGCTACATTTGACACTTTTATACATATATGACAGGTAGGTACTTCCAACGCACTCTATGAAAACATAGATTAGCTCTAGCTATGTAAAAAAAATCTATTTACAACATATTTACAAGCAAAATTAAACGTTTTTGCATACCGAGGGAAAACAGCAAACCTATGTATGGCATCGAACTACAACATGATATTGACCCAGCCTGTTTAAGCACAGGCGACCAGATTATTTTTTTGCTCTTTCAGAGGTGGAAAAAAATGTCTGTTAGTAACTCAAAATAACTGGAGGTTTCTGTGGCAACTGGCAAAGGAGGTTGTATCTATCTCTGCTGCTTAAAGTAGAAGCAGGTCTTAGAGATTTCTATTTGAAGTTTGCATACTGGTGTTTGACTTCAGGTCTTGGAAAAGAGATTGCCTATCTACTTGTATTTTATCTTGTTGCTACTTAGAGTAAGATACAAAATAACAAGGACCATAACAGCGGTGTTCTGCTTCCTCAGGTAAGTACATGAATCATTAGGGTAAAGCGCCGTGCCTATTACTCTATTTTGGTTTTACACAATTAAGGATGAAAATCTTTGCATTATGTAACATCCTCATCAGACGGAATGGAAAACTTGTACAACCAGAATAGTTTTATGGGTTTTGACATGAGATTTGGAATGACTTGAGCTGACTAGTGTTAGAAACTATTATTAAGGTTTCGGGAAAACTGCAGCTATGTTCCATCAAATCTATTGGTAGTGAAAACTGTTATCTCTGTGGAGTTCTGTTCATCAGCTGAATTTTCCATAATACTGCAATAGGGATGGAGTGAGCATATTAGTCATATATCTCTTATCTTGTTTGATGTTATTATTAATTTTAAAATGTTATAGGCAAATGCTGAATTACTACATCATTGCATATTAAAGTGTGTTTATCTTGCAAAATGTGTAACTGTTCCAAAGTTTTAGTCTGTTTGCCATTTGTTTATAGTGATTTACTGCCTTTACTACTTTTATAAAGGAGAATGCACATTATTTTTGCAATAAAAATGGAAGGTCTTGATTCCAAACTATTCAGTACAGATCAAAGGATATAAGTATTCCCTAAATCTTAGAAGAACAACGTTGGGAAAATTTATTCATGGCTTATTTATTCATGTATGAAACCTTGCCCTATTAAGTTTTCATGTTATGAAGAGTATTTCATTAACAGTTGAAGCCAAGGGGAATTAATTGAATACAAATCTTTCACTTTCTGGGCAAATGTTTCTATCATGCTGTACAAAAAGTATTGGGCATACCTGATTTACACAAAACAATACTGTATCTGTATTCAAAAAGCTAAATTTCTTTTTAAATATCTCTGCAGGTATCTCCAGGCAGATATATTTTCTTCCCAGAAGTGAAAATTTAAACACATAATTGCAAGGACCAGGATTTCATCCACCCACTCCCTGTAGAAAATGCTGAAGATAGCCCAAGGCAGCTTGTTGCTGTTTATGTGCAGGCTATTTTTGGCTCTCATTCCAAGGTGGCAAAGTCTTATAAATTTAGTGGAGATGCTGGGTGCCTGACAAAGGACCTTGATTCTACTCTGTGGGGTGACCACTTAAAAATTAGGCATACAGTGGTTAACTCATGGGTAACCAGCTCCTTCTTTGTGCACAGTTTTCAGCTTGAAATTTTTAGAATGATGATTCTGTTCTTCTTTGACATGCTGAAAACACTATAAAATGACCTGAAATAAAATCCTTTTTACAATTTCCTTACAACATGGTAAGGATCTCAAGCTGCAAGAATGAGGTTTGTATACATTGTGAAGTATTCCTAGTCCAGCCATGAATCTGTTCAAGCTGTGATTAGGGCACTGTAACTGCCTGTATGAAGATGCCAAGATGCTCTATCAACAACTGAAATCCAATGTGTGGTACTAGCACTTGTTAGTACATAAAGATGGTGGGAGTCCTGTAGAGAGCTCTGAGTGCACTTCTGTCGCAACAATACATCTACTGCACTTCCATTGTTGCCAAGGAAGAAATTTTAGTAAAAATTGCAAGGCAGTATGTAGAAGACCTTGACCTAAGAACAAATGCCAGTCTGCAAAATGATTTCACATCTGAGAGCAGTTATAATGCATGCTGGCAGAAGGGACGGAGGTCTGTAACATCTCTTTGGAGCTATAATTCCTTCTATCCCCTCTGGAGCGTGTGACTCCCAGTAGGCTGCAATCTGGCAGAAACCACGTTACCCACACATTGCTTTTATTTCTGGAAACTATGTGATAAAGTCTGTAGATTAAACCAACAGTCTTCATGTTTACTTCTTCCTTTCACTGAGTTTTAACAGAGATTATGTGCCTGAAAATGTGCTTTTGGACAGATTTTTTTTTCCCTGGGACTAAATTCTCACAGGAGTTTTAATGAGATGAAAGTACTTCCTTAGCAGACACAGTAAGGGAGCATTGATTGTGTTAACACATTATGCTCTACAACTCTATAGAAACCAAAACTGTATTTTGATTGTTTCAGTGTTAATACATGTGTCAGAGTTGTGGGGTATTTTTAAAGCATACATGTTTTCCAGGGATTTTTTATGTCTTTCCTGAGGGAGATACTTCTTTTCTGATTATAGTAATATTTCACTTGAGATGTGAAAATTCAGTAGGTTAATTTATTTATACAGTGTAGTATATGGTTACAGATTAATAGCTATCAATTACTGCAAAACGTTGCACTATTTCTACTCATAACTCCAAAAATGTTAAGGGTCTTTTCCAACCTAAATGATTCAAATTTTTCCTTTCCTACAAGATTTTAAGGTACAAAAGGAAGCTATTAATTTCAAACTATTCTTAGTAGAAAAGGGCAATTATTTTATTTACTATCAAGAAAATAATGTTGTTTAAAAGAAATTAAAAATCTATTACCATAAAATGGTGTAGAAAAGGAATGGCTAAGTTCACTGAATTTCTGAGTAGTAAGTGCACAGAACTTTGTGCCACTTCCAGGCCTAACGTTGCTTCTGCTGGAATTCCAGATAGTGGCAGTCTGCTGAAACATGAGTTCAGTTACCAAATATAGATGAGTGGGGTACGAATTACATAGTCACAGAGGACAGATGTAACACACAGGCCACAGTCTTCTCGATGCTTACTAAGGACCAAGCAAGCTTTAGTGAAGAGCTGGAGCGACTTTAAGCCTACTTAGATAGAGAAGGAGAAAAACAGCTTTACCTACTATTAATTATACTTGAACTCTTCATATTGGCCTGCTCATTGTAAGATCTGTTTTATATTTTCTGCTGAATTTAATGGTTGTATTTGTGGAGTAATTTTGCAGGATTTCAAAATTCAGAGAAAAACTATGTGCCTTTTTTGTTTTAAAAAGTCTTACCAGATGCATTTCGTCCTTCATGATTCTTTTGAACTGATAGGCTTTGGGTCATGTTAAGTGATAATTTCTAATTTGGCGGGTTCTGCAAATTCAGGATGTTTATATTTTTCTTGAAATCTGTCCTTTACTTTTCAGTGTTTTTCCATGTTTTACTATATATCTCTTCAAAACCTTAATTTGATTAGTTACTCTATTTTTTTTCTGAAATTGTTGTAATCCAGTACAGTTCAAATTTAATATTTACCATATGATCCTTTAGAGCATCTATATTGGGTTTTGAATAAGTATTTAAACTGCATGATATAAAAATGTGGTTTTACTTGGGAGTAATTTTTAAATACATACAAAAAAGACCCCATAAATAGTCTGTATGTAATAATGTTGAAAGTACAGGTAAACACTGATCTGCATGCAACACTGTATTTTATGTTTGTGTCTTTAAATGATACAGTATATGGCTTTGCAGCTTACCTAATGAGTAATGATGATGAAAACTGTTATAAATACATTGTAGTCTAACTTGGAGAAGCTAGAAATAGCATTCAAAATTTCTAATTATGATCTTATAAGCCACTTGATAGGGTTAGTGATACTTCACCTCCAGTTCC
This sequence comes from Machaerirhynchus nigripectus, assembly GCA_013397975.1. Classification (NCBI taxonomy): domain Eukaryota; kingdom Metazoa; phylum Chordata; class Aves; order Passeriformes; family Dicruridae; genus Machaerirhynchus; species Machaerirhynchus nigripectus. The sequence continues at coordinate 206,812 of VZRQ01002121.1, forward strand.
CTGTGGTTACAAGTTGCACTAAAAGAATAGCGGGTGTATGTATTACAGTATGGCTGAAAAAAAAGTCTTTCCCCTGGAAGCTTCCATTCAGCTCTCTAAAGCTAGATATATGAGTCCATTTTCAGGCACCAGACCCTTCTCACCAAGAAGGCTTACCAGCATTAAAAATTGCCAATAAACCAGCATGTTTAAATTCACCAGCTTTTTCTAAATATCCAGGTATAGACTGATTCACCTAAACTTAGACACCAGGCTTTGAAAATTACAATATATATACCCATTATATTTTTCTAATGAAAAACTAATTATTGGGAAGAAATATGTTAATTCATAATACATTAATTTTAATCATCATGTTGGGTGGTTAACAATAAGTAAAATTGTCCTCCTACCCATGAAACAGCCCATTGAAACATTAGAGCAGCTCATTGTTGGAAGTCAGGGAAGTTTATCTGAGTATGTAATGTGTCACTTTGAGATGTGAACAAGCTAGGAACCAGTGTGTATCAGATTTAAATAGAGATATCATTTGAAGCACGGATATTTACAAGTTGTCTAAATAGCACCTTTGTTTATTTGAATACAAATTTTTAAAAAATAACTAAGATTAAGGAGACAGAAACTTTGCGTTTTTAACCCTTGTTTCCTTGGCATTCATCCAGTTTATGCCTTAACAGCTGAGCCTCTAGACCAACTGTTTGCTGGGCTTCTCAGATTCTTTCTTTAAAGCTGCTATGTGGTAGTCAGTTATACTGTATACACTTTTTTATATTTTGTTGACAAGAGATTGACATGGTTGCTAAATTTGTTGCCCTGTAAACACAGATAACAGGAAAGGAAGATGTAATCCCCGCAAATAATAAGTTTATCACTGTATTCTATAAAAACATATATCAAATCCTAAACGCTTTGGGTTTCTTATACTTCCCTTTTATGCTTTGAGTTGTAATCTTTGGCAAGACAAACAGGCATATCAAGAGATGCATAACGTAAGCCAAGAATTCCAGTAATCTATCAGTCATTTAATGACTACATGCCGGGTAAGCCCTGGTTTAGTGACTAAAGGTAATTGGAGCCAGCACAAGCTGATGTAAAATACATCCGAGTGCATCGCATGACTGTCAAGCTGTTTCTCCACTATCAGTAGAGAATTAAGGAAAAATAATTTTTTAAAATCTTATGTAAAGTTGTTCTTGTAGAAAATATCATTAGAAGAAGAGAATTTTCCAGGGTAATTAAAACCACTGACGTTCAACTTAACAAATGCTTTGCAGAAACAATAATTATGTTTCAGATCACATCAGCCACAATCTAGTGACCAGCTAGACAAATACATTTCAACAAGATTTTCAGGCCAGTCCTTCCCTTGGGGAAAGTGTGGTTTCCCTGATGTCTGGTTTCTTGCTGACTTTAAAGAGAATGCTCATCCTAATTCTGAAGTCATGCTGGGAAACTGGAGAGGTATAGAGGCTTCTCTGTTTTGTGAAGCTGGTACAAAATACACGTTATATACTTCCATTGTGCAGGATGATATATAGGTTGTCAAATCTATTTCTTCTGTGTTTTAATTTTAGCATGTGATAGCTTGATATTTAATTTTTCAGTGTTGAGCAAAGTGCTACTAAATTGGTAACAAGTTAAAAATGTTAGCACAATAAGTAAAATAACATTAAACACATTATCAACATAAAACAGGATAACTTGGAATTTCTAATCCAAATATCCTTGTGTATATCCTCATAATGGTTTCAACTTGAACACTTCTCCTCTCAGAATTTGATGGTTTAGTGTCTGGAAGACAATGTTATGGGAAAGAGAAAAGTAAATATATTCCTGAAATTTTCATAAGGCTAAAACCAGAAAAAAATGAATTGTAATAGAATTGATGTAAAATAACAAATCAGATGTGAAATAGCAGCATATATACATATTGATCCAGTGGAATTGAGATTGTGCTAGGCAATATACAGACAAAGGATGTCTTCATACTTCTGAGGGAAGATTAATGAGAAAAATTACTCCTAAGTGCTCTCATTTCCACCTAGACACTTGCAGTCCTGGCCCATTCTAATAGAAACCAAGGTTTATGGTATTTCATGCACCATTAGGTTCTGCTTATCTTCCAGCTTTGTGTCTAGCTTATGGGAACTAGGATATAACTTTTTTCATTAAGAAATTGTTCTTGTGTCTTCCAGAATGCAAGACAGAATCTGTGGCCAGGCATTGCCTCTTTCTTTAGTGCTGAAGGAGGTTTACTCTCCAGAGAGAGACACCAGTAAAGGATATCCTGAAAATATGTCAGAAGCTTCATCTTATCATGACTTTTTCTGTGATTCCCTGTCAGACACACAGAATGGTGAATTTTCAAATGAACTTTCTGCCTTCCTTACCCAGGAGGAGATAAGTAAGAGCCTTGACATAGCTCGGGAAGCCATTGCCAATTCCATGGAGGAAGATGAGAACACAGAACCAGACTTAACTCATTATCTCCACACCTCTTTTTCTAGCCCTTCAGAAAACCTGTCTTTCACGGACACCAACCTGCATGAACAAGATGCTTTACAGAGGCCTCAAACAAGCAGCTGGACTTCATCTGCTGCAAGTCATGTTCTCCCAAGGAATCAGAAAGAGCAGTCCGCTGCACCTCAAACAGAAGATAGTTTTGTCACAGTTTCTAGGAGACAAGCAAGCACCTCACCTTTTCTTCCTGCTAGTCCCAGCTTCGTCAGAAGCCTGAAGTATTCAGAGAAAGGTGGTCCATGTATGCCTAAGACAAGCCCAGACTCTGATTCGACATCCCAGGGAGAAGCCCCTTTCAGGAGCAAGCTGTGTGACAAAGCTGCCACATTCATTGAGGAGTTATCATCTATATTTAGACAGGCAGCGAAGACAAGAGGCCGTAGCCCTGATGGGGACTCTTCTTCTCCAGACAGTGGATACCTGTCTCCTAATAAGAAACAACCAGCTTTAAGTACCTTGGTGAACCAGGAGTTTGACAAACCACATCAAGAGACTGAGCCTGAGGCAAAGTTACCTGGAGTTCATCTGAATGGAGAACACTATTCTGGAAGGGGGAGCATCATGGAGAGCAAAATGGTCCTGTGCCGTCCCTTCATCAACATGGAAGAGCATGAATTTTCTCCACCTCAATTCACTCAGAAGCTCCGGAGCCAGGAAGTTGCCGAAGGAAACAAAGTATTGCTGGAGTGCAGAGTTGCTGGCAACCCAGTCCCTGATGTCAGGTAAGTGCTAAGTCACCAGATATCATCACCTGATTGTGGAAGATACCTAAGGACAGGTATCACAGTGACCTGCTTAGAGGCAGTCACATAAGAGCAGTCAGTCATGCAGTTTGACAAAGTACAAATAATAACACATTCTAATGTCTTTATTTCACTAGAATGTTTCATTCTTATTTGCCTGGGTAATTAAATTCTGCTTGATTTAAGAGCCACATGGCAAAGAAACAGAATAGGCTCTAGCAACATTCTGTGTGATTGTTACTTCATTAATCCAGGTAAAAGAAGTCACAACTTGCCCCTGAAGAGCATATCTCAATAAGATGATAGAGCTTTTACTGCTCATTAATTAGAATGTCTCCAAGATCCATGTAAACTGTTTTTCTGAACCCTAACTTGTGCAGAATCATAAATGAAGAAGGCAGATCTTAATGACTGAGTAAAATGAGTGATGAGAAACACTGCTGACATAATAGTAGATTACTGTAAAATCAAGTATACTTTTAAGTAATCGCATCAGTATATTGTCTTATTTCCCTTTTGACACCTGTAACTGTGCTATGTTAGCACTCTGTAGATACAGCCATTGCTGAATTGTGGCAAATATGGTTCAGTATGGTAACTTCTGAGGCTCTTGCAAAGCTCCCTGACAGTCAAATTGATACACTTTCATGGTCCATTCTCGAATTTGTTTTATTTAATAATTATTAATAATTCTCCAACTGGCAAATTAAAGAGGACTATTAGTTACTAATAAAAATTACTTTTTCAAATTTTCCATTAAAAACGAATTTCCACCTTAGTCTGTATTTCATTATGGATCTTCAAGAGAGGAAAAATACAGCAGCTGTACCTCAAAAACTATTCATTTTGGAAGTCGAAGCACTTCTGCCGCCTGTCCTTTCTGTAGTGACGCGGACTTGGCTGAAGAGGTCACTCACACACAGCACGGGCGGCACAGAGCCCTCAAGCGAGCGCTGCTGTGAAGCCAAGTGAGCAAAAACTGAGGCTCGCTCAGTGATTAAGAGACAGCAAACACTTGAGTGATTGGGTAAGACTCCAAAGTCTTTGAATCTTGGGGAAAGGATGGGGTTCTTTCCTGTAAAAGTTGAGAAAGCATGCAGAAAAACCTGTAGTGAATTTTTATCTATAATAATATTACTGGGAACTTCTAAACAGTTTCATAGTATCATCTAGGCACATCACTGTCCTTTCTGGACATGAAAAGGAGTTTGATGGTGTATCCTATATATATCCAGTAAATAGTTAATTTGCTGCAGTGGAAAAAGACAAGCCTGTTTAAAACCACCCACATATTGCAGAGCAAGTGAAGAATGTCTGTGCTACTTTCAGAAATATTTTCTGTAAATGGGAGTTTTATATGGTTTAAAAATAAAGCAAAACACCAATGATACAATAATAGTTGACCATTCTCTTGTATTTTGGTAATAAAAATAATCCAGTTTTCTAAAGCACTTTACTTAGACAATTGCTTCATTAAACTGGATTTCTGGTTTGTAATATACGTGGAAAACAATCTTCGGACCATAATCATATAAATTCAAAATATTTACTGTTTTCTGAAGAAACTGGCCAGAAAAAAAGAAGTGTAAAAGAGATTAAACTTTTTGTGAAGATTTCTGGATAGGTAGAAAGTAGAAATGGATATTAGGAGCATACTGTATTGCATTGCCAAAAGAAAGGCTATGGAACAAGCTGAACAGTTACCTGGTGCGAGAAGTGTAAGAGCGAGCCATTTCGCACATGCAAAACCTGCTGAAGAGGAGATGCAGACAAGGGCGTGAGCCAGGGCTGCCATTTGCAGTCTGTACATTTGCATAGAGCAATAAAATCTGTAGAAACCAAGCTTCAGCTCTTCTGATTTTTCCCAGAAAACCCAGTTTCAATAAAACAGCCACTGCAAAGACTGTTTTTGGAACTCTGTGTGATAAGTGTGATAAAAGTAGAAAGCGACTGGGATTTTTGTGGGGTTTTTTGGTTTGGGGTTTTTTGTTGGTTTTTTTTTTTGACTCAGCTGGGAAGAAAATAACCGGAAGCCATATTTCCTACAGTCATAAGGAAGTAACAATAGTTTAATGGTGACAAGAAACTCACTAAGTTCTTATTTCGCCCAGGACTCAAAAAGTTGTCCACCATAGTAATGAATACAGCAGATATTTTGGCAGCATGAAGCACTGGCAGCCATGAAATCAGCTGATTGACACCAGAGCAAAAGGCCTTCAAAAGAATCGACATAGACATTTCTGATCTTTTAGCATGTTACTGCTTTTCTATGCCTCACATTTTATCCTGGATCCCAGTAATTTTTATAACTGGCTTTCTCACCTTTTCATAGCTTTTCTTCCCATTTTTGTAGCTAACATTTGAAAGTCCTCAGGCTATATGAAATTGAGCTAGAATCCTTCTTTATACTGCTACCTTTCTTATCAGGATAAAGATAACAATGTTGCAGAATCTTAGTACAAATAAAGAAACCATCAAATGTAGTATAAGGACAAGGTGTATATTTGAAGGTTATTGGACTAGGAAAGCCTCTTAAATTTTAAGTTCTTTAGATGTTCATAGCCATACACAGGTGAAAGTAAAACAGTAACTGTTTGTAAAACAGTTATGGTTTGAGTGATGAAACTTGACCAAAGTAGCTTTGTACTACAAGTAAAAAATAAGTAAACTTGGACATAAAAACTTACAACTAGAATCTTAGTGTTGAAATCCAAAAGAAAATAATCAGTTATGTTTCAAGAATCATTACTGGTTTTTTCAAAGTTCAATGTCTAACTTACTAGTTCTACTAGCAGAAAATTAGATTTCTTACAATGAATATTTTTGGCACTGGTCAGAAGAATTCTTACATTTCTGAGCAAGCCAGATTCCAGCCGAAGATCTAGGAAGGTACAGAGTGATCTGAAAAGTTCTAGGATATCTGCCTTCTAAAGGTCTAAATCATGTAACATATAAGTTGAAAGGGAAATTTTCTATCTTACTCTCAAAACCATTTTATCAATCAGTAGTAGTAGTCAAAGTACATCAGCAATGCAGTGTTTAAAATACTCACATTAGCCTTGAGCTAGCTAAAGCAAATCCCAGCTGGGAGTGACTTAGACCGCTTCAGCATTTGCCTCACCACCTGAATATTTAATTGCTTCTGAGGTCTGCCCAGAGCTGTAAGCCGTGATTAAAGTATTTTCTGAGGTCTGTCCTCAGCTGTAAGCTATGATTAAAGTATTAACAGATATTCACCCAGCTTCTGTAGCACAAGAGGTATTGAAATTTTTGTGCAAAGTATATTTTTCTTCCTTTTCCCACAGCAAAATGACACCAAAAAATCCAAATCAAAATTAAAAATAATGCACTTTCCACATACTACATGACAAGAACGGGGTTTCTTTGCTTTAAGGAAACTATTTGCTCTCATTATAATCCTTTTCTTCTTGTAAGTGCTGTTTGTCTAGATTTCACTGTAACAAATAGCCAATATCCACACCTAGAAACGTTACTTGCATGTAACCCAGAACTGTTTTAGAAATACAGAAACAAATGCAAAGTACAATACTTAAAATATAGGAAAACCAAACTGCGTTGACTTCTACCGCTTCAAAATCTCACCCAGTTTTACAGACTTTAAAGGCTTTGAAGACCAAAAACATGCAATAAACTATGTCACCACCATAGTCTTCCCATCAAGCACAGTTGCAAAGAGAATTAAACATCAGATTAAGTCATGCTTAACACAAATCTACACATCTGCATAAAAACCCAGTTTTACAGGACAGCAGTCATTGAACTATCTACACAGCAGTTAGTTTTAAGTCTTGGAAATTTAAAAGGTGTCACAGATGTGGTTTCTGCTTCTTTGCTGGACTTGATTTGAGGTAGGAGATTTGTGTTTTAGAGATAGCGTTTAGCTTTGTTTCCTGAAGTCTCTTATGAGGTAAATTTTGTAGTTGTAGGGGAACACCAGTGCCTTGGTGGGAGATAGAGATTTTCTACTAATTCTATAATGGCAAGGCTTTAATGCTGCTTATTTTTATCAAATATGAGTAGTTAGTTATGTATGTGTAGTAATGAGACATACTTGACCATTCTAGGTGTCCTTTAAAAAAATCCTGTTTCACAAGTGTATTCCTTGCTTTCTTGTATAAACTCTTTAATAGTCATCTTCAAAATTGTGGTTTTACATTTTTGTTTGTAGAATCTTAACTATTTAAGTTAGATTTTAAAACCAGGTGGTGCAGGTCCTGCTTTTCAAATATTTTCATAAGCTTATATACATACTTGTGTTATTCAGGATGGAAACTTTAGTGAAGATATTTTATGATGAACTTGTTTAAAGTATTTGTTAATTCCATTCTTGTTTGCTTGCCCAAGACCAAAATTTGCTTCCGAACAATGAGATGCTTAATGTGACTTAACAACAGAGTTTACTAGACTACAAGCATTATGCTAGTTACAGTGATTGCAGAAATAATTCGTAAAAGATTAAAAAGATTCGGATGTATTCTGTGTGGGAGGAGAGGGCTCTTGTGACTTGAAAATTAGTAACAGCCACATATTATTCTTATACAATAAAAAAATCAAGTCTTGTATTGAGCTTTGAGGTGATTCGTAACTGATTCTCAAAATGCAATATTTTGCAGTAAGAATTGATCTAAGATATTTCCACAATTTATGCAATTCTTTCTGTTCCATAATTTCAGTGTTATTATAACTGTTTATTAATATTTAGAACTGTGAAACAAGAAATAATGGTTTTCCTACTATCCAACCTTTTGTAAATAATAAGTGTTTCCAGAATATCTTGCATTTATTTCGTAAGGGTGATAATTTATGAAGTCAGTTGTCAAATTGCTCACAAATATAAACATATTTCTTATATTCTCCCTGTATTTTAGTTGGTTTTCTCTGTTAAAATATTTTCCCAATAAACAGATTTTTATACAGAAATCTCCCATAGTCCTCTATTAATCTTTTCAGAGTAGAATCCTGCTAATATGTCTTCTTACTAGCTTTTTTCAAACAGAGGGTGCTTGTTAAGAATGGAAGAATAAGGATACATAAGGAGTTCCTTGGGTCAAAAATGTTTGTAGATCTGGATGGTTTTTTGTGTATGGAGGGAGCACTGACAGTCACCTGAAAGTGTAAACAGCATGCTTATTGCTGAGATTAAATACAAAAATGTGGTTAGCCATTTTCATCTGGCAGTACACTTGTTTAAGAAATCTGCTCAGCAGTAATATGTTGTTATTTAGTATTTTATTCACACTCAAATGAAGATAAAATATGTATAGATATGAAATTTGTGACATCCTCAGTGTTTTTCTGTCACAATAATATTTTTCCTTTCTCTTTATCAATAATGTCTTCTTTTACATTTTTTGGGCTTTTTTCTTCATTTATAAGTCAAAATAATAGCTATTTTGAGTTGACTTCAATATTCTTTTATCTCTTCTTCCCTTCTCATTTATTTCCTTTTATACTCTTTGTTTATCAGACCACATCACACCATTCTTTTGTCTTTGTTTGCTTTTGCTGATTTTCAGGTAAGGCCTGCCCATCTCCAGGCATCCCTGCAGTTTCAATTTTCTTTCAGAGCAGATCTGGAATGTAGTGTTGAAAGTCACCTCAGTGACTTGTGAAACTGCTCCTTAATTCTGATTGTCTTAGAACAGTGCTCTGGACTAGTGGGCTTTGTTGGAGAATTGAGGGTTTTATACTCCAGCACAGATGGTAAAGCTATTGCAGTGGCTGCCTGTAGGGGTTTGTGGCCAGCAGGTATTAGGTAGATAGCGAGCATCTTTCAAATATTTCCTTTCCTGTTCTCCATTCCGTGGCAATAAGAATCCACACCCTCAGGATTTTCTGCATCTCAGAAGAATACACAGTGGAGTTAAGGCCTGTGTAGGTCATGTACCCACCTGCTTTAAAAACCAGTGTGGCCTATCTAAGCCATGCTAGTAGTGTGCCGGTTTTCTTCATTTGTAAGTATTAGTTGTTTTACCTTAGACCCACTTGGAAAAAAGATTTATCATCGTGCTCCCTACAAACAGCATTTAAGAGACTTTTGTAATGTATGGTTGTCTGATTGCAGAGAGGGGGCAGAGCTTAGTGCCGTGTGGGTGTGGCCAGCTTGTTACTCCATAGGAATGACTGGTTACCATGTTGCTCTATCAGTTCATGGGGGTGTGGTACCTAACCCGGTGTATATACACCCATATGCACTGCTGGCGAAGATGTTTTTCAAAGTAGGGAGAGGGATTAGAATTGTTTTGTTGATGTACCGCATGATATTGGTTTATGACATGGTAACATCAAGGGCAGTGAGGGTCATTAGGGATGTGTATTCATTCAGTGTTGTTCACCTGTCCTGGCCTTGGCTGATACCTTTTGGGTATTCATTAATAATCATACGCAGCCAGTAGGAGGAACAGAGGAGGAGGATTTTTCACAGCCTTCCACCCCCTTCTCATTCTTCAGGTCTGCTATAACAGCTTTTGAGAATTTTGGATTCTCTTTAGAAGTTAAAAAAAGCATCTCTCACTAAATTGTTATTTCAATCCATAGCCTCTACTTTTGTCCCTTCCTCACCAGAAGGGGCAGGGGAAAGGGGAGTGGCTTACTTGGAGTTAAATTTCGTCCTGGAGTTAAACCACAATAATGATAACCAAATGTTTCGCTTGGATGGGTGGGCTTCTTTCCTTACTTGCCTGTCTAACACGATAGAGTACAGTATTTAAAATAGATACCTGGGAAGTGTGGCTCTTTCCTAAGTGAAATGATCTTTACAAAGTTCAGATCGTGATGAAAGGATAATTTATATAGGTCTTATAAAATAAACAAATTGCTAGAAAACAGGCAGAGCAATCCACTGATGTAACAAAATGAATATTCAAAGATCTAAAAGAATGTGTGGATGTGGTTGGGAATGTGGCCTGTGGGGACAGGCCTCTTTACTTTTTGGGTTTTGTAAAAGCCCCAAGGAGGATCTGTAGATTCTGGACACCGGGGTTATTCTTATGTTTCATTTATTTATTGTCTCTCTAGAATAGTTTTGACTACATGATGTATGCATTTTCTTGTCTTTGTTATACAGGCTCTGTGCATCACCAGGCTCTCTTTCTTTAGAGCTATAATTTTTCATGAATGTGGAAATAGCTCTTGTAAATTTGAGGGTTTGAAAGTTTTGTATTTTTGTTTTGATTTTTGTGTGTGGTTTTTTCATCCTGAAAATTGGAATAAGGCCCATTAGGTACATGAAGATGGTGAAGAGGCAGTTGTAAAAACAAAGGGATAGTTATTGGAACTGGAATTAGGAAGAGAATTCCAGCTCAGGTACTTTATTTTTCTCTGTTTGTGAATACCAGTGTCTCTGGTTTGTTTTTTCTGATTGCATTACTGAAAGTTTAAAAACATCTCCGGTCACTTCTTTAGTCTTTTATTCTTCTTTTTCTGCCTCTCAGTAAAAGAATGCAGACCTAAAGTTCCTTGCTAATGCTCCCAAAATAAATAATGTATGGACTAGTATTTATAAAAAGACCCAAAGATTAGATGAAAATGTTATCAAAATACTTGATGGCTAACATGAAAAGCTTAAAAGTAAATTAATAAAAATTACGCTGCTATCCACATAATGGAAAAATATAAAGAACTTTTGCCTTGTATTTACACAGGAATTGAATGAGACTTGGATGAACTTTAAAATAATGTGGCACCACATGTCTTCAGAAAGCTCTTTCACGACATGAGCTTTGTCCATGTTAAACATTTTTAGTTTAAAAACAAAGTTTAATTGAAGTAGTTTTAAAATACAGATTTCCCACAAAAGTGGTGTTGAAACAGTGCCAGAGGCAGAATTCCAAGAGGTTGCTTTTACTTCATGTTTCAGAATTTATTTGTATAAATCTTATAGGCTGTCTCTGGGCCTTTCCAGTATTTTTTAAATCATCAACAGCCAGGAAGTCTGACAGTTAGGAAATACATCAGAAATCTGCTTGTCATGGACTAATTGAAAGTGATCTGTGAAAATTAAAACTAAATGTAAGAGGCTAAGTAGAACAGAGGTGGGAATGAATCTACATGATTTAAGACTATTGTACTGAAAGAGAAGAGAAAGAGCAGTGAGGCTTTTCACAGAGCAAAGTATTTGGAGTCAGTAATTCTGGCATCATTACTTATCAGTGTTCAACAGGTATGAAGTGCTATTCCAAATCCCGTTTAGAATGTCATGCTTAATACACAAGCTTAATATACATGTTTGCTCATTTGCCTAAAGGCATTACCACATCTTGGATTGTTTTAAGCTTCTTAAGGGCAATTATAGAAGTTTATTAATGTTACTTAAACAGGACATATCTTTTTAAAACACAATACACTGCTTTATAAATATAAATTAAGTAAATGCAATTATACCTTTGAAACTTGATGCTTTAAAAATTCTTTCTAATAAAAAACTGTCATGTCTGAAATATGCTCTGTAAATGCATTCTTGGCAATGTGAAAGGTACCTTTAAAGATATGCATAATGAAATCGAACAAATAAGAATTCTCTGCAAACATTCATAGCTGGTGGCTGAAAATGTTAAACGTCACTTTGGGCTATTAGAGCTGGCAGGGCTTTGAGAGAGGTAGGAAGGGCAATGGACTAAAAGCTTAAAATAGATGAAACATAGAAGAAACATTGTTAAACAGCAGTGAATAATGAGCTTATTTTATTGGTTCTGGGACCCATCTGGAAAGTGTAGGGTTTTTTAACAAGCTTTATAGTTTGATAGGGCTCTGTTAAGTGGACTGGAACCATGGTTCATTTACTAGTACATGGACTTGCCCTTCCAGCCCAGGCAATGGTAAAAGAAGGGGTAAAAGAAATTTCCTTACCCTCCTATTCCCTGTAACATAGGAAAATAAACAAATAAGTCATAGAATCATAGAATATCCTGAGTTGGAAGGAACCCAAAAGGACCAAGTTCAAGTCCTCTCATAGTGTCCATATTCCCTTCCTTGAGCACAAAGATACAAAGAAAGCAGGGAAGTTAAGGAGTTAGCTATGGAGGTTTTATACTTTGTACAGTTTTGCTCACATTTTGAGGTGTGTGGTGGAAGAAGAGCATCAAGTAGGTTTTATGTTGTCATGAGTTTTCACATTCCACATGCTGTAGAAAAAAAGTGAAGATTAAAAGATTATTTGGGGTTTTTACACTTTGGGATATTTTTAAATGATCTAGATATGTAGTGAGGAGATAGAATTTGTAAAGAATAAATCTTTACTAAAATATTGTCCCTGTAGAGATTTAAATGCTTCTTGGCTTTTGTCCTCAAGAAAAATTTTCACATGTATTAATTTAAGAAATGTACTTAATTTCTGTTTCTGTTTTGTGCCCCTGTAAGTTGCCTTGTCTGAAGTGACTCACAAAAGGGGAACCGATAAATAGGAATAGGGAAAAATTGCAAACAACTGAAACAATGAGGGACACGTTTAAGTACTGAAAACTTGAATCAGCATCCATATTATATCTTTCTATAAATCAGGAAATTATTGTACTTCTTAAATTAAGTAGGTAATATGGGTAGAGAAGAGGTGCTGTTTTATTAAATAAATCAAGAGGAATAATTCAACTAGATATTTTCACCTGTATTTACAAAGGTACATTCAATTTCCAGAAGGGGCAAATGCCTGTACAGAAGTATCTTATCTGATGTACTGAATTACTGCATGTTCAAAGTGTTTATTATTGACCTGTCTCCAAGAACCTTATTGCCTTCGAGTAGTATGCTACCAGTTGGTGTGGTACTACTCAGTACAGATGAGTACACAGCTTAAGATAGGGCATAGTGTGAACTTAAATAGGTCTGACTTCCTGTGGGAAAGGGAAATAAGTTAAAATGCCCAGGGATTGCAGATAATAAGCAGGTAGAATAACTCCTAATATGTTGAGGTTCTTTTTTTTTTTGGCTACCTGCAGGTCAAAACAGAGACTAGGAGATTTAGGATTAGATTCAGGATAGATTTTAGGAGACTAAAATTTTTCTGCAACATATCTGTTATGAAGACATATCTGTTATGTTTCTTTTACTCTAATGCTAACGTGCTGCTTCAAATCAAAGTGATTCATTGTTTCATCTTATTAATATTATGTACTTGCAATTTATGCATACATTACCGTTATAAAAATAGTTTAGTCTTTGCAGTTATGTAGTGCCTTTCATGTGAGCATTTCAGTGCTTTATAAACAGTTTGTATAATACATGAAGAGCTTTTCTTTATCTCCTCTTATTTGATAAAGTTGTGCTTTTCAAGTGGTCAAGGGAAAAAGATTAGACAAATAGAATCCATCTCTCATTTATAGTACAGCTGACAGACACCTATTGCTGACTATGAACTCTTTTAATATCACAGAGAATGTGAGCACATTGCTCTTAGAGCAAGTCATTCAATCTGACTACTGGCTCCCCATTTTCAAGTGAGAGTAAGAGAATTTATACTAATCTTTGTGAAAACCAAATTAAATTCATTTTTTTAGGAAAGGCCCATGTTCAGGCAGTTTTTATAGTACATGTTATGAATCTCCCATGAACTTGAGTGAATTCACTTTTCCAACTGAAACACATTGCCTGATAAATCTATTCTTGACTCCGTTTTGTACAGTGCCTTGCCAATTCCCTTTACCCTCCATCATCAATGAAACTAGCAGTTGCAGTAATCTCAGTAGACCCAAGCATGTTCCTTTTTTTGATTTTCTTTTTTTTTTTCTTTTAAAAAATATATTAATCTTATTAATCTTAACATTTGCAGCAGGGATTACAACAACCTGAAACCTGACTCAGTGTTGTGATAGGGTTTATACAGCTGCAAGAAGCATGGGGCAAACAAAAGCATAGTAGTCTAGAAACAGAAGTCCTCACTTAAATAGAGTTCTGTTTACACCCAGTTTACATGGTGTTCTATTAAGATTGCTTTTCCAGTCCAGAAGAGTTTTGAAAAACAAGCTGAAGGCAAAACCATTTTTCTGTAAATAGGTTGCCCTTTGCTGCCTTAAGAAGTGTAGGGCTAATGCCAAGGTACATAGATTAGAACAATTTATCCATCTTACTGCAATTTAAAGTGAAATATCTGCTTCTAAAAATTACTGAAATTTGCATAGTGGTGGCTGGCAACACTATAGCTGCACTTCTGGCAACTATCTGTGCTTACCCATGCAATAGCTCCATTAGATAAGGAATTTCAGAGATTAAATAAGTAACTTTTGATTCCTTAGAAAGGCTCTCCACACAGCTAATAAAGATTCTTGGAATGCAAATGTCTGACAGTGGGAGATATGAGAAACCACAGACCCTGTGCGTGGCTCTTCCCATATATGAGTAAGGCATTCTGTGAATTGGCAGTGCAAGAAAACTACACTGCATGCAAATGAAATGAAAGAACTGAAGAAACAGCCACTATTTAGGAATGCTGGAGAGAGGGCTAAGGCACAGCCTTTACTGGAACTTTTTTTTGCTAGTACAATCTGGTTTTGACCTCTCTTTTAGGACTCCTACTGCTACCATCAAAAATCTTACCTCCTGCTCATAAGTGATGAAACTGAGGTGCAGAGCTTACTGGGAGCAGATTTAGAAAGAATACCACAATCTGGCTGCCTTTTGTGCCAGTCACACACTTACATATTGTCTTTCAATTGAAATATCCTTTACTTATTTCTACTAATTAAACTGCAAATAGAGCATTATAAAGAAGATACATAAACGTAAAACAGAACAGGTTAAGTTCCTAGTGTTTTATTGTATACTTTTTGTCTTATTACTAATGGAGTATTCTGCTTTAGAAAATGATTTTAGTAATTTACAAAAGAAAAGGATCCTTTTTTTGTGGAAGAGCATTTAATACTAATATCTGTGCCTATCCTTTTTTTGCTTTTCCTAAAACCTCTATTTCAAGTAACAGCAATTTCTTTTCTCAGAAGGGCAAGTATCTCTGAGAAATAAAGTGCCTTCATAACCTTTTATGTCTGTCTACCAAAAGTCTTCATCTCTCCCTACTTTTTCCTTTAGGTATTCAGAAAATTTTTTCTTTCACAGTATAAAATAGTTCCACTCATGCATAGGATCCAGAACCTAAATCTAGGGATAACTCTTCCTCAGAGTAGGTCTGGCTTTCAAATATAATTTGGAGAACAAAGCAGGCTATGGAAACTTAGCTGCAGGTGTGTTGGTTAGAACAAGGACTCTCCATTATGTGTTGCAAGGTGTTTTACTAAGATGCTTATTCTGCTCCCACTAGAATACAGTTAAGACTTTAAGTAGTTGTACCTCTACTTTAGCATCTTGCTGTCTTATTTTTTTCTTTTTAACTTCCTCAGCTGAGCTAGTACATTTAGTTACATCTAACGTAGGCTGGCCTCCATTTCCATAGAGTGATGCTGATTTTTCTTGTCTTCCCACAAATAGAACAAGTCCGCCCTCAATCTGAAGTTCTTGATATGTGAGATGTGTTAAGAATTTCATCAAAATGCTGTTCTGTTGTTCTTTAGAATAACTCTGTTTCTTTTAGTTACTTAGTAAATTTTCAACCTTTGGATTCTTTCTTGACTGCTGTTTGCTGAGTAGTGCACAGGGCATAGCTTCACACCATTTTATTTTTGCCTTCCATATTATATTGGTTCTATTTTCTTGTTTGCTCATTTACTCCCAGTGAGCAGCACAAATACAGTTGCTTAGTATGTTTCCCTGTACTCAAAATGGAAACCATCTAGTTAGTTACATAATCTCCCTCAAAATAGTCGGTCGTATAGGAGGCATCTAATAATAGTCTTTGAATAAAAATGCTTTTTCCCTCATTGGTCATTAGAAAAACAGTGACTAAATCCACAGCTGACTTAAAAATCAGTAAAATTAAAAGATCCATGTGGACATTAAGAATGGAAGCATTGAAAACTTTGAATTTGTGAAATCAAATCTCAAAGATACTGGAACATGGGAGCTGGTGGGGGTTTTTTCAACGCTATTCCATTACTCATTCCATGTGTATTAGGTGTACCTATTAGGTGAAAGCATAGCATTGAACTTTTCATTCGAGTCTTGAAAAGTGTAATTGTAATTCTTAACACCTGCTATCTGAACTAGAAGGGATTCCAGTGGTGAGTTAACACACATGTAATCTTTGCTATAAAATAATAACTTGCACCTTTGTTTAGAGTGATAGTAGGCTATTTAAAATGTGGAGTTTCTTTTTTGGTTTCTTTGTTCTGCAGTGTATCAAGGGCTAACATAATCTTCTCAGGGGGAAGACACATGACTGTCAATACGAGGAAAATTCACTTATTTTACCTAAAGAATTGTGCTTTGCTTTTCCTTACTTTAATAAAAATAAAAACAACCAAAAAAAAAACCCAAAAAANACCAACAAAAAAAAAACCCAACAAAACCCAGAAACAATGGAGCAAATTGCAGGGCATATTGCAGATTACTGAAACATGCTGGAAATTAAAATAAAGGAGTAGTGCTTGACCTACATGGGCATATTTCTGATCCATTTTAAGATGCTATTTATTCAGTTTTAAGACTAGATATTTCTGTGAAAACTTTAATTAGTCTTTTTCCATGCTTATTGCAGTGAATGTAGGTTTGATATTGTTCTTAGTATATCACCAGTATTATTTGAACTTTACGCCTGCAAAACAAAATGGATGAATAACTGCAAATTAGATTGTCATCTATTTGAAGTCCTATGACTGCCTATGAGGCAGTTTAAAGAATTACTGTGGGGGGTGTTTTTAAAACTATTTAACACACAGTATCAAATATTCAATCTGGCATATATCATCTTGACTCCCAAGAAAACCTTGTATTGTGGGCCAAAGGGAAAAGGAGGAGGAGAATTTCTGAGGCTTCTATAATACTGCAGGCAGCTGGTATTCTAAAATTAATCTTTCTTGCATAAGCTGAAGCAGGATAGCTTCAGCTATAAGATCAATTAAATCAGATGTTCTGCTAGGTATATTTAGTGAATCTTATAGAATAAAACTGAACCTTATCTTGGCTTGCTGAAGAAAGGAATGACAAAATCTTTGAGACTGACCACTTAGGCTGGAGGGAGATTAATTTCTGACAGATGCAGTACTTCTGCATAATAGCTCTGGGAAAGTTTTAAATTATTCCTGATATTGCTAGTTATTCACAGTTTGGCAGGGAGAGGAGGAGGGATCACTATTTTAGTACTGCCTGTAATGCAAGCTCTTGTACTTAAGAGTTCTCTTAAACTGAAGGTCCTGAATAAATAAAAAAACACAACATGTAGAAAAGGACTCCATTGCGAAGGGACTTGTTTCAGGCCAGTGATATAAGTCTGCGTATTTTGAAATGGTTTGCAAGTGTCCAGTTCTCATTTGGTAATTAAGTAAAGCACGAGGAAGTTGCATGCTAGATTGGTTTTGAAGCCCATCAGTGTTTAAAAAGAGCAAGCAAGAGACAGGAAGGCTCCTGACTGTTATTTCAGTATTCTAACAGTCTTTCATACTTTAAAGTTTCAACAAAGCAAGCATGTTGCACAATCAGTTCCAATGTCAAAATACCCTTTATCATAAACACAGTGCAGTAAACAACTAGGAGACTGATTTCAAGAGTCTGACAGATTAATGTACTCTCCACTTATTTCTCAAGTCTTAAACTCTTGTAATGAAATATGGGCATCAGTGAGAGATAACTGAGGGGCAGGACAAGCTAGTGAACAGAAAAGAAGCTTTGCCTTCTATCTTATGTAAGCAGGTTACAGAACTAAAGAAATCTGTAGAACAACAGACCTCATGGTCCCTTAGTTACTCACTCTCCTCATAGACCACAAAGATGTACCATGATGCAAGAAAGGCAAGTATCACTCAGGCATGAAAGCATAAGGCATAGTTGGTTGGATGGAGCTTGGGATTTGCAACAAATATTATTACTATTGTTATTACTACTATTTCTCCTAATCTTGTAAGAGTGTTGCAGTTTTCACTGGACTTGAGTTTTACTGCATTTTTATAGCTCTACTGCACCCTGACTATAGGCATCTCTCATCTGGGACACAGAATTTCATGAAGTCACTTTGTTGTAGAGAATGACTATGGCAAGGCTGTGGTGGTTGTAACCAGAGCATCATGTCCCATTCTAGAGCTACTGTTAGAGTTCAGAACTCCTGACCCCTTTATTCTGCTCCTTGTTAACAAATCTGCCTGTACCTGCTGAAGTCTGTTCCATACATACAAACAGACATTGTTTATGAAAATATGATAGTCTACCATGCTTTCACAGTACACTGTCCCTCATGCAAACCTCTGCATTGGCTACTTGATGATCAAAAACCCCATTTCTTCCAAAAAGACAAATTAGAGATGCTCTGTGTAATTTCAATAAACCCAGCAAGTTCTGTAGAGATTCTCGTGTCTTGCTTTGAAAACAAAACTGCTTTTTTTGTTGCTTTTCTGCAGGAATCAGGAAAGGAACTTGATGTGAGAAAAACAAATAACAGTTGTTGCAAGTTTTTAAAATGGATCTGAATGGTTTTTCTTATTTGCACATGGTCATATTATTTCTATAAGTGCCTCTTCTACATGTCTATGTTGGATTTAGAGAAATAAAACTATCCTTTCACTTAGTATTTGAACCCCTTTCAGTTTTCTAATTTTATGTTTCATGAAACCTTATAGCCTGAGAACCCTTTGAGAGCAGTCATCATAGATCTAACTGAATACTTTTGATATTTATCACAGCATGAAGGCAAAATGAAGAAATGCTGGGATTTAATGATGTTTTTCTTCAGAGTAGCTACTTAAAAATACCAATGGAAAAAATGTTGATCTGTGTTAGGGCCAAATATTGGCTAGAAAGGAAGTATTTTGATTACATTGTAGTAGTATGAAATATTGCCTAAATAATGAAAGGCAAAAGGATATGGCCTCTTACTATATAATCTCTTTGGCCATCAGCCAGAGCAGGAAATTTTCTCTGGGAGAGTGAAGGTATCGAGTAACTTGAAAAATAATATATTTTTAAAGACACTAACTTCGTTTCGCACTGCTTTCTAGAATTAGATTGTCACCTTAAAGAACAGAGTTCTTGTTTGAAAAGTTGACTGCAGTTTAACTCTTTTTCTGTACTTATTTAAAATATGCTTTAATTGGATGGGGAAGAGGGGGAAAACTACAGAATACCATTGTTGTAGTAAGAACCTTTATTCCTAGTGAATAGCAGTATACTGGGAAATACAGTAGAGAGCAGCACATATTATTCATGACTGTAGTACAGATGTGTCACCATAAAGTCAAACACTAAAATACTGTATTTGCAGCATTTCACTTAACAGAACTGACTCTTGGCACAGTCAGGGCCAGCAATAAATCCTGTAAAGTGCAGTGATGGGTCCTGCAATTATATTCTGCTTCTCCTGTTTGTTGTACCAAGTGAGTTTGTTCACTTTTTTAAAAGTCTTTGAGGCAAGAGCATTGCACGAATGAATCTATACAGAATTAAGGCAGGAGAAGGAGAGGGGGACAAAGGGGAAAGCTGTAGACGGTTGGAGGGATTTCAAATCAATCTTGAAAGGATTTTGGTTACTGATTGGACCTTTAAAAGAACTGTTATTTATTTCATAGAAAATCGCATGCTGCTAAAATTTGAACAGTGAAATAGGGTTTTGCTCAAGACAATTGCGAATTGTTGACTACTATTCTACTTGTGGGGGCAAAGCTACCACAATATGTTATTATGTACTAAAAAAGTTCTGTGTCAGAAAGTACACTTCAGTTCATAATGCTTTTGAAATGTCACTACCTGTATTACATTTGCCATATGAATTGTGGTAGTGGTTATTTCTTGACTCAGTGAATAGTTGAACAATCACAATATTCATTTGACTTAAAAAAGCATGAGTAGGACCTGGTGGAGTGGGGGGAGTTAAGACTTAGACACAAACATTCTATTCCATCAGGGCAGCCTGATCCCATCTCTTGCTCGAGTAGGATGGATGTTGCAACAGAAAGTGTCTTGGAGAGAATGAGAGATTCCCTCTTCTTTGTCAGTCTCATGCAGGAATTCTACCATGGATAGCATGGGAGAATCAGCATCAGTCCTGTTAGTGCTGCATGCATTCTGGTTCATAATGGCAGATATTGTAATGACATCACATCATAAATTATTTCTTTGGGGGCATCCACACCTCCCTTAATTGTTTCTATCCTTTGAAGACCTTCTGATTACAGCTGCGTTATCCCTTAACTTCAAAAGTCCCAGCCAATTAAAGGGTTCTGGGAAGGGTTTTGTGACTGCTAAGGGTGTGGGATTTTTAGGTTTTTTTCTTTTTAAGAGAGGAATGAGCAGAAAATTAGGTGTTTAGTTTGCCTGAATTAAAAGAAAATGGTGCCCAGTAATATGTATATTATCCTGCCAGTTCTTTAGGGCATATTTTGAAACTTGATACAGGGCAACCTTTGTGCTAGAGATGTGCCTTTTGCCACTCCTATGAAAATCCACTCAGAGCAGGCCAAGTTGCAACCTGCAGTTTTTCTGGGTTTATATGAAGTTCCATGATTGAGGAATTTTGCCCTAAAGCAAAGATTATGTTTTGTACTGGCTATGTTCATCTCAGAACCCAATCTACGCAGCTTAAATCCTTTACAGGCTGGTGGATTTCTATGCTTTCCATTAGGCTAAAGAGACTGGGATAGTTTGAAGAGAAGCTTCAGCCAGGAGTGCAGGGTGCACTTAGGATCAGCACTGAATGACATAAAACGCCGCTGTCAGGAGCTGTGAACAAGCTGGGAGCTGACCAGACAAAAGCTCTTGAAAATCAGGGGAGGAGGGAAGGACAGAGTGCCTAGTTAAGAATGCTGGAATTTCAGTCCAGTAAAGATAAATGGAAGGAGATGGAAAACAAAGAAAACTAAATGAGAGGTCAGGGGCTATGCTAGGAAATGTGAAGTACATGGTTTAGGGCTGCCTGTACAAAAAGATATAGACATATATAGGATGGGACCAGGGTGGGTGAGGACAACAGCATTCAACTCTCACTCTTTAGTAACTCAGAATTTCTCACCGTAGACTAAAACAATCTGAGGCAATTCCATGCCTGTTTGTAATGTTGTATGATAGAACTTACCTTGTTGGCTTATTCCAAGAAGCATAAAATGCTTTCAGTTATAAATAATTATTGAAGTTATAAAGTCAAGGACTCAAAACGTAGAAAACCACGTTTCACTCAAACAGTACACTAGATTATGTAATTATATAATCACATTTNAATTTTGTGGGATTCTTAACTTTTTTTTTGCTGGAGCTGGAAAACTAGGTATTGAATGAATGTGCCTAGTTATTGAATGAATACTGAAAATTCCACATGTTATTCCAGGTACTGAGGTTAGTGTTTTCAGCTGCAACTGAAACTAATAGAAATTCTGCTCTATATACATACAGCATTATATACTCTCTGAAAAAAACAGCTCCTAAATACTACAAATTGAATTTTACAATCCCATTTGCAAAGCAGTGATAACAATTTTTATCTTAGTGTTAATTCTGAAAAGAAGTTGATTATGAATTGTTCATGTAGAGGGAAATAAAAAGAGAACAAATACAAATATTTGTTTTAAAAGTAAGTAGACATTATATAGCAAAGAAGTCGAAATGTTGTTTGATGAAACCAAGGTTACGAAGGAGATGGAACAGGAACAGGCATGGATATATAAAGTTAAGGACAAATGGAGAGAGAACAGGTTCCTTTCCATCTCTCAGATCTTTACTCTTGTCCTTCCTGTGCTATTAGTATATGTTGGAAAAATGTGGTAACAAACAGTCCTATCCTTTCTTCTCCCAAACACCATTATCTGCTCAGCTAATTCTCTCCAGAGTATGTGTTTGCTATTTGGCATTTCCTAACATCTGAGTGCTTAACCTCTTAGCAATGCTTTTTAATGTACTCGGCTTGTATGCAATGCCTTTTCTTTCCAAATATAATACTGAAAGCTCAGAACACTCTGTCATTACTCATGAATGAGATGGACAAAGTCAGCTTGTCAGATATACAACTGCTCCAGCTGACTGTTTAAAAAAAATAATAAACTGTAAAATTATTTGAGAATAATTATTTAACCTGTGGTTTGAAAAGATTAAAATACACTGCAAATTCTACGTACCCTTTGAAAAAACATAAGGTATCATTCCTCCAAATCTGCTAAAAAGAAAGGCCAACAACGATGATTTGGAAATAAAAGTTTCTGCTAAATGCGTGGTTGCAATGCATGAGTTTGACATTCTCCAAGCACATAAAAATGATCACTTTTACCTGTGGGGAGTATTTTATCAATATTTTTTATTCAAACAATACCCATTCTTACCAACCAGAACCAAGTTCAGTCTTGTTAATGGGATGAATTGGCAACGACTTCTGTCTACATAGCAACCGGCAAATATTATTCCAGTGGTCCGGAGCAGCCAGTGAGAGGCAGGGCACGCTGGGGCAGCTTTACTCATGCCCACAGCACTGCACTGCAATTCCTCCTCCTGACAACCCTCTCCCCATTTCACGGATGTGAGCAGTTTTGAGTATGATCTCATCTAAAAATTGCAAATACTTGGCACTTTTATGACAGGAAAGTATTACAAAGTGCTGAGGCTTGCTTCATGAAGAATTTAGGTAGGAAGCATTTTTAATTTTCTGTTATTAATGAATTACAAATATTTACCAAAAAACCTAATTATGCTAACTTATTCCTAATTCAAGTAAGAGTTCGTGTGTGCAGTATTTACTGTTTGCAAGTCCTCATTGTCCTTAGGGCCCCTTGCTGGAACTGCACTCAGCTGCTTTTTGTTGTTCATAAACAGGCAGTGACTGGGAAAGAAAGAAGTCTTTTCACTACTATTGTTTATAAGATTTTAACATCTGCCACCAAGTAAGACCTCTTTCATTTTGTTCTGAAATTCTTCATTTTGTTGCTGAAGTGCCCTTACTTCACTCTGAATCAAAGAATAAACTGTGAAATACTATATTGCCTGCTTTTCCTTTTATATTTTCTTAATATGGAATGTTCATCTTTATAAAGGATGTACTTAATGTATCCAAAGAGATGAACTATAAAAATATAAGTCAGAAAATATTTGAAACATTTAACATGGGTGGTTTTTATAGGTGTCTATTATTTAATGGTGTTTTCTATATAAATACTATTTCTATTATAGAGACTTCCATCTTCATTTTAATTTAAACCCAGTATTTTGAGTTTTTTGAGTAGAAGTTTTAATAGGTGTACATTACACCAGTGATTAGGATAAAGAATAGTATCTTGTACTTTTTGCATGTATGGTAGGGAATCTAGTTTTTAAGTCCTTTGAGGCCAATAGGGAAAATTCTACCTTTACTTTTAGTTTAATTTTTCTTTTACAAATACAGTTATTTTATGTTTGAACTATAGTGTTTCTGACTTGAGGAGAGAGGTGAAATTAGAATGTATATGCCAATAGTAGAAACAAAGGTCCAGAAATATCAAAAATACAAGAGTAGTGTTTCTTCCTACTTTTAAGCTCAAATTTTAAGCAGAGGTATTTTGAACCTAAAGAGCTACTTAAAGTTTAAAATTTTTAGCATTTATTGTAGCTGTCTGACTTCAAATTCATGAAACAAAACATGCCGCTTTTCATACATGGATCCAAACCAGTAGGATCATATTTTTCAAAAGCTGTATACTGTGGACCACTTTAAATCAGTTCTGTTGAGATACATTTTATCAGATTTTTTCCTTGAAGTCAGAAAGAACAGTTGTTTGAATGTGCAGTGTCCATACAAATATTATTGTTTATGCAAATTTTTAATACAAAATTACTTCTTATGCCATAAACTGATGCATTCTATATCGAGTATGTTCTTGTTCTGATTCCTGCTGATTCTGCAGATTTCATAATGATTTCAGTAGGTCACTAAAGAATCTGTCAGCTTCATCTGAAGACCAGGAAGCTGATATAATGGTTTCTGCTCACAGTCCTTAAAGGTGAGCTGCATAGTTACATTTAAAATTGATTGGGATCTAAAAGTCTAAAACTCCAAAGTCCATGCTGTCCTTCTGACAAGGAATATTAAACAGAGTTTTCAGTAGAAAATGTTTGTAAGCATAGGAATACACTGATTTTACTTTAATCTCTTGCCTTGAATACTTACCTGAAGTTTTATCTTTACACTATGTTTTTTCCCTCTGTTGGTTCTACTCCTGAATTTAAAGTGAATTTTTGTTTACCCTATCCAGAAGACCTTTTGTTGCAGGGCTTTTCAGCAATATTATGTGTTCTATGTCAGAGAATTTCATAGGTTGAAGCATTTTGGATGCTTTTAGAGAAAACAAAACTGGCAGAAAATTTAGGGTGTTGAAGTTCTTTCCTGAAGTAACTCAACCCTATAAGGATGATCATGCTGCTGGTTACTTGTACCAGAACTGCATAAATATGGTCCCTGTAAGATACATTTTGTTTGAAATACCTCACATTAGGAGACAAAATAGATTTAGTCTGTGTGGTAGCAAGATGACAAGAGCTTCCTTTCATACAAAACGTGTGTCATCTTACAGCAATAATTCTCCCCCTCTTCACTATGGCAACACAAAAATGATGTCATTATATATCGCATTTATACATGTTTGATCTTGACCTTTCCATAGAACACTTACAGAAATTCAAGCCCTGAATTATATGGCTTCCTTTGGATCCAAACTGAATTGTGCTATTTTAATTAACATTTGTAGTCTCTGATTTCCACATCTTGATGACAGATTAGCATACCAGCAGAGTGATAAAATAAGATTAAAAGGTAGACAAACGTCTGTTTTTATTAAGCCTGAATGTTACAAAAGAAGAAAGGAATTTGATCATGGAATGTTCCTAGATTAAGGATCTTAATAACAAACTTCCAGGGTATTTCTTTTAAGCTATTAATTGTTTACCTCTGTATTTGGATGTATTAGGAACTTAGATTATTGACTTGTTGTGAACCATTTTAGTTTCATAGCTGCGGAATGCTCAAGTGCTGCTGAAACTAAAAAAGGCAAGTGTCATTGCATACCTAAATATTTCACCTAAGGACTTCTTTCCTTTTTGGATTTTTTTGTTTTCTTTTGTTTTTTTGGGTTTTTTTTTTTGTTTGTTTGTTTGTTTGTTTGTTTTTTTAGTCAAAGCATTCTTATCTGCTTTTTTCTAAGCTCCAAAGGCATAAATAGGGCTTGCAGGACTGCATCATTAAGAGCTGATTCAGCTTTTAAATGGGTAGTTATCTATTATAAATTAACATCTACCCTAGGCTCAGGAGAAACTACCAACAATTTCAGTCTTGGGAAAGATGTACAAAATGAAGATTCCGTAGTAAGCTACAACTATTTGTATTGTATGCAATAGCATCTCAGATTAAATATTTATAATTTTATAAGCTAATTCAGCTGAACCAATTGCAGTAAATAAGCTCAGCATACTTGAATTCAACTTGTCTTTTGGAGCTGTGGGCATTTTGATGATTTGAGCATATATCACACTGCCATATTTGAAAATGCAGGGGAAGCAGTTTTTGAGCTTGAAAGAAAATTAGCAGATAGCTGTTCTTATTTCTGGATATGCCCTCTAAATTTGAGTAGTAGCAGGTGCTAGTGAGTCCCCATGATCTTATTCCTAGAAGTGCCTACTCTCATTGGGAAGAGATGCAATCAACATCAGTAACCTCTACTGAATATTACCCATTTTATATTTCGCTTTTCCAGAGTAGCAATGTGCACTCCATAAAAACATCCCTCTTTTTTCCAGAGGGTATTGGAAGTCCTGGGCCTAACAGACTGTTTGAAGCTCTGCCTTCAGAAAGCTATCAAGGAGGAAAGGCCATGTCATGTTCTGTGGGAGTACAGGGAGTAAGGCATAGTGTTGATTTGGTAAGCAGGTATTGGGCAGGAGTTACTTTTGCATTATGTATTAATAGTAAACTGGATGCTCCTTTGTATGGATATATGTATAGTTTGGTCTGGTAAGTACTTATATGTACAGTAAATTGTCAGATGGGATATCTGTTATATTCCTGATCCTGCCCTGGCAGTGAAGGCTAGAAGTGTTTTCAAAACATACTGCACAGGCTGGTTGGGAAACATACCAGTCAGCAGTAACCATACCCATAAGATTTTGAAAGCAAATTTTGTTTTTGTTTTTTTTTTACCAATCCTACTAGCAAAGATCTATGCAATATAGGATTGGGATCTTCTTAAGGGGTAAGAGGTGGTTGGGACTTGGCATTATCAGTACAGAAATTACTTTTATAGAGACTCATATCAAATTTTAAGATTGCTACGAATGAAACGTGAATAAAAATGTGTATATAAGCACCAGAAGAAACAGCATAAATGTTAAAAGAATGGCCTCAAATGATAGTAAAGAACATAATTCCCAGCTGATCATATGAAATGCTAGGTTACTTCTATTATAACCTGAAAGGCCTCAATAGGTCTATAGCATTTTGTCAGTGGAAGACCATGCATTTTGACAACAGAAGGGTGGGAACAAGACTGTAGTATGTGCTTTCTCTTTTTCTGTTAGCCCAAAATAGAAGGAATCCTTTAGCAAAAGACTTTTCATTACAAAAAAAATTGTTGTTAATCAAGAAGAAACTTCGAGAAAACACAAGAGCTTGATAGCCAGCATCCCTTGTTTTCCACGTTGCATAAGAGTGATCCTGGCCAGACCACTAAATACATGTTTTGCTTCTTGTAAATACGTGGGTGTGAGAGTATATGTTCAATCAAGAGTGGATGAAAGCTGCAAGGGGATGACTGTGTAGGTAAAATCAAATTACCTGGAAACACTGTAAATGCTAAAAGGTTTTGCATAGAGGTTTGTTATGCCAGTTTTCTACACATCTACCTAAAAATTATGAGGGAAGCATTTAATCTTAGGTATGCACAGCTGAGAAAATCATACTGAAATTTCATCTCACAAAAAATAGAAAGCTGAAAAAATGTGTTAATTTGATGCACTTTCTTCTGCAGGAATGGTCTTGCAGTAAAGGAAAAAACCCAAACATCTGACTGTACCACCAACTCCATGTTATACACCATTGCAGCCAGGGACGGCAAACACTGTACCATTTTTTAAAATCTTCAGTGTTCCAGACACTTGATGGTGACACCTTAGAGTCTCATTTTACAAAGTTTGTTTACATCAGGGACAAATCAGCTTGCTGTAGAATTAGCATTTTTGGTGTAAGAACAGCAAATGCATGTAGCATTCTGATTTAGAGCTAAATAATTTGTTAGCCAAGTCTTTCTCAAGGGTTCTTGGGTTGACTACATGTTGATACAAGCAAGCCTCAGATTGCTGCTCTTTCCTGAACACTAGAACACCCATTTTAAGGAGCACTTCAAGGATGCTCAGGGAAACTGTTGGTGTTTAGTTCACATGTTAAACTGAAACTTGTACAATATACTAATTAATGCATATAGGTTCCATCACCTTCTATTGGGGCAAAAAGCTTATGTAATGTCACATTTCATGTGACTATCCTTCTAGCTGGTGTGGTATCAGCCTGTCTTCTCTCTGGTGATGACTGAAAACGGATAGTCCAGTCTCTAGGATTATCACTGCCATTAGGTAATGTTATGTAAAATACACATTCTTAGAAAGGAAAGCTGCAAGCAGGTGTACTGAGTGTAGTTCCATTCTTAGTTTTATCCTCCTGTGTGTTAGTTTGTATTCATTACTAAATATGGTGGGCAAAATTTTAACTAAAAAAAATTGGAGATGTCAGATTATATTCTTGTAGTCAGTTGTAGGATGTCACATCTTGGGTACTTAAAAAACTATATCTTTGGCAGAAAGATTGTCAGCCCTTTGTAGATTGCTTATGCTCCTTGCAGCCTGGATTTTGTGTTCTGTGTAATATATGTGTAGACATACTGTTGTTTATACCTAATTCCGTTTTAAATTTCACTTGACTTGCCTTTCAGAGACTTGTTGATACCATTTTGCCAAATTAAAGTACTCGAAGCATATCGTCTTCATCCCAGGCTGTCCTTGTCAGCAGCAGGACGGTCGCTCCCTCAGATGCCTCTCTACTGCACTCTAGTGTATCATCTGAGGATTTCCCCAGTCCTATGCCAACACACAGTATTTCCAAAATTCTCATGACTTTTGGAGCCTAAAGTTGGTTTTTTCCTCGTCTTGGTTTTCGATACCAAATAACAAACATTAAAGCAAAATGTAATGTTCTGGTTTTTGCTTCCTTCTTTGAGAGTTGCCATATATTGAAAGGATGTTTTAGTGACCTTAACAAATGGAACTTCAAACTGCCTGCTTTCAGTTGTGTGCTGATGCTTTCAGGGATCTAATGCAGCTTTTCAGAATGAGTCACCTGCAAGAAGATTTCATGATTTCCCTGCTTAACTTTGAACTAATGTTGCCTGCACTTAGGTGCTTAAAAGGATCTGACCTTTGGGTAGCTTATCTTTGCATTTCTTTGACTAGGGAATGGCGCCAGTGGTGCTAGATATGCTTTGTGGTGACATTGAGCTGGGATATCCAGAACATTTGCATGAGAATACATATTACACAAGGGGTGCAAAATCTAAAGAAAAGTAATCTCTTCTGATGGAGATAGTTTTGTGTGTGCCCACAGTCTGTGTCAATCACTCAGGCTCCTATGTATGTAATCAAATTCTGTCTCGAATACAAATATCTGTTTAAAAAGTAAGCTAAATCCTAATTAAACCTGTGTTTTTCTCTAGTGAACACTTTAGAACATACATTTCTCTGTTCTAATTCATTATTTTTTTCAGGTAGCAAAAGACAGGATTGCAAAAGGAAAAAAGCTGAAATTCTCAGCAGAAAAAGTCTTTAAGCTTTGTTGCTGATAAGCAATTTGAACAGAAAGCAAATAACTTTTATTTCTTAGACATATTTCAATCTTATGTTCAATTTTAAAATGTATATCTGAAGGAAAAGTCTTCCCCTCCTTTTAAAAAGCAGTGCAGCATTAACTATGAGCTGCTACCAAGAATTTGTTATAGAAAAGCAAGTTCTTGAACCTCTGACATCATGATATGAGTTTAACAATGGATGTGAACTATTTATCTTACCTATTGGCTGGCATCTGTTCTTGGCTTTTTTCTCTGTTTTCAGATTTGATGAGCATGGAGAGGAAGCCAGAAAAGTTTCTTGGTTTTGAATGCATGTTTACAGGAAAGGTCTTCAATATCTTAGTACAGAGATGATATAGTGCTGGCAAAATTGAGAGTGTGCAATTTGAGGTGCTTTACATGAATCATAACATGAGCTCTAAGTAGTTCAAAGTCTTTATAGTCTTGTCCAGTACTTCAGTTGTACAAGTTGCTACTCCTGTAATTTTAATGCAATGTTGTATTTTGAAATGCATGCATCTTTATATAAATATCCTTTTATGTATGTAATAAAAATAGCAATTTTAATGAAAAGGTGCTTCATCCTTGTGTGTACTGACCTGCTTGCCCCTTATATTAGAATATTACTTCATCTCCCCAGTAACTTGTATTTGGAGCAACATTCAGTTGACTCTCCTTGTCATTCAGCAGCTTGCTACTCTTCCAAAGAGCAGTAGAATACGAGGGAATACAAAGTGGTTGTCTATGAACCATCTAGAACCAGCCAGGCTCATCCCTTCTTCCCCAAACTAGACGGGTGAATGCAGTTCAGCACACTACATGCTTGACAGATTTAGAAATGCCCAGGTTTCCTCCCAAAGACACTTCTGTTGAAAGGCAGTTACTGTGCGAGCTCTCCTACAGACAGCTGCACTTGGAACAGAAAAGCTGCTGATGGAATTAAAGTGGCACAGACATACTTAACTTGGTTTATGTGCTTTTTGGCTGTTTTCGAAGTGGGTAAACTGCCTATAGAAAATGAAGCATTATTACCTAACAACTTTAATTTCTTTGTAGGGCTAGAGTATAGCAATATCTTTCTGCCTCCACCAAGTCAAGGGCCCCAGTGTTTGTGATTGTGTAAATATATAAGCAAGAAAGTGTAAATTTATTTTAATTCCTCACATGCATGGATCACTGCAACAAGTAGTGAGAAATCATCATTAATGATATCTATGACAGGCATAGTAAGGGGAAAAGAGAAGGAAAAGGAATTAGAAGTTTTGCATGAATTCACTACATGCATAAAATAAAATGTTTTCTGTTTTAAATGAGAAGTTGGCATTTTCAGTGGTATCCAAAGGGGAGCCTGTGAATATACAGAGGAGATGATCTGTCTATGTCCTGAGAGCTCTGACTGGTATGTGGCAATTGGATGTTACTTCTGGCACTGTGTGGGTTTGATCATCTGATGAATCCCTGGCACAGCAATCTGTGTAGCAAAGATCTGTGAAGACATCAAGGACTTGGCAGCATTGTCTGTATCTTAACAATACAACAAGCCTGGATTTGCCAACAGGTATTGCTGCATGAGTTCATTCACTGAAGGCAGAAACAAAAGCCAGTTTTTCAGTGAGAGGGGAAAGAGAACAGTCTTGCCAGCTGCATTACTCATTAGTCCTTTTAGCCCAGCTTAACCCTTTTGTGCACAGTGAAGCTGTGAGAGAGCAACAAGTGTTTGGGAGTGTTCGAATGCTTTGTGGATGCTTTCTGCATTTGTTCATCAGCTGCTATAGAGCAGCTGGCCATCCTGCAAGAGTGAAACTCTAAGAATGTGTTTCCAGAACTTCTTGGGCAGTTTGCCCTCCAGTTTGTGAGGCTGTTGTTGCAGGTATGCAAAGATCACAGATACTGCACTGAAGAGCAGCAGGATATCTGCTGGTTAAGAAATTTGTGATAGTGTATGCATGGAGTATCTATTTTTCACAATAAATCCTATTTTCCGTGCAATTAGCTCAGAACTTGCATAGCAGAATGATGTGAAATGTGATCAGGTTCTACCATGAAACACACATGCAGTCTCTTTGCTTTTATTTCTGGATACTGGTTACTGGTCCTCATGCCATACTGAGATGTTTTTGCATATGGACAGGGTGCAACTAACTGTTAAACAATACTGGACTGAAGGATGACAACATGTTGGTATCACTTCATCTCCAAATGCAAGCTGAAGGGATATAAAGTATGTAGGACAGAC
This sequence comes from Machaerirhynchus nigripectus, assembly GCA_013397975.1. Classification (NCBI taxonomy): domain Eukaryota; kingdom Metazoa; phylum Chordata; class Aves; order Passeriformes; family Dicruridae; genus Machaerirhynchus; species Machaerirhynchus nigripectus. The sequence goes on from VZRQ01002121.1 coordinate 238,188, forward strand.
AGTTCAAAGCAGACTATGGCCTCCTGGAGGGTGGGCTTCTTGCCCTGGCTGCCAGTAGTGCTTTAACGTGCTCCCTGACGTACCATGGCTGCTGAGCCAGCACCATATGTGCATGGCTGCTGGCTGCTGAGCAATCCATAGCTAGACAAGGTAGACAGCATAACCCAGGCTTTACTGAAGCCCACCCAAGTGTGGAAGCACTTCACTGGGGAGTTGATTTGTGCAGGCAAGAAGGGCTCTGGGCTCTGTTTTGAAGGGCTGTTCCCGAGATGTGCTTCAAGCATACTGCAGTAGAGGTGAGGCACCCCAGCTTTTCCCATCTAATAATCTCTTGCTCAGCCATTACTATATATTACAGATATTTAATATTTATTATATATCTGTAAGAAGCGACCTTTTGTGGATAAGACTGTCCTCACCTTTAAAAGCTTCCATTCAAAAAGCTCTTTTCTGATGGAGAGTGTACATGAATTGGCCAAGCGCATGTATATTACAATTTCACCTCATCTTTTCCAGGAATCCTGAAACTTCCTTCTGTGCAAAACTTTGCAAATTCAGCTTTTCCATAGTGCTATATTACCTGGAACGAACTTAGGAAAATGTACCTCTTAAAAATATAAAATCTATAAAAAAGACTAGTCACTGTTCCTGTTTGATTGATTTTGCTTGTGGCAGTGTTCCTTTTTTACTGATTTTTTTTTGTTCTTGCTAAAAGAACACCTTGTTAAAAGAAACCTTCAACAAAGGTTTTTGTTAAAATAAGAAACCAGAAAGGCTTTCTTGTTGGTGCAAATCATTATGCAGAATTACTATTTTGTTTGCCCAGCTGCCTGTTGAGTCAGCTTGTACGTCCCAGACTAGAAGTATCAGTGTCAACACAGCACAGAATTTTTGGTTGCCAAGGGGCTTAGAAGGCACTGCAAGGTACAGGTTTGAGGGTTGACACTGATGCTCTTATGCGGAAGAGAAAGTGATTTGTGTCACACAGCACAGTAACATATTAAGGTGGTGAAAATGTGAATTGTACATGCATGTAAGAAATCGTCTCTGAAGTGTAGCCTGAGTTTTATTGCTTGTAAAATTTTAAAATTGGAGGCATTCTGTTGATTGGATAGAGGTATGAAATCACTCCTTAAACTGACCCAAACTCACTGGTAATGTTGTCTATTGCAAAGGGGTGCAAACTTCATATTTGGGGGGTCTGAAAAGAAAAATCTCAAACCAGAGTGATTTAAGAAATAGTCTAATTTTCCAAAACAGCTGTATATTTTAAATATTTTAAAAATACAGTTTTAATGAGCAGAACCTCCTGGGTATTGGTAACATAAAGTACCTGAAGGACTACAGAAATAAACCTTAATTTTAATATCCCATTAAAGATGGAAAAAAAAATATCGAGTACAGTTTTGGCTACTATTGGCTAAACACGCTATCAAATCCAGGTATCAGCATTTTTGTACCAAAAATCCTCTTCTTCAAGGTTTAAGCACTGCATTAGGAGGAAAATGGCATCATGTGTTCAGTATGATTTTTCTGGGGGATTTTAATTTTATTTTCTAATTTACCTATGAGTTCATTTCCTGAACTCATTTTCCTCTGAACTTAGGAATAGAAATATGTGGTTTACCTCAAGTTACTTTTGAAGAATTACTGCTGCATGGTTAATCCGTCTGAATAGCATTTTTAAGATTTTTTCAAATCATGAAAGGGGATTTGTACCAGAAGTAGGTGAAGCAAGCAGCCTGGTAAAACTCAGCCTTCACTCTACAGCTATCCAAACAGCCCAAGCAAGCTTGAATCTATATAAAAAGTATTGATTGATGTTCAAGTGAGGTCTGTTCCAGGCGATGCAGGAACTGGGACCCCCTTACGATCCAGTCAGCAGTCTCTGCTAGGTGATCTATTGGGAGGTTTTTCCCCCACCCAAACTAATCCTCAGTGTTTGTGCCAAAATATCTTTTCTGGAAATCATCCTTTGAGACATTACATAGTTTGTTTAAAAAAAAAATTATGCATCAACTCCAAAGTGAATAGGCAAAGAATGAGATTTTATTTTAAAATTTTTTATGATTAAGGTATACTTCTGACAGATTATTTAAATTTAATTTTAATTTAATTTTCTGCTGATATCAATGCTTCCTTTATGCTGAATGTTAATTCCTGAGTTATTTCTAGTCCTTATTCTCTATACCTAAATGTGATTTCTGGATTTTGTTTTTTTGATATGGAAAATATTCTAACCTTTGAGGGAGCTATAACTTTTTAATATAATATCTCTCAAAATTTAATGCTATGAAAGTGTGAGAAGGAAAAATTGTGGCCATCTTTGTAACTTGCTTTTAAAACAAAACACCAATAGTGATAATTTTCTTTTTACATAAGTAGAAATGTATACTGCTTTTGCCACAGCAGTTGGCCATAGGTTTTTGTCTTACCCAGATTCTACTCTTGTCTAACAAAAAGCATTTGTACAAACAATTTATGTTTTCTGTTAATAGTAAACCCAAGAATCATTGGGTTTTTTGAAATCTAAGTTTCAGCATTGTGGCTATAAGAACTCCTCGAGTACTGATTAATTTAACATCAGAACGCAATAAAGGGGTTTGTGTCTTCAATTTATCAGCTTTCTTCATGGTAGTTTATAAATGCTGGCTAGCCATCAAATCTGTTAAATGCTTCTACTGCTTAGTAAACACATCTTGAAAAAATACAGCATTTTTCACTTGGCTTAAGCTAATCACTGTGTTTCTTTAAAAGGAGGTTGTTCTTCCCATTTAAAAGCTTTGTGGTTGCTGGTTCTCAACATGCTGTTGGCTGAGAATAGAATGATTTATTATTTCATGGTGAGAAGGGTGGGATGGTAATAATTTTGCATGGGTTTGTGGTAAATAATGCAACTTATTTTTTAATAGGTGTTATGTGACTTTCAGGGGATGGCAGATGCCTTGCTGTCAGTTAAAGCCTTGATCACAGTTCAAGAACGGAACCTTTAGGAAACAAAAAAAGGGGGTTCCTTTCCTGCTTCAGCTACACTTTATTTAATTCTACTTTTTACTAAATGCTTGTTGTTTCAGTGTTAAATATACTTCTATTTAGATGGAAATGGAGCAGTTGCTGCTTTGTTTCATTTAATATTTCTTTCACTAATAGAGGCTGCAGAAATGTATTCTTTGAAGGACCAGTAGAATGGGATAAAATGATTCCTATACTTTTGAAAGGAACTGTGATTTTAAGAATAAACCAGCAAGAATATCCCACCTTCAGAATATGAGATATGTGGTGGGTGGAAGGGTTTGGTCCCCACAAACCTCTTGCTGTGTTGCTACATTTTATTATTTAACTCCTGACAGTTATTAGATCATAAGATAATGATTTTGGCATTGCTCATATTAAAAACAACCAAAAAAACCACATTAAACAAACAGAATCTAAGCTAAGAACTAATATAAATAGTTCTCTTTCACAGACTGTTCGTTGAAGATTCTTCGAATAGCAAATAAAGGAAGGGGGGAAAGAGTATATTGCAGAGGATTTAGTGATCATTTTGTTACTTGAAGGAAAATACCTTCTCTTAGTTTAAACTCAAAGAAATTTTTTATGAGCTTCTTCTTGCTTTGACTTCTTATTTCTTTGCTAAAATGGATTGGTGGTCAGGTGGCAGCAGCATTACCTACTGACATCAGTTTGCATAAAGAAGGATGTACTGGTAATGTTGGAAGCCTTCTTTTCAGAACTAATAGCAGTTGCTCAGGTTCTGCAGAACACAAGGGTTGCATTGGTGTTTCTTGGAGTCTGGCCAGTTGTCCCAACCATTTGCCTTGCCAGCTTGGAAAGAAAGACTGAAAAATGCCTGTGGTTCTAGTTTCTTTAGAAATGTGACCATGGATTTTTTACATTCTGTTCAAGCAATATTTTTTTCTGTTATTCTTCATAGATTTTCATTAGTAAATAGTAGCAGATAATGGCAGAAAATAAAATTAAGGGGGAAAAAAGGAACAGAGTAGGGGAAGAACTGGGGAGCATTCACACTGCAAATTATATTGAAAGATTTGAAACAATTTTTAGGTGTAGCTCCTTATTCTTTACAACTAAAGCTGACACCTTTTTCTACCTCTATACTGGATTTATAATTTCTTATGAAATGAGAAGTGTAATTTACTTTAACACCTTTAAAGTATTTACTTATTTGTGAAAATCTTCAATTCTGAGTGAGAATATGAACCCTATCCAGAGAGATGTATTTGGGTTTTTTTACTCTCTGACAGAATATAATGGAGAATCATTACCCCTTTCCACACTGTAGGTTTGTATTTTCTCTCGACATTAAGAATGAGGGTGAACTAAAACTGCTGATAAATAGATGCATCAGAAAAGGCATAATATTCTCAGACTAGTTAGCAATTAAAAGAATAATTCTATGAGCAATAACCTCAAGGAGAATATCTCAATTCTCTGAATCATGTGGACAGTGCGTGAATTAAACAAGTAGATGAGTTGAGTTTTGGAACTGTTTGGTTCCCTCATCTCCACCCTACCATTATCCTAGTCCATGCATCCTTTTAAGATGCTTTCACATTTAATCACTAAGCAATTAAAATGGAATCTATTTCAGGATTAATTATTTTATACTTATCCTGAGATTACAATGGATTCCATAAATAAGGAAAAGAAGCAGATGGTTCTGTGAACAAATACTTCAGCCATTTGACTTGTTTGGGCTTGGGATGCCTGCATATATCCCCTTTAAATCTGAACAAATTTCCATTGAAACCAGATATCGCTTCTGATTTGGCAAGTAATAGTTAATGGTTAATAAAACAGTTCTTGTGCATTGTGATCTTTGGGGAATTCCTGCTGTCATTTAAATGACAGATTCCTAGATTCTTGCTCTGAAATATCCTTCATGTTATTTGACTGACATTCAGGCCTAAGTACAGATGAGGAGGATTTTTATTTGTGTAATTGTAGCGAATATGTATTTCTATCAGTTTATGTTATGATGCAACTATAGAACATTTGGAAAACCAAACTTGTCGGATAATATACTGTTAGTATGATATAGATATGAGGTTTGAGAGCATTGTGGTTATAGGCACCATCCATTTTAATAGTTACTGAATTTGGAAAGCTTGTGATTTCTTTTAAACTTCAGTTTAGGTATGGTGTTAATTCTGACCTTGGATTGTGTGGAAGAAATCTCTATTTAACTTATTCTGAGATACCTGAATACATGCCTTTTTATACATAGCTCATACAGTTGCTTCTAATACCTTGTTCTTCTGCATCTCTACTGCTTATGAGTGAATTAACAATGTTTATAAATAGAAACACTGGAGAACCCAAAGACAGAACTATATATATTCTTTTGACTTTAAAATAAGAAAATATTCATGCAAGGAAAGCATTATGAAAATTTTATTTTCCTCTAATTTAAATCATATTTTCTGTGAAGGTTTATTGAAAAAAAGTGGGGAAGGAGGGAAGTTATATTTATCTTAAATACAAACTAACCTAAGTTATACCACTGAGACAAAAAAAGACTTTGAAAGTACACAGTAAGTCTAACTTTCAAAAAAGTCTAAATGCTCTTTAGGCCTTTCTCATTTTTGATAATGAAATTTCAACATTAAATAATATCAGAACGTGCACATACTTCACACATCATCTTTACAGAGAAACTGTTCCTCCATAAACCTATGCCACAAAACCACTTTCACTTTTTAAAAGAACACAAGTCTTTAGGGAGTGGAGAGAGCAAAGAAGATGATGAAAAAGGAGGCTTTGGGTCAGTAGCCACAGAAACCATGAAAAGAGTGTATGGATAGAAAAAGCAAAATCTTTAAATGTTTTATAATCAAAGGTAAGTTTAGCATGAGTCATCATTTAAACAATGTAGGTATGTAGATACCAAAAGGAAAATGTTTGAATTAGGAAAATACAGACTGTCTGACCCCAATCTTCTATCTTTTTGCATTTTTCACCTCTCTTTTCTCTGTTATTAGATTATAGCCTTTGTCTTCCAAGTGCTCCCCACGTCCAGTGTGTGACCTTTACTGCTGAATGCCAAATTTTCATAGGCTATATTGGAAACACATTTATTTGTGGTTACAGAATACTGAAGCTGTTAAATTGCCCTACTTACCAGAGCTTGTGTCTAGTAAGGGCTCAAAAGAAGAGAGCAAAATATGTTCTTTCCTCTTAATACATGGCTATTATTGTATCATACTATTATTCTTGGGAGACCAAAAAAATAAAATATGATGGCTTCTTGATGCAAATAATCCAGGAGGATCTGCTATAATCTTTCTGAATGGGTCTTCCCACATAGTATATGAGAAAATCTTGATTTTTAAAAGCTACTGCCAGCAGTCAATTCATACTTAGAACACAGTGATCAACCTTAAAGACTCTTTTAAATCTGGGTTATTTTTTACTTATAATTTTTGATGCATTTATCTAGTGCTTCAAAAATTACTATAACTATCTGGTCTGACCACCAATCAGTTTATGATGGTTATATGTCTTAGGAGTCAAAGCATTACTAACACAAAGTGTGTCATTTCTGTATGTAACAAAAATGACATTTCAATGAAAGAATTTCTAATGTATATATTTTTTTTCCTTCTTTCTTTAACTAGAAATGAGAACAGTTGGAAAACAAGGTGATTTCTGATAGATCTTCATCAGAATTTGAAGCTTGCAGTTAAGTTGTTCTTAGGCAGAAAATAAGATGTTACTAGGAGCAGATCAGCTGCAAATTAGCAAATATACAGTTACTGTAAGTTTCCTAAATGTCCTAGGGCTGCCTTATATGCCTGAAAAATTCAATCTTCTAGTTCACTAGTTGCCCAATAACAAATAAATCCAGGGTTTGGGGGGGTTTTATGTGTTGCATGTCTTTCATCTACGTACACATTGGAGATTTATAAGAATGTACTATCTATGCTGGTAATGAATTTTTTTGGATATAAACGTTGTGGAGTATCAGCTACTGAAACATTCAACCTTAATTTATCATGTAATATGGGAATTTTCGGTTGACTGGATTCAAATTCTCCTGGAAACAGCTTTGAGTCTGGTTATGACAACAGACAGAGGAAAAGGTGACAGCTCCCTATTGCTCTTTTGTTTGCTTACTTTTTTTTGTCTTTATGTTATATAATTTTGCTGAATTCATATTCTTTCAAGCCTGTGCTTTTCCATAATGGCAAAACAAATTAAAATGTCTGGACTAAAACTAGTTTTGGACTAATCTCTCTTGTCTGGAGACTGGATTGCATAGCAAACTAAATGTGGGCTTATTGTTGTCCACTTGAAGAGTATGTTTTTCAAGTTAGAACTGTAATTAGCCAATTCAGCAAATTCATTGCAGCTGATGTTCAAGATAGGATAAGGTGTAGACTAAAAGGCCTCAGATAATCTTATCTGTTCTTGATCTTTCTGTATGTGTGAAATTTGTCAGGCTAAATTTTGTCTGGCAAGCTTCAAGACAACAAAGGAAGCCAAGCTTTGTCATGCTACCAGGTACCCACAGAAAAATACATCACACAGTAGGACTCTGAACTTCCTGATACAGACCTTGGATTTACTGTAACTTTTATGGCCTTATAATATATTGAAATTCAGTCTCTAGTGAATATGCAGGAAGGCAAACTTAAATCATCATAATTTCCTTACATTCCAGATGGTTTCTATAGACTTCTGAGATTTACCTTCAACATAGAGTGTATTTGTAGTTTTAAAATTTATCATAAAAATTTTTCTGCTAGTAGCTTTGGAAAAGCACTGTAATTTCTTTAATGTAATGGGAATGAAGGGAAATGTATTATATCTGTTCTATAAAACCTAAGCTCCTATTCAAAGCTTCATTATTTTTACTAAAGTATAAAACAAGGGTAGGTCCAGAAATACTGAGCCTGGATATGGAAATCACTAGGTCTGAGCTACGGTGTCTCCCATCTTGAGGAACAAAGTCTTGTGTAAACAGGTGCCTGGTTTATGCTGTCATTGTTGAAACCGGCACACTGGAGTCTATTTCCTAACTAGTTTCTGCCTTCTTTCCCACTTTAATTTCTGTTGTGAAAATTGGTACTTCAAAACTATTCGTTGTTGAAGTTGACCAAGTTGTCCATTTCTTAAATACCTAGCACATCAAACACCTCAAAATCATGGGCTAAACTAATCTGCATGAGATTAAATTAAATCCAGAATTGCTTTGACCTGTCTTTGTATAGTAATGTTTAAATTAAAACTTAATTAAATGCTTCACAGAGAGTATCACAATAAATGTACTTAATACTTGCATTGTATTATCTTACAGTATTTTGAAGGGAGTTCCTTGAGACTGAAGTCCTACTAGACTGAGTAAACATTCTTCAGAAATGTTAACTAATCATAGAGACTGTTCCTGGGTTTATAAGGAGTTCTAGAGGTCCTCAATTTGATTTGACAGAAACCAGGTTAAATACAAGTACTAAAAATAATATTGGGACTATCACGAGATGAGCTCAACTGGTCAGAGCACCATGCTAATGATGCCAAGGTTGTGGGTGCAATCCCTCTATGGGCCATTCACTTAATAGTTGGACCTGATGATCCTTATGGGACCCTTCCAACTCAGAAGATTCTGTGATTAATGGGTTATTATTTTTCCTTAAATTTTTTCTTCATTTGTTAATGACTATTTTTAAGATTTTTAAAAGCCCACAATTATTGAAATCAGTATTCTAAGGCTTTTAGCAGAATAAGAAAAGACACAATAGTTATATTATAGCTTTCTGATTATTCGGGAATGAATTTCTTTTTCTTTTTTTTTTTTTTTTAGGCGGGGTTTTCTTGTTTGTGTTGTGTCATAGGTGTTGATTTCTTTTTGACAATACTTTTCTCTATGTGCAATTTGTTTAAAATAATTCTAAAAAAAACGGGAAATTTAAACTGTATAAAGATTTTTATATCCCCATTTCTGCATTATATTGTAAATTTGCAACATTTACTATTTTGAAAATCAACATTAAGTATCTGGAAATACCTAGTACTGGAATTTAGGAACTTCTGGACAGGCAAATGTGACACTGTTTTTTCTGGTGTGTGGTAAACTACGTTAGTAGTTTCTGTTTTTTCTCTCCAGTTTGCAAACAAATGCACACAGTGTGAAATGCATGCTGGCTGCAGTATCATCAAGTAGATTGCTACTAAATCATGCATTTCGTGACGTATTCTTCCAAGTGTACAGCTCCCCAGTTACAATTTAAAAGTGTAATCATAGGAACTGCAAGTCACAATGGAATTTTTTCCCTACCTCCTCTTGAGATCAGAATCTTAGGGTAGAGACACTCTCAGTACATGCGATAAGAGAGAATGAGGGGAGATGGATCACTACTTGACTTCCTTCATGTTATTTTTGGATATGACTAGCATTCCTCCCCTTACACACACCCTCCTTTCCCCCAGCCCCCATCTCTTACATGCGTTACAAGCTCATGCAAACACTCTCACGTACTCTGCAGCAACAGCAAGAGCAACAGTTGGACTGGAGCCAGAGGACTTAAACTCCGCTTCCTCATTGCCAGCAGGCTTTGTTCTTTGGACTCAGTCAGAACTAGGGAGAACGTCTTCGTCGCCGGTCGTGGTGGTTGGAATTTGGCAGCTCAGCTGTCTATTAAATTTTTCTGTGCTCCTCTGCGGACTAGGCTGAATTTAGAGCAGCAAAGCTAAGAGCCGGGGCTAGTCAAGAAATAAAGGACCCAGAGACCATCAGCTCTCAGCCTCTTGGCGGGGGTGGGGTCCCCCTGTGCAACAACGGTAAGTGCCAGCATTAAATGTGTATAAAGGTGCAGGAACTACAAGGTGCTTTAGCTTACTACAATAGGAGAGGGGGGAAAGTACGTGAGTGAATCATACAGTGTGTGCTGTTATAGTGGTCTTGGAACAGTGCCTAGCATTAAAATGTTTCTCATTTCTCCCTTTCCAAAAAGCTTTATAAGAATGTATCTATTTTAACAAAATCCTAAGTGTCTGTACAATTTTGGAAAGCTTTACAAAATTGCTTTATTATTAGGTTTTCTGCAAACCTGTTTTGTTTTGAACCATATGTAGTACAGAGTAACTTTAACTGACAGAGTAACTCATTTGTTTTAAGTGCAAGAGTTGAACCTGGGAAGTAAAGGTATTCCATCACAGAGGATATGAGTAGAACTAAAGTTCAGGAAGATGGGGAGTGTAAAGGGATGAGATGCATCCCAAGACTAGTTTATAGGCACCCAAAATAAGTTTGTTTTAAATGACTGGTACTCATTCAGAGCACACCCCCTCCCCCTTCCTTTCCCCGCTATTAGGAGCAAAGTGAATCTCTTTTTAAAAACAAAAAGCTGTGAGAGTCTACTGTTCTAGGGCATGCAAGTGAAAGCTAATGTACAGTGTAAAAGATTGTAGGCTTGAATAAATGATTCTGAGAGAGGACAGGAGTTGCAAAAAGAGACTTTTTTCCAATATGCAAAATGCTGTAACTGCTCTTGCTTTGTCAAAGTGTTAAGACTGCTGCCTTTTAAGTTTACTAGCAAAATGCTTTGCTTTGTTACAAAGACCTTTTTTTTAATCTCTCAGTACTATCTTTAGGAAAAGTTTTATAATGATGGGAACAGAGGCAGGTTAATCCAAATGCTTTGCTTTCAGAAATGCCATCTAGCTGTCAAAGGAAGTTCACTGCAGGGACCCATTTGTTTTAAAAGTACTGATAAAGCCCTGCTATCAGCATGCTATTATGTCTTGCTATGTGGGTTATCTTAATAAAATGATAAATAAGAAACGTTTGAAGGAAGGTCAACTGTATAATAAATTTGACAAAGGGGGAAAGACCAGGTGACTGAATGTACTTATGTGCTTTTAAAACAAAAAGACCAAGGAAACCTTACTGGGACAATAGAACTGAAAAGGGGAAAAAAATTCTTTTCCCTTGCCTTAACTCTGGCTCCATCAGTTACTTCAAGCAGTTATTCAAATATTTTTTGTTGAGAAAGTGAGCGTTCCCTTCCCTCCACCCAGTTACTAACTGCTGGTGATCAAGTATTTGTGAAGGTGAATCTAGTCACATGAAAAATATGCTGAATGAGCAAATGTGTGATTGTGCAAAGTATAGCAGTCACTGTCAATTAACTGTTTTAGGTCTGTACGTTTGTTTTTTCTAATTTAAAAACTCAAAAGCAAAGCTTTGTCATTCTGACTTTCACCCTTCATTTGGGATAATACTCAGCTTGGTGTGGTAACTGTTAAAAATTATCTGCTAACTTGTGTTTCTATGGATTGACTGTGAAACAGTGCTCAGCGACACAGTGTGCAATTAGTTAGGATGTTTGGGATGTTTACTACATTTTGCTTGCGAGGTACTAGGGCATTTCTTTCTACAGTAGTTACTAGCTCTATTTATGGCAAGTTATTCGCTGAACAGGAATCACAGACTAGAACTAGCAAAGATTCTTTTTCAGAGCTAAAAATGGAAGATTGTTTTCCTGAGTTGGACCCCCCTCTGCCAATGGCACTATGTCAGGTTGCCTTAGCAGCTGCTTTCAGTTTCACAATTTACATGGGTGCTATAATGACATTTTTTCTCATTGATGTGGTGGAAAAATCTGACATCTTTATGCTGTTTTTCCTGCTTTGATATGTTAAAGCATATTTTCTATTGACTGTGAGGTTTGGCAATGAGTGTTGAGTTCAGAGATGGGCCTGTACCAAAATCCCTGGATTCCTACATCCATGAACTATAAGAAGGTTAATAACTGGATCCAAATGTCTTGGCTCTGGTCTATTCCTGTTTTAAATGCACATCACTTTGGCCACATGTTTAAATTGTTTTTTGAGGTGATTAAGACTGAAAGAAATCTTTCAGGCTCCAGACACAGTTTTAAAGAGGAAAAGGCATTTAAGAATCTTACAGTTATTTAAGCAAAGCTTGCTCATTTGCTTTTTAAACGTGAGTTTTAGGAGCCCCCAAGGACCTACATTCCCTTTCCTCTGTTATAACTTTAGATGTAAGTAATATTTTGGAACTCCTTCTGAGATGTGCTGAGGAAGCTAAGGTGTTTTTGTGCCTGTCCTTTCTATATGCTCAAGGAGGCTGGTGAAGAAGGCTAGCAGCATACATTCAGGTAATGCAGATGCCTCAAAACATTTTTTGATCCTAAGTGATGTGCCTATAAGCTTTTAAGAAAGTGCCATATATGTATATACTAAACTGCAAAAACTTGTGGTAGCCTATGATAAGAAATACTGTAATGTGCAAGAGGCTGCACAGATTGTTGCTGGAATGGTGTATATTCTGCTTTTTTTAATTGATCAGCTTCTCCTACTCTGGCCAGCTTAATGGATTTAGTGGCTCTCTGTGAATACAATTACATATGCATCTGCCAGCTGCTTGTGGTATCCCTGCCTCAGCAAGAAAAGCTGTTCTTTGGCTCTGTTGGCTCAGTGTGCTTTGTGGCACACAACACTGATTTATTAGGCAGTAGATGCATTTTTTTCTCTTTTTCTTGAATGATTGAACTATGATGTCACTTTTTGTCTTGGCTTTAACCTTTTAGAAAGCGCTTTTTTTTTTCCGGCAGACTATTCTCTTAACCCTAGGAAAGTGGGAAATATCTCAATGTTCATTGCAGAGCAACTCTGTCTACCCCAGCACATTCCAGGGCCACCGAATCATTTGTGGTGAGAGTGATTCAGATCTGGTTAAGATGATTTAAAAGGAAGGTTATGGGTATACTGCAGTTGTGCATTTAAGAAAATACAGAGAGGTTTTACTGCCTGATTGAGACCACATGGCTCCAACTTGGACTTTTTTTTTAACATGGAAATCATTGGCTGGATGTACTCAAACGATTTATTTTTTTTTAATTGCCTAGAGGCTGAGAGTTTGGGTCATAGCATTTAATGGTAAGGTCAGGGTTAAAACAAATAGTTTTTAGTGTTCCTTTGAATAAATGAAAAATAGCTTATTTGAATATTTTGCATGGGATATAAACATGCTTCTCTTAAAAGAGAGCAAATGTATCTCAGAAATTCTTTTGGACATTACAGGGTAGTTGGTGACCTGATTTGAGAGTGAGAAGGATAGAGATAAGGGAAGATCTCACTGTCATAAATCATGGTAAATATGTTCCACTCCAAATATATTATGGAAAATATCAAAAGTAAAAAGGAAAGACCTTCTTTTATTACATACAATTTAATTGCTTACACTCAGCATTTTGGGCTGCTCTTAAGAAGATTGAAAAGTTTATATAACTAAACTCTTTTTAAATTGTTGTAACTATCTATGTACAGTATATCCCTACTCTGAAGGATGAAGTTGTAATAATCTGTATTCTTTTTATGCATATTCTTTATTCTGAAATACTCTTGATAAAATCTTGTTCTTCCCTCAGTGCTCTCAGTTCTTTCTTTTCAATTATAACATTTCTCCCATAAACTGGTGCATAGCTTTGATATGAAACTTTCATCCAAATTTCCTTCAAATGAGAGTATTAGATGATAAATGCTATTTTATATGGATACTTTTGAAATGGGTAAAAAAGTCCAAGGTGTTTCAAACATACAATGCAGATCAGAAGTTAGAGCATTGGAAAATACTGTTTATTCCTGCCTCTGGTTGGAAGATGAAGTAATAATGAAAGGCAATTCCTACAATAATTCACTGTAATTTATGTAGAAATAATGCATAAGTAGTATTCTACAACAGGAAACCCAATAAACAATAGTTATGAGCTTTTTGCTGTCTTTAAGGATTGGGATGGTAAATAGGGGAAAATGGGGAAAAAAAGAAAATGTCAGTCATGTAGCTGTGTACGTCCCTTTCAGCTAGTTTCTTGCTTAACATTACGTCTCCCTCTAATTTACAGACCATGCATGAACTTTGTTCTTAACGTTAAAAAAAGGCTAAAAACTAAAAAAAAAAACCAACCCAAAACTGAAACATTAACCAGAGTTCATGAGTCACTGTTAGTTAACTTCTGCCTCACATAAACCACAATGTAAATGTTTAAAAGTTATTTGCAGGTTTTTTTAAGTTTGATGTGCATAATGCAGGCGGGAAAGCTACTATTATTGTTGAATAACTGCTGTGAGAATTAATCAGAGGTCAAAATGTATACTACAGTGCCTTGACATTCCTGCCAGTGGTATGTTAATGTGTTGTGTCAGTGTTCAGTTTTACTGAGTTAAAGCATATAAAATATGTAGAATCAACTGGAATTGGTTTTATACTAGACAATCCTAATTGTACTGTGGATAAACCAAATATAAAAGAAAGCATGGCCTTTGTGATGCCCAGTTGTAAAAGATGTTATCTTGTGCCTGAAGTCCTTGACAAATTCCAGAGCCCCTCAGGCTTTACAGATCAAGTGAAGCAAAGGGGACAAGATTCTGCTGTGTTGTATAGGTGGGAATATTCCTGTGTCTTCACATATGTACCAGAATATCCTGTTCTTTGAGTTGTCTTTAGGCCAGCTTTTACAGGGTATATACATATAACTGCATACAGTTATTAATCTGTTACTAGATTGAAAGTTGTCCTTCTTCTAAACAGTGACTTCTTAAATTTTTTTCTCACTGTAATGCTGGTGCAATCTACATTGCACTGTGCATATGTAAAACAGACACCCTCTCTTAAGTCAGTTTTTTCAGACAGTGGAGAGAAGCACATTGGAGAAGGAAATAGGAATCAAGGAATTCCAGGATTTACAGGGGTCATAGCAAGCATATATAAACTTGAGTCATTGCAAAGAGTCTTGAGTTGTTGGATTCCTAGGGAATTTTTGATTTTCCACTAAAACCTGCACTTGGTATTGTTTCATAATTCAGGTTTCATAATGATTTTCTTTGGTATTCTTTGAGGCATAGCTGGCTAGGCTGGTGTATGTCAGTAAGTAGGAAGAACCTTGAAAATTTGAAAATCATCTTGAAATGAATGTTTGGAGCAAGCAGGCACTAGTCATAATTCTGCAAATAGTCACCAAAGCATAAAGCATGAGTACGTGCATGCTTTTGGATCATACCATATTGACAGCTGTCAAACATGGAGGTAAGCTTGCCTGATAAAGCTGAAACTAAAGAGTGAAGTGAGAGCTGTGCTGTGTCTTGCAGCTAGTGAGGTGTGTAAAGGCACTTCAACTGACACCTGAACAGATAGCATAAGTTAGTCATTTTTAGAGAAAGCTGATGGCTAGTCCTCAGACCTGGCTTAGGAAGCGAGTGTAATCCTCTGCTAAGGAATATTGCTTGTGTGTTGTAAAATGCACAATAATGCAGGAGTTAACCCTAATGCCAGGTATCTAATTGTATAAACTGAGCAAATCGGTCAGATTTTGCCTGTAGAATGTGATTTCAGTAAAGGGGTGCTGTCTGAAGGATGCTGAAGAAAAGGTGGCACAAGTTTTGGGAGAACTGAGGTTCCGAAGAGAGGCAATTTCCTTCCCCACCTTTTCCTTCATTTTATCTGCTGTTTTAACTAGACCCTTTTACACAGCACACTCTAAATCTATCCTAGGACACCACAGATGTTACCTGGGAGACCAAAGTCTTGAATCTTATTTTATCTCCTTTAATGGGTAACTTTTTGCTATATCTGTGATTGTATTTGCCTCTGAGGTAGACTATATGAAAATAGCATGCCGCAGAAAGGTATAGTTACTTGTAAATATGACAGCTATTACATAGAGATCAAGCCTTTTTTTTCCACTAGCAACTGTGAAAAGTATCTTTGATAATATTACATTATGAATCAGAACACGTATTATCAGTATTGTTTTGCTAGTTAATGTTGGAAATTAATTCAGAAAGCTTCCAGTTTCATACAGACCAGTAGGCTTAGAAACTAACTGGTTATAATAGGTGATTTCTCTATCTGTAAATACGTGAAATAAACACAACTTTTGCAAATGTCTGTGAATATAGGACATCCTAATCTTGAATCCTTTGATGATGACAGTTTCCTCCATTGACATCCCAGCCTTCCAAGACCTGTTGCCAGTATTGAAAACCATAGCCAGTGCAGGACTGAGGTGCTTGTTCTCTACATCCTGCGGCACTCTGCAGAGTGATGCCAGTCTCTGCAGGCTGAGTTTCTCTGAGTAAATTTGACTGCTGTCATACTTCATGCAAGGCACTGACAAAACTACTGACAGCTTTCTTGCTCTGTTGTCAGTTACTAAGTTGCTGACCTGACCCAAATGAATCAAGTATTTTAGCTTTTGCTCAACTAATTTATATTGACTCTCTCTAGCTTGGAAATAATTGAGGGGTAAGAAAAAGGGAGATGATAGTAGGAATAGTAACCATATAAAAATGGAATAGTTTTGCATTGGCTATGTAGGGTTTCATTTTGCATTTAATTTGGTCTAGTTTAGCTGATGTTGCAGGTGCCAATTGAAAGTTTATTTATTCAGCTACTATCATGTAGATAACTGTCTTCTATAGGCATCATTTAGTTGTGCCTATAAAAAGCACAGTGATGGCAATATTTGTCACAGTTAATGTAATAGCTTTCTACCTTTCCTAACTCTAGCAAGATGTTTGCCAGTTTTCAAGGTAAACCAACAAGTTCCACAGTTACCACTTCCATGTGTTCAGGATGAACAAGCCTATACATACTGAATGGATGTTTCCTTTTACTTACTGTTGATTTGCAAGTTAGTAAGGTTTCATAATTTAATATTGTTGGCTTATTTTCTGTGGACTAGAGTGGTTTGTCTCACATAGCTTTCATCCTCTTTCCATTTTTAAGTATTATGGTTTTGAGAAAAAGTATTACTTCTTCATCTGTAATGTGTGTTGTCAGCCTTGAGTTGCCACTAACTTGCCACAGTCATACTAAATGCAATCTACCTTATGTGTAGAATTCAAATTGCATAAATGCAATTTCATTCTTATGACTTTACATCTTTTTCTTTGCTTTTAACTCTTTACAATCCTTCCCTCGAAGTTCAAAATGTTATTTCACTGGAAGATTATGCCTGGCAATTCTGTAATAGGTACCCCTCCTCCTGAAGGCAAAATAATGACAGCATGCTATTTGAAAATCCGTTTCTGGCCATAGGAGTATAAGGGATGGCTAAGAGCAGCATTTCAGTTATAGACACTATGCATTCCATTTCAGCTAGACAAGGAATCATGTTAATCCTACAAGCCTCTACAGTTCTTTGTGTCTGAAAAATGTACAGCATTTCACACATGATTATTATATGCCTTTTTTTTTAAACCTCCTCTAGCTGTTTTCACTGCTTTTAATTTTTTTCTTTTCCTTCCCTTCCATGATCTTCTTAATTTCCTATCAAATACCAGAAGTGGTAACATGATTTAAGCATAGATCTACATAAGCCAAGTGATGGTATCTTCAATTTAAGTGAACAAAGTTACATCTCTTTACTGCTCTTAGGTGCCTGACTGCCTTCAGACTTTGTGGAAGGTGTCCACCTAAAATCCTTCTGCAACGGGCAAACAGACCCCTAAGAATGAAACTCCAGTATTTCATCGGCATGCAGGGCTGTAGAATAACACATCCATCTCTTCATGGCAACTGCTAACTTTCAAAAAGTGAAAAATTTTATGGCTAACAGTACATCTCGTAATGCAAGATCAGAATCTGCTCTTATTTTAGAGACATGGTCAGCACATAAAAGGTGGCCTTCGAGTTAGGAGGGTGGAAATTGAGTTCTGAGCTGGCTCTTACCTTTCTTGGGTGACAATGTACAAAGTGCTTAACCTCAGTTTCTCAATAGTAAAACGTATCTAATTATCTCATGTTCAATTACTGTTTCAGTGCTTAAAGATCTATTCATTGAGATTTTTTTTTAGAAAAACGTTTTTATTCGACCACTTCAGGCACAAGAACATTTGTTGTGCAATTAGATTCTGTCCAGACTGTTGTCACCAGGTAGTCCAATGCTTATATTCAATAGGATGTGCTGTGTTCTAGACACTGGAAAATTATGGTGAATGTTCTTACTGAAAATACACAGCCCAACCTAACAGAATCGGAAAAATGTATGGGGGAGGAAATGGTGGACTAAAATGAGGGAGGCCCAGTATGCTGCTCTAGTGGGCTCTTCCAGCATGCTCTGAAACTGAGAACAATCTGAATGAAACCAGGAATGTTATCTCTAGTACCATATGTATGTTTTTTCTGAAGCACTAAACTTTAACTATGTTCTCATATGCTTAATGCACCACTACTGTACTCTCAGTATACGGCTGGATGCATTTGAGGACTACTTTTTAATATGTTTGGGATATCTTTGCATAACTTTGCCTAAACAAGTATTTGAGGATGTTTCATAGAGCATAAACCAGGCAGAATTTCCTGGATTAACTTTCAGGTCCATTTTGGAGAGAAAATTTGTATCTGTGTATTTCCATGTATAGCAAAATCCTTTAGCTATAGGGTGAAAAATAAAGAGCAGCATCTCTACTTTGGAAATCCAATGTTCTGATTTTTTGGGGAAGAGATGATAATCTTTGCATGAAACAAAACAGCAGATAAATATTTTTTTTTTTGCTGGCATAACTACAGACATAAACAGAAGGGGTCTGCTTGACTTACTGACAATTGAATTAGTGGAACAGTCTGAAATGCAGATAATGTCTACCACACTTTGACTTCAGGGTAAGATGTTCCAGGCCCCAGAAGGAAGTTGTACAAAACCAGTCAATTTAATTACCTGTCAGAATGAAAGAAATTATTGCTCAGTGTCTGGCATTTCATGCCCTAAAACTCTAGGAGCTCCTGTGTAGTAGCTAATTGAATGCAAAAGGTGCATGTTTCAGGTGCTGGGTTTTTGTGTTCAATGCTGAATTCTGCTGTATAACATGTTTCATGGTTCTGTGACAACCTTCTGAAAGTATAAAACTCTCAAAGGGTGAGAAATGAATGGCTTTATCCGGTAATCATTTAAACTTGAATTACATTTAAATATTAATGAAAGCATCTACAGTAATATTAAACACAGAACTGCAGAGCCAGCTATTATCAAACTTTTTATAACTGTACTTTCTCATTCATCGCATTTATAAACTGTTCTGTCTTTGTGTTCTGACACATGGAAACAGCTTCCAGGTTTATTGGCATTGGAGGCAAGCTATTGCAGTGGAGATCAAAATGAAGAAGATGCTTCAAAAGAAAAAAAAAACTTCCAGTGAAATAGAAACCTAAAAATAAAAAATGAGAAAGTTACATGGAACGTTAACGTTATAAATGAATTTAAGTTGATCTTTTACTGCACTTTATTCTTTCTGTCACTTCCTGCTCATATCACCTACCAACTTTAGTGTAAAGTTTTCTGAAATACAGGTAAATGTATCACAAATCTACTATGTGAGTGGTTTTTATTCCGTTTTTTTGTTCTGCTCCTTTGCTTTTGTTTTTACTGACTCATAATAGAGAATTGCATTTGTAGCTATGTCAGAGAACCAAAGTATTTTCCTTTTCAATGCATTTTAATTTTTCAAATTGTAGACCAGGTTATATTCCTTAGAATCTGCAGGTCTTAGTTTGTGATTTTTTTTTTTCATTTGAAACTAATGAAACCCAGAGAGGGTACAGATAGTTTTACTGCTGTATTTATGAGGCAAACAACCATTTTCCAAATGTAAATGGTATAATTTGGGACTAAGAACAAGTGGGAATTTGCAACTATTCAATTATTTTTCCATATTTGTATTTAATAATATTGAAAAAAAGATATTGTACTATACATTATGAATATATATGTATAAAACTGTTGAGTTATTGCAAATTGGAGGTATTTCTGATGCAATATCTTTTCCCCCCTGATATTTACAGGCTTTTATTATTAAACGTTGGGGTCTTATAGCTGAGGAGAAGAATTTTCAGTGAAGGGAAGAGAATTTAGCCACCTGAAGTTGAAAGTATTTTGTTGTGACACAATATTGGCTTTGTTCTGCAGGAAATTTATTTCAGTTTCAACATGTAATGAGAGCTTGAACAAAATTAAATATTGTCAAGCGCAGTCATCCAAGTTGTTGAGTGATTACGTTCATTACTGAAATACAGAATTGTAATTGGAGTGAAGCACAGAGTGCTTTTGACTCTTCAGCTGTGCCAGAAAGTGCCTGTTCTGAATTTTAAGGAGAGTAGAAGTTGTCTCTTTGGTTATTCTGATTTATCCTTCTTCAGTGTAGCTAATCTGGAAGACAGCAGAGTTATTTCTTAGGCACCCGCAAAGAGGCTCTAGCTATGTTGGCCCAGACTGCACTGGATCTCAAAACCCCTTTTTAGGTGATTTATCCCAAATATATGGCTGACTTGTAAGTGGTGGTAGTATGCATACACGTGCCAGGAACTCAGGTTTAGTCAAATAGATTATATAAAATATTCTTCTATAAACATTTAGGTGTCAGGTACAAAATAATGCTCCAGAAAAAGAAGTGTGAATAAATTGTCCAAGAAGAGATGATGTAGCAAAATTGATACATTATATATTGTTAATGACTTGTAATGCAATAAGTTTTCTGAGTATTCTGAAGAAAATGACTGATGTAAGGAATCTCTCTAAATTAGGCTGCAGTTATCTAATGAGTTCAACAGCCCTCGAAAATGTCTTAAAAATAGAAGTGTTGAAAATTTCATATTTTAATGGCCTTTAATTTATTCTTGGAATTTCAATTCATGCTTTTTATTTACATGTGTGAACACGGACACATAGCTTTTAAATTTATATATGTCCAAATCCACTACTTATAGAAGTTGCTCAATGAAATGAATTATTTTTTAATAACTAGCTGTATATGTCACAAATAATCAACATGCCTGTTGTAAAAGGTGGTTTGTAGTTCACAGTACATAAGTGGTCCTTGAATTGCACAGAATTTTCTCTCTTGATCTGATGATTGCAAAAATATAGAAGAAACTGAATTATCTATTTACATCTATTTTTCAGTCAAATTACAGCTTCTGGAAGTGACACTTCTATAGCATACGCTTGTGGCCAAAGAGGGGAAAAAAAGATCTGTGTAAGGTTTCTGAAACTGTGAAATCTGCAGGTTACACCTACACCTGGACAATGCTTTTGTCTTCAGAAAACATATAGTTAAGATCAAGACTATTAAGTACTTTGTGTTTTGCTAATGGACAAAGATATGGAAAAAAAGACAAATATTTTGTGGCAAAGGGTAAAGATAAACCAAAATAGGATATGAGGTAAGTTTTAAGCCTTGCACTTCAAAAATGTAAAATAAGTTATTCAGCATGCATTTCAGCATTCTGGTATTTCAGAAGGTTGACTATAACATAATACTGTTTTAGAAGAAACTTCTTTTAGAGATATTTGTTCATTTTGGTTAGAGAAGTAAGCACACAGATTTCTCCTTTAATATTGCTACTTTTTGGCCAGTTAAAGAAATATGATCTCCCTGCTGTTCTTGTTGAATAAAAACAGCTGCACAGATGTCTTTGATCTGCATGATGAAACAGGATTACCTGAAATGTGGTATCTCATTTGGATACCATCGATACATTTGCGAAATATCATTTGCACCAACCCCACAGTGCAGTCAACAACAAGAGTCACTTCCCTACTTTCTTTGCTGCATGGCAGAAATGTACCTATGAGATTTGAGACCAGATAAACAACAAAGCTGCTAGATACTTTGCCTTGTTTTTATGTTAAATATTTATGTATTTTCCTTATAATCAGAGTTCTAAAAAAATAGTGAGCATATAAAAAAATAAATAAATTTTCATAAAAAAATAGTGAGTTTTATAAAAAGCTAGTCCTGCAAGAAACTAATAGAAAGTAGTGAACATTACTTTAACCTCCTACACAGCTTGCTATTACAGAAATGTATATTAATCAGGAATAAATAGGTTTGGATTGCATATCCGAGTAAGTCTTATACAGCAGGTACCTCTTTTCTACATGATACAGTTTCTCTGGTTATGTACAGAAAAGATTAGCATAAAACTTCTGCATTATAGGCATGATGTGTAATTCAGTTTTATTCATTAAATCTCACAATTTTTTCCTTTATATCTGGATATTTCATTACTGCATCACAGCATGCATATCTTCCAACTTTTGTAACACTGCACGATGAACACAGAGACATGCAATTTATAGCAATAAAATTTTACTAAATTAAAATGTGTTTGTTTTATGTACTCATTCTTTTTAAATTTTCAAAGTACATATTCGAATTATAATTGATGTAAAAAAAGGTCAGTTTATTTATTTAAATTACTGTTCATGCTTCTCTCACACCAAGGCAACTACTTTTAGACTCTCAAAAAAACCCCAGAAACCAAGTATGGATTTAAATATAGCTGTGAGCATTTCTTTAAAAATAATTAATAAAAAAATACCAATTTGTATTTCAGTTCATATTATAATGCTCACAGTAGTTTTGACGATGATGCTCCTTTAAAAATATAACAGGAAGCTGAGATAAAACAGAGGGACCTTAGGAAACAAGAGGTAGTTGCTTCTGTAGCAAATTTGTAGGAGTAAATTTCAGTACATTCAGCAACCTCAGAAAAATACATTTCGTATCAGAAGTTCTTATTGTGCCTAAGAATAGTTTAGCAGTAGCACAGTGGAAATCAGCAGCATGCATTATACCACTGCCAGAGAAATGCAAAATAAACAGTGGTAACTGTTGAGCAAATAATTTAAAATTCTCTTAATCTAAAAAGTAAAAAAAATGTTCTCTAAGAGGTTTTGTATATGGAAGGTTATACAGCTGTGAATCTTTGCTTTGCTCAGTGTTGTGTTCAATTTTTGTACTTTCTAGCATTGATTTTGTGTTTGCTTGTGGGAAGATCTCTATCATTTAGGTAACTAGAAGCCTACATCGAAAATATTTTCTTTAAAGCTTCTATACTTAAAAGCTACAAAGTGAGGCCAACAGTTGCAAAGTCAAGGACAAGATACAATCTTGAAAAAAAATTAAGAATTTCTAAGCTGATTCTGTGATTTGAAGACAGAACAATTACTTTTTAATCAAGTCTGACAATGCTGTCTTTCTTTTGTAATTAGCTGTACACATCTATGTAAGGCTGTGGAACATTGCAGTACCCCGAGAGAATGACATTAGATACAGGCTATAACTCCAAGCATCTTGTCTGAAGCTATCAAAATCTCAAGCTAACTTTCAGATTATTTGCCCATCTGAAAAGCTGAAACAGAGTAGAATCCTTCTTCTGTGGGTAAGGTGAACTGAAAAGAAGCTTGGAAAACCTACCCAAGAATGTAGGGAAGAAATTTTCCTAATGACAGGAATAAGCTAAAAAAATCATCTTTGGAGTTACTGCAGGTTGCAATCAGTGACAGAAGCCACTGATCTTGGAAGTTTTGTAGCCCATGGGTGAGCTGGCAACATCTGTTACTTCCGTACCTCCTCCACTTTGCATCCTTGCACAAAACATGATGCAAAGCTTCACTTGAGAGGAAGCAGAGTTAACTTTTAGGAAATGGCAGGCTGAAATGTTGATTCATGTCTTGAAAATACAACAGTCTTGGTATTCTCTTGCCATTTCGTCGGCACTTTAGGAGGGCAGATTTGGTCTCCAAGTACCTAATTGTGCGGTTTACTCAGCTGGATGTGAAGTCCTCATTGAAACTTGTGAGAACTGGGAGAACACTGTGCAACATCCGAATAATCAGTTAAATCAGTTAAATTAATGTACACTGTTTATAATGTAACACACTTTTTATTATAAAATTTGCTTCTGTGGTTTTCAGCATATAGAGCCATTTTTTAATTGCTTAGCGGAAGGTTCAGGCAAAGAACCAGCATCTATAGCCAGTTTTTTATTTTGTTCTTAGGATTAAAGCATATAAATATTTAAAATATGTATGATGTTACTGGTAACTCTCTTATGAATTACCTATATAAATAATGAAATATCTATTGCACAAAAATTGGGTAGTGTGTAGAGAACTATAAGCATCTGAATAATTTGATTCCTGCAGTCTATTCTAAATCTTTTATGATGAAGCTGATTTCTTTTAAAAATCAGGTTAATAATAGTCATGTTTTATAGTCTGGAAGTGTTGGACTGCTTAGTTTCAATGGAGGAAAACAAAATGGGAGTTAGACGGTATTGTGATGGAAATGCTGACTCTGCCAGTACGGGAATGTCGGAGTATTTCATTTTGGCTTTTCTTGCTGGACATACTTAACACCACTAAGGATAAAATTACTTTTTAATTTACAACTTATCTCTCTGCACTTTCTGTAGTGGTCAGAGTTCTCTATTATAATTTCTCCCTAAGGCTATATCTTAAAGTTTCACTTCAGCTGCCATTTTAAATTAACTTTAAGAGTGTGCAGAGAGGAAAACCTCTCTATTCCTCAGTGACTCTCAAAAAACATAAGTTCCAGCAGGATTATGCATTAGAGAGAACCTTGAACTGTTTTTCTTAAGACCCTTGTGCTTACTTAGTCAGTGTACTGTTCAACTCTGTTTATATTTTGTTCAGGGTCATTAAAATCCCAGACACACGTGCTCCTATGTATTTCCATGCATGGAGGATTGTTAGGGCATAAAGAAAAGAAGATTGAATAGAAAGGCATATTGTGTGGAATGCTACTTGATGTCAGTGTGCATGAACTGCTGCTCACCTGGCATCTGACTGTCCTTTTCTGTTTGCTGTTGTAGTTTTGCCCCCATGTAGCCAGTGGAAAAGCAAAGAGGGTTTGAAGCATGAAAAATGAGTACCTAATCATTGTTCCCCTGCTACCAAAATATCTCTTCCTTGTCTATTGACTTTCCAGTCTAGTGATTGTTTCACTGTCTGCATTAAATATTTAATTGCTGTAATTTTAATATACAGGGGATACAATGTAGGCGAAAACTAAGCGTGGTTGAAGAAAAAGCAAGGCAAAGTACAGTTGAAATGCACACAAGAAGAGAAATGGTGGAAAGAGAATGGTGAAGAAGAAAGTAGGAAAGCAGAAAAATTCAGTGTCATTTGAAATTTGGCAAGATACAGAATTAATAAAATTGAGTTGGGTTATATAAAATATATGTTCCTTTTTTTTTTTTTNTAACAGTAGTTTCTGGTTTTTTTCAAGGGGGCAGTTCTCTACAAATTTGCAGGAATGGTAGCATGGCCTGCAGGAATGCACCCACGGTGCAAGCTGGAAGTCTTATTCTGTGGACTGATATATACACATATCTGCAAACCTTTTGTTGGTGTCTCTGCCTGTTTTGTTTCTATTTGCACACTTAATGCAATACTGAGAACCTACAACAAAGGGATAGGGAAATGAGTTGATATTTTTGTATTTGGTATCCAGAAGCTGTGAAAGAGGTGTCTTTTTAAAACAATGTTCTCTAATAGAGAATTCTCTTTTCCTCAAAGCATCTGCACTGTGTTTGTTCCTCTGTGTTACTTTCAGTGTCTTTTGGGTTGGGTTTGGTTTGGAGTGTTTTAGCTCTCCAGAAGTATTGTTGCTTTCTCGCAGCTAGAAAGTAATCTTCTTATCCCCAAGAGGATCAGTAGGCTGGAATAGACTGGACATGAGTTAATGCTGCCCTAGTTAGCATAAAACTGGAATTTTCTTTTAAGACTTGCTTTGTGCCTATTTTTCAGTGTCTAGCCATGAATCCTTCTGGTTTCTTTGGCTCAGTTTCCCTTTGATAATGATTTGTTGCTTGCTTTAGTGATCCCTCTGCAGAAAGAGGGAATGGTTCAAAGATTTATCTTTGAATCTTTTTCCGCCCTTAGGAGCAGAAAATTCTCTTACCATGATTATTTTAATTGTAATGCAGTAAGTCTGACTGCACAAATATATTTGTAAGAGATGAAAAAGTAGAATTCAGTCTGTGTTTGGGAGAAAAAGCTTCACTTATTTTTATTTGATGACCCTTTTTTGAATTCACAAACTCTCCTGGACTGAACTGGCAACCGGCAAGTTATTGCCGAGTAAGTATTTAAATTGAGTATTTTCTTATTCATCTTATTTTGATGTAATCACCAAAAGAAATTCATGACAAGTAATCTTCCTCTTTTATCAACATGCACATAGAAAAAAAATACAATTAGAAAAGGAAAGAGAGTACAACTAAGTCTCTTCCAGTGTTCGTCATTTCAAATACCTGTGCTCTTGCCAGTTTTGAAGGTGAATTCTTCTTTCCACAATAAACAGTGGAGTCCCACACCAGGTGTGTTTCCCATGCATCAAACATCGCCGTAATGATAGCTGAGGTAATTTGGTATTGAATTGCTTACTTATGTGCTTTCCTTTAGGGCAGACAGTGTCGGATCTAGCAGGTCAGGACTCGTTTTCAGTATGACACTGATGTGATGCAACAAGTCTTAATCGCAGCTAGTGCTGAGGAATAGCTCCCACTACTTGAGACTGACCGTGTTCCTGCACAAATCAAGGGACAATGTAGAATTTGTCCTCCTAAGAAAACAGTTTACTTATTAAATGTTGTCTGACAAAAAAAATATAAATGGAATTTTTTTATTTTAGGTTCTTATGCTTATGACAATTTCTTCAACATTTTGTGAACATGGAATTTAGGAAACAATAGTAAGCCATATAGCTTGCATGAAACTAAAATGGGATCTGTCTGAGAAAATAATTAGTCTTGGAGGAGAGGTTTTCCTTTGCAGGATGTTTCTGGAAAGGAAAGAAAAATAGAACAAATGGTTATGTAGGGCCTCTTATTACAGGCTCTTGTCTGTGATTGTCTAGAAATTGAATTAACCTCTCTCTTGTGCATATTGTTTAAAATGTAGCTTAGGAAAGGCTACACAGAGGTTAGGACTCTGAAGGTCTAATAATCAGAAATAGTAGCAGAAGTCCTCATACTGGTAGAAGGGACGACTTGTGACAAGAGGAAAGGAGGGGAAGAAGGGGAAGAGAAATGTTAATTTTGGCAGTAGAGCTGACAGAATAGATTTGTCTCCAAGGCAAATAGTAGTAAAAGTAGGCCAAAGGGGTCTGCTGAGTAAACAAATGGAAGTTTGTTAGTTCTTTCCAAAAATGATTCTTTCTTTGTGCACTATCTAGGCACAGAAGACAGAAAATGAACTTGTTAGTATTTTAATTACAGAAGACAATTGCATATAGCTTTAATGCCACTACCAACTGGGGGTTTTGCCTTCAGGAATAAAACATCTATTGTTCATAAACACAGAGAGCTTGCCCACAACTAGGATAAGGGGAATTCTGTTAGGTGTAAACCTGCTAGGTTTCTTAACTCTGCATTCTGAAATAAACATGACATTTCAAGTTTTACAATGTAATATTTTCAGAAGGATGTTTTAAAACATTTTTTAATTTATGTAAATTACATGACATTTGTAATTAGAAAGAACAATAGAAGTGAGGCAGTTCAATTTTAAAGACTCCTCACTGACTGTTATTTTATAGTATCTGTCATTATGTAGTGTTGTATGCTTTTCCTAAATAGGTAAGGAGAGTTCTGTAACTCCTTGGGGTTACTTTGGTTTTTGGGGGTAAAGGGAAGTCATATGATAGAGGGAAAATAAAAATTTAAATTCTGAAATGTTACTGGAATGTAACTGCAAAAATTCTCTCATAAACATACAAATTAAAGGAAAATACTGATTTTTTGGTGGCAAATTTTAAGTATATAAAAAATTATTTTTAAAATTCTGTCATCTTTTACTTTGCTTTGAATGTCCATCAATTTCTGAGGTTATATTTGTTAATTAAAAAAAAAAAACGTGCTACAGTAGAAAACTAAAAGTTTAGGGGGGAAGATCCCTTTTGAAGCTTGCTGTCAAGAGTTGCTCATTTTATCTTTATTCTCATTAGAGCAAGATTTAAATATTAGGGTGGCAGAGGCAGAAGAGGGAAAGGAGGGAAGGGACAGGACATGGAAAAGCACAGATTAGGATTATGGGTAAGAAGAAGGGAAGAAAGAGTGATAAAGGTCAGAGTGGGTTTGCAGGCCTGGAGTGGGAATAACAGCCCTGGCAAGGCTTGGCAAAATTTGTTTTCAGGATATAGGGGCAATTTGAGAACAGAAGGATGGTCACTCCCTAATGATTTTCCTTTAGTGACTCTCCAGTCTACCTTCCCTCCCTACAAAAATGCACAGCAGACACTACAAACCAAGAATTACCCACTTCTCATACTTGCTGTGCTGCCAGAGATAGAGATAAATCAGGGCATAGCCTAGGGGACTAGGACTACCTGATATGAGGGAATCAAACAGAACAAAGGTGGGAACTGGTACTTTCATGGCAGCTATATAGGCTGAGAGCATAGACTAGCTTACACTGGAAAATGCTTGATTGACCTGATGTAAACAAAATTATGCTGTGCTTTTACCTACTTATAAGTCACCCTAGGTAAGTGTCTGTTTTTCCAGGCCTAGGAATGCTGTTTATGTTCTTGATCTAAGGCATGAGTAAACCTATTTAAAGGTTACCAATATGGAACTTGTACCATGGGATTATGTTAGGTTGACTGGGCAAGATGGGCAAAAATCACAGAATCACAGAATGGGTCAGGTTGAAAGGGACCACAGTGGGTCCTCTTGGCCCAGCCTCCCTGCTCAAGAAGAGCACATGGCACAGGACTGCACTCAGACAGTTCCTTGAGTATCTGCAGTGTGGGACACTCTACAACCTCTCTATGCAATCTCTTCTGCTGCTCAGTCACCCGCACAGTAAAGAAGTCCTTCCTAACATTCTGGTGGAACTTTCTGTGCATCAGTTGCCTGTTGCCTCTTGTTCTATTGCTTAGCACCACTGAGCAGAACCTGAATCCATCCTTTTGATACCTTCCCTTCAGATACTTAGATACATTCATGAAGTCCCCTCTCAGTTGTCTCTTCTCAGGGCCCATCTCCTATTCTCATAAGAGAGATGCTCCAGTCCCTTAATCATCTTTGTTGCCCTCTCAACAGGAGCTCAAGGAGCTCATGTCTCTCCATGTCTCATGTCTCTCATGTCTCTCTCATGTCTCATGTCATGGACACAGCTCTCCAGGTGAGGCCTCACCAGAGCTGAGTAGAGGTGCAGGATCACCTCCCTTGACCTGCTGGAATGTTCTTCCTAATGCACCCCATGTCACCATTGGCCTCTTGGCCACAAGGTCACTCTGCTGGATCATGGGCAGCTTGGTGTCCACCAGGACACCCAGGTCCTTTTCAACTTTCCATCAGCTCAGCCCCCAGCCTGAACTGGTGCATGGTTATTCCCTCTCCAGATGCAGGACTCCACATTTGCCTTTGTTGAATTGCAGTTGTTTCCTCTCTGCCCATCTCTCCAACCTGTTATGGTGCTTCTGAAAGCTGCACAGCCCTCTGGGGTATCGGCCACTCCTCCCAGCTTGCTGAGGAGGTGCCTTCTCATCCAGCCAAGTAATCGATGAATAATACTAAGCCAAATATCGATCCTTGGGGGACACCACTAGTGACAGGCCTCCAGCTAGACCCTGTGCCACTGATTACGAGTTTAGATATTCTGTGTGCAGAATCAGTGGGGTTTAGGTAGATGGGAGTAATAAATTATATTGAGATGGATTAGACTGTGGTCAAAACAAGCCAATATACAGGTTATGCGGGAAAAATTCATTTACCAAAACCAGGACAGGAGATAGTTTTAAAATGTAGGTGTGTTGTGTACCATTTTTGTAGTATTCAGAAATGTCTCCCTACCTTTTAAACAAAGTTTATTCTAGCAAGTAATTTCTTTGTGAATGCCATTAAACACTTCAAAGCACCATGTGCTGATTTCAGTAGCAATTTAGATTTTTGCAGCAGAGTGTAATGTCTTCTTGTGTGCGATGAGCCTGAACCAATCCTTTATATTCTTTTTTTTCTTTGTCTTTCTAAATGTGTGTGGGCTGCAGATGGTTCTGTGAAGGAAAAGAACTTCAGAATTCCCCTGACATTCAGATCCATTCTCAAAGTGGAGGACTTCATTCACTAATTATAGTGGAAGCCTTTGAAGACGACACTGGACGCTATACTTGTCTGGCTTCGAATTCGTTTGGTTCAGATAGCACATCAGCTGAAATATTCATTGAAGGTAAGAGATAAAATGATAAAATACTTGATGTATGTAAGAAAAGATAACTAAGCTGAAGTTTACTTTTGGTTCTGCATCTTAAGATTACAGTCAATATGGTGGCATTTTTATGGTATTCCTCTTCTTTCCTTTAACACCACACATTTTGAACATCACATCATATTAATTCAGGTATTTCAAGGAATGTATCAGGAATCACTGAGTAGATTGCTATTTATTTAGGGTAGAAAAAAGATAAAGAATGAAATAGAAGGAACCAACAAATTCTTTGGCTTATCATTAGCTTTTAAGCAGTACCTCTGTAAATCACTAGTTAAAGATTTGAGCAGTGATAGCAATGATTTTCATGATAGTAGTAATCCCCATCTCATTTTTGAACTAACTCCATGTGCAAATAAATGTGGTTGCCCCAAGTGAGTCTTCTTTAGTCATATGTTAATGTACTATAATTGTTTATCTTTGGTATACTGATTTTAAGTTAGATTAAAGTCAGTCATACTGGTTTTGTCCAGAAACAATTGCTAGTTACTGTCAAAATATTTCCTGACTGCAAAATTAGTCCTAATGCAAGTATTATTTTCTCTGAGAAAAGTTAATGATGAGCATGAGTAAAATTATTATTTTGTAGCAGAGAACTGTATTTCAGGCAAGATTATCTTAATTCAATACTGATTTTTGTTTGAATTCATACATCTTTCAAAAATTTGGGTAATATGTGTTCTTTTACCAGTTTTTTAACTCATTAAAACTCATTTATATGGTCAATTGAGAACATAAAATAAATTAGCATAAGAAATAGTCATAAGAAATCTGAATAATGACACAACAAAATTATTAAATAACCTCTGTTTAACAAGACAGTAAACTTTTCACTGTAAATTAGCTAAATCATGAATACGAATAGGATTCCTTTCATTATGCTTTTTATTCTCAGAACTTTTTAATGCCCCATTGGGACATAGTAGCAAAATCCCCAAGACTTTTCTGCATCTTAGAGATTCTAGTAAGAGTTTTCTTTACAGAAGTAATCATTATTTCAGAAATACTCAGGTGTAGTACAAATATATAATGCTGTGTAAAGTTATAAGGAAAGAAGCAACAGTGAGAGAAGAGACAGCTAGGTAAAGAGATACTGTGAATAAAACAATTAATTTTTTGACATCTGCCAGTCTTGCTATATGGAGCTCCTATCTTGAAGTTTTATAACGTTACTTTGAAAGAGAGAGACTTGTACAAGTCACTAGGCTCCTCCTCTGTCATTTTTAAGGAAAACAGACTGACACACAAGCATTGCTTTGTACAATTACAGACTTGATGACACTGATGCGTCATACTTTCTTTTGTGCAGCAGGCCCAGCCATGCAAGACCTGGTTGCTCTGTGTTCTTAAGAAATCTTTTCATGTAGACCCACTTTGATGACTGGACATTTGCTTCTCCTCATCTGTTCTGTGCTACTTATTGCTTTGGTTTTTTTTATAGCATGAACTTTATAAATCAATAGGGTACTTGGGTATTTCAGCCCCAGCACTGTTTCATTGGAATCTGTCTATGCACTACTATGCATATTGATTATGAAGTGCTTATGGTTTGTATGAAACATACAGCTACCCATATATATGCACAAATTCTTTGAGGAACAATATGTACTGCATAAATGTCTAGAATGAATGTGTGAAATATCTGTTTTAGGAAAAACTAGGACAAAGGGAATAAATGCTTTCATATTTTTTTCTTTAAGTAAGCTCAGGGAATTGCCAAACACATACATTATATCAAGACTTCCACTGGCAAGAAATAGCAGTACATAAATGTTATGTGTAGGTTAATATAAATAGTCTGAAATGTCGAGATCATGGGCAGCAAGTTTAGTCTGAAAATATCTTGGTATACTGAGTTGCTCTTACTTAAGTTTGAAGATTTGTTATCTGTGTATAAACCATATGTTTGCTTAAGCTTCAAATTTAAAATTTAAGTAAATAAAATTATACATTTCCAGTAGAGCAGTAGTAGTCAGCATTTTTTTTTTCTGTCTTGGCCATATTTGTTTCAATATGAAGGGAGACAGCTAGGAGCCCAGGGAGAGCAGTGTGCAATTAAATTGGCATGGTTATGATTTCTGTAACAGTCTAAAGTACATAGTTACAATCTTTATCAGATAAAAAACTGCCATAGTTTGTTACAGAGAGTTCTCAATTCTTGAAGTGAAATGTGAAAGTATCATAGTTTTTTCTTTGGAATTTAAACATTAAATAAATCAGTAAAACAATATGAGATTATTGAAAAACCTTTCTTTTCCAGGTGCCAGTTCTACAGATTCAGAGAGTGAAAGTTTAATTTTCAAATTAAAATCTGGAGCTATGCCACAGTAAGTGTGTAAAGCAGTACCAATATTGTGCAAATGTTCTTAATAAGGGATACTGGAAAATCTTTGGTAGTTTTACAATCCGAATAAGCACCTGGGGTACATTTGTGTATGTCTTGTCTTTTCTACTTCTGTCATGTGATATAAATGTGTAGTATTATAACTGCAGATTGTATTAATGTGCTTGTTCTGTCAGAGAAGGCTGGCCTTACACTGACAATTTTGTTGATACCAACTTTTCATATTCAGAAATAAGTTCAAGTTAACCAAGTTTTCCTTAGTAATCACCCAATCCACTGCCTCCGAAGAAATATGTAGAGGGCTACAATTAAAGAAACGAAATACATTTTAGTTTCGTCTTAAATCAGTACTTTTTATTGTGTGAGGAAGTGTAAATTAACCAAAAGTTGTATTCTGCTCAAGCTTCATCCATCATGTTGATCTTCATCATTCATGTTGATCTTTTCAGTTGATAATGACGTATTTTATTATGTAGAAAGTACAAGGTGGCTTATGTATTAAAAACTAACACATTCTCATTTCAGATCCTATAAAGTGCTTGCCTATAAAGGGTTTTTATTTTTCAGGGCCCAAAAGAAAACCACTTCTGTTTCCTTGACAATAGGATCTTCTACACCAAAATCTGGAGTGACCACAGCTGTAATTCAACCTATCTCTGTGCCCAGTCAGCAGGTATTTTTAGACACCAATTATTAAATTAGTAAAAGTATTTCAAATTTTCTTCCAAAATTTGCAGCTCCTGAAAAACTCTGTCATTTTGAGGAATTATATTGTTAAACTATAAACTTACATTACTATATTAACAATTATGATTTTAAAAAATTAAGTATATATCCACGGAATGGGATATAAAAGTGAATATACATATGGATTCTTACACAATGTGTGTCAACACACCATGTGAGCAGCAGACAGATCTGGTGATGATGAAAATTACAGAGTTTATCACTTAACAGTGACTTGTTCCAGTCCCAAAAGAATGTACTGCAAATGAATGCCTGCAATATTTTTTAGCGAAAGTTGTACATTTTGTTATTAAATTTAATATTGCTGTCATTTCTTTGGGCCTTTTAAAGAAAAATAAATTTCACTACCTAGACGTTAAATATAGAAAATCGTTGTTCATTCATTTCTACTAAGTCTTTAATGCCACTGTGGCTGACTTAGAGTTTATATATAAATCATAAATTATAAACAAAATAAAAATCTCTGTCAGCCTGTACATGGTAAATTCTTTTTCCTTCCTTAGGCTAACCTTGATAAGCTTTTAGGTACCTGGATTTATTTATCACTGCATCAGTGAAGGGGTGTAGTAGCAGGAGCAGCAAAAATGCTTCAGTGCAAAGGATTTACTTGAATCATATTAACAGGAATCAAATTCTTAAAATACTTTTAGGCAAAGACAATTGGATACAAAATTCTCATTGGAAGTATAGAAGCCTTCAAGGCTTGCATTTTGATTTCAGAAACATAACAGACTTGAAATAGTGATGTCTCCCAAGAAGTGTGATAGAAAGAGAACATCATCACAAGACTGCACATGTGAGAGTTTGCATTTTTGCATATACGTGGAGGCTGTATCATTGAAACTAGTATTCTTTTCATTTTATAGCATTGTTGCATTGCTTTGCAGGTTCAAAGCCCTACTTCATACCTGCACCACCTGGATGGACCCAAGCCTATCTATTCTGCACCTATTTTTACAAAGGTAAGTTTTCTCTATCATGATTTTTATATCATACTCTTATAGTCCAAAAGAAAACATCAAAATTATGTATCCTAGTGCAGGAAGGTTTGATCACATTCAAACTTTTCAGTATCAATGACTTCCTAAGAAAATACTTTTCCACTGCAACAATGAAGATCTTATGCATTCTACTAGCAGATTTACATGAACATTCTGTATCAGTTTCTCTTATGCCAATGACTGTCCTCCATTGATAAATCTTTCTAAAATATAGCAAGGTAAGCACCAATTACATATCATAGTCTTGACAAAGCCTCATTCACAAGAATTTATCTACTGACAAGAACAAATAACACAGGCTTTTTAACTCTGATTTAGAAAAAAAATTGTAAGGTAAAAATCATAGAATCGCTTAGATTGGAAAAGACCTTTAAGATCACCAAGCCCAACCATTAACCCATCACTGCCAAGCCCACTACTAAACAATGTTGATAAGTGCCACATCTATATGTCTTTTAAATACCTCCAGGCATGGTGACTCAACCACTTCTCTGGGCAGCCAGTACTTGGCAACCTTTTCTGTGAAAACAATTTTCCCAATATCCAATCTAAACCTCTCCTGTCACACCCTGAGGCCATTTGCTCTTGTCCTGATTCGTGTTACTTGTGAGAAGACCTCGATCCCCACTTCATTACAAATTCCTTTCAGGTAGTCGTAGAGAGTAATAACATCCCCCCAAGCCTCTGTTTCTCATGACTAAACAAGCCCAGTTCTCTCAGCTGCTCCTCATGGGATTTGTGCTCTAAACCCTTCACTAGCTTTGTTGCTCTTCTTTGGACATGCTCCAGCACCTCAATATTTTTCCTGAGCTGGCCAAAACTGAACATGGGATTCGAGATGCAGCCTCACCAGTGCTGAGTATAAGAGCCAGTTCTTTCTGTAGTCCTGCTGATCATACTATTTCTGATACATGGACTTTTTAGAGGAGAAATTTCTATTCAGTATTTCTTAGGTAATTACTTAAGTCAATATTTATCTTCACGTTAATCCTAACTCAAACTTAAGAACTGGGAATTAGGTAGCAACCAAAAGGAAGGACTGCATGCTTCCCTAATCTATAAAATAAAACTTCAATTGAAAATATTATTTCATTGTGCCTCAAACAATGATTTCTACAGTATTAATTATTACTTAATCACTATTTGTTGAAGCCAAAATGAAGTATTTCAGGTTATTAATTCAGGAAAACATTTGATTAAAAAATTAATATGGAACAGCAAATAGTTTTGCCTGGAGATAAGAGTAGGAGTAAGCCCTTCTCTCTACAGCTGTCTAGCTTGGCTCCATGATTTTCCTGTCTCATATCAAGAAAGTCTGATTCTGTCCCTTGTAATTCTGCACCCATACTGCATGTGTCACGGGAGGGTGAATAGTGGAGGTGCAAGAGATTAGAGAATGTGGTTACTGCAAGGTTGGGAGGCAGGCAATTTCCAAGTAAGAGTGGGAAACAGGAGAAATCATTCCCTCATCCGGAAACTACCAAAGCAATCAAAACTCCTTTTTTTGTTTCTTCCTTATACTCATGTCTCTTGTCCCTGAAATCCATTATTAACTGTCTTAAGCCAGCTGGGACATACCAAACCAAAAAAACTAATTACAGAAGAAACAAACCAGATACAAAAAACAAAATATATTCTTAATCCAGCTTCCTGACATAAATTTCTCTCCATACAAAGTTCAGGGAACAGCTCAAAGATTTTTAGGTTCCATGTAACAAAATTCTTACATATTTGATTAGCTAGAGATCTGTGAATAAAAACTAGGAATTACTCTGAGCTTAGACCTAACTTCAAGTGCTTTGCTGCATTAAGGGCTAAAACTTTGTCAATAAATTGCAAAGGAAATGAGACACCCACTGCAGAGTAAAAAAGACTCTTCGATTTATAATCTTAAGATAGATAACAAAGGTAAAAATAGTGGCTATCACCTGTCAATTCTGTTACTTAAAATATTGTGTTTCTCTCTCGCTGCAGCTCTTCATTAAAGATCTAGACTTTTCCTAAATTTTTCGCATGTTTACAAGGATTTATTACAGCCAGAGTACTGTCTCAGAAGCGATCCATACACTAGTTAATATATCCTAATCATATTGGTGTCATCTAATTTTTCTTGGTTTCTTGTATATGGCTCAGATTAAAAGCAGCTCCAGTTTCTAGAGCTGGACCCAAAAGCAACTCAGCTACTCTCTCAGGATTAAGTAAATTGATGTTTAGTTAGTTCCAGAATTTTCATTTCATTTTGTGGAAGAATAAAAACTGAAAGCTCAAACTGCAGTGATCTGCTTGTGTTAATTTGAGGAACTGAATACTTCTACACTTTTCCCATCCTTGGTCCTATTAAAAATGTATGTGTAAATAACCTATTCAACAATTTTTAACTATATAGGTGTATTAAATTCAATCAGAATGAAAGAAAATGTCTATTGCAAAAATATAATGACACAATAAAGTTGAATTACAAAGGGAAGAAAAGACTATTTTTAAGAATGTAAAATGCTTCTGGTTTATTTGAATTGTGATGTTTATATTTCAGGAGCTACAAAATGCCACAGCATCTGAAGGACAAGTCGTGGTGTTGGAATGCAGGGTCAGAGGACCTCCTCCAATTCATGTTAAGTGGTTTCGACAGGGCATTGAAATTCAAGATTCTCCAGACTTCAGAATTCTCCAAAAAAGTAAGGCAATGTCATGGTTTAACTTCAGCTGGCAATTGAGCACCACACAGATCCTCATTCACTCTCCCCTTGTGTGCTGGGGAAGTGAATTGGAAAAGTAAGAGTGAGAAAACTCATGGGTTGCGATACAGTTTAATAGGGAAAGTAAAAGTCTCAGAAGCAAAGCAAAACAAGGAATCTTTTCACCCCTTCCCATGGGCAGGCAGATGTTTAGCCATTCTGGGGAAAAAAAAGGTTCCATCACGTGTAAGTTACTTGGGAAGACAAACGCCCTATCTGAATGTCACCCCTTCCTCCTTCTTCACCCAGATATGTGTGCTGAGCATGATGTCATATGGTATGGAATATCACTTTGATCAGTGCAGGTTGTTTTTCCTGGCTGTGTTCCCTCCCAGTTCCTTGTGCATCCCCAGCCTCCTACTATCAAGAAGATACAAGTAGCAGAAAAGGTCTTTATAAAAAAAAGTCTCTGTAAAATTTAAAAAATTGCAAGCACCTTTTTAAGCACAGATCTTATACACAGCCCCATACCAGCTACTGTGAAGAAAATTAACTCTATCCCAGTTAAAACCAGGACATTTTCCACCCCCTTATTCCATACCATTTATGTCATGCTCAGGTCCTACACTAGCCAATAGATCCTCATGAGCCACCACCCCACTTCTCCTCCTTTGATCTAATACACAGATATCATTCCCTTAGTCTGTGCATCATCTCTGTAAAATTTCACTAAACATACTTTGAGTTCATTTAGTCCATGACTTTGGGCTCCATCTGTTATGATGATATCCAGGACAGGAGATGTGGTGTGGTGCATGGACTTATTGGGCACCAAAGCCAGCCCAGGCCAGGTCACCACTGCCCTTGCACTGCTTCTTGTGAGGGCTTCTCCTCAATTGTTTCATGTTGTTCCTGATATAGTAATTCCTAAAACATGTGACTCAAATCACAGGTTACAACGATTTAAAGGTATTGCCATTACAATCTTCACCTTTGGTCCCACTGGACCAAAGCGGTGGGTCTAACATTGCAATCAGTTCCTCCCCTAGTTCCTAGTCTGGCTAGCAACAAAAGGTTCTGGCTCTCTTCACGTCAGTCAATTCCAGATGTACTGGACACCACTCAAAGGGAAAGCCAGCTTGGCCTGCACTCTACCACCAAAGGGATTGAGAAAAACATTTTGATACCAGCTGTGGCATCCCACTTGGCTGCCTTTGACTCCAGAACATATTGAAGTTCTAGCATATCTGGCACAGCTGCACTCAGCCAAAACCAGCTCAGGCAATAATCTGAAGTGGCTACTTTTAATACAGGATGGAAAAAGATCATGAAATTAGTCTGTCAGGATTCAGTTTTGGACAGAGTCCTTTCCTCTTCCCCTGTCAGTGCTAATGGCTAGAAGTAATAACTGAACTGCTACTAGGGACGAACAATTTCAATCTTCTTGGTTTTGTAAATGTCTGCACAGGTTCTCTACTTATTTACAGTATTTCAGTATAATATGTTCATTCAGTACACTGATATTTATTAATATAATCTCTAATATAATTTTTCTTGTTTGTTTCCCCTCCTTATGATGTGATATGCAGAGCCTCGATCTGCAACTGAACCTGGTAAGAATCATATGAAAAAATAATCTCTTGATTCGCTAGCTCTTTGAGTTTGTACTGAAGCCATATATAGAAAAGTGTTTCTGCTGAACACTGGTAAATTGAAAGCCCCTCAAAGACAATGCTACTTTATCACACCTCCCATACTGTACTCTGTCCTTTACATCAATTCCTTTATTAGTTAAACAGTAAATTCCATTTAGACCAGCAAGGAGAGTCTCACAGCTTTGAAGCAAACTTTATTCTCAGAAAGTAAATGGTTAGCATGCTACTGAGGGAAAAAGGACAAGTCCCACAAAATTCCATTACCCAAATGGTGCTCATTAGAATTACATAACACCCAACCACTAAGTGCTAGTTTTACCAATCCAGCTTGGCAGATGTGAGGTGTCTTAAACACAAGTAAAACCTGATCCTAAAAAAAAAAAAAAGGGCACTGAAGTCTATTCACAAGATAAAAGTCCTAGATTTCAGCAAGTAAAAAGTGTTCTTCCAGCTACAGGTTTTCTCTGACAGCTTCATTTTCACAGTATATATCATTATATACTGAGGTAGATTCTTGAATAGTAAGTGGATGCTAAAAGACTGAGAATGTTCGTTAATGTTTTTAAGTCAAACATGTAGAAGAGAAGACAGTGGTACAGTCTGAACTTTGCTTTAAGACAGTGGCCAGTTGTGCTTGAATATTCTTGAATTTGGAGAGAGTTTTAATTATGACATTGAAAAAACCATAAAAGTTTTCTATCTAGGGACTGGGTATTTCCAAAGTGTGTCTCTGAAGGATGTTAGCAATAGGGGGATGTTTTAAACTCTGAGGGGTTGAATTGACAGGCAGGACAGACCTAGCAGCTGAGAGATATTTGTAAAGTAGCACTGTGACTATGAGGATACAGACTAAGAAAAATGCAGCTTTCCTTTAATTTTCATGGAAATGAGAGGAAGGAAAGAGGGAAAAATCTTCTTTCCTGAGTCAGCTATTCACTAATTTTCTTGCTACTTCAAAAAATTGTTATATACCTATTTTACCTCATGTCCATTATACACATACATTGTACACACACACGTGCATGCTCTGTCCTAACAGTTAGTTAATCACAGTGTGCAACATCATCAGCTCTAGTATTAGCTGATGCCCTTAATACATGTGACTGAATTATTTGATTTGTGGAGGCTTGAAATGTGAGCCATGTGAAGGAAAGAAGAGTATCAGAAAACCAAATTAACCTCTAACGAGGAATTAAAACATGTCCAAGTGCTAACAATGGGCTATTAGTATTTTATAATCATATCACAAACTTTAGGGCTTAAATATTTTAAGTTAGGGTACAAAACAGTTTGAAGCGAGTTTCAATATCATAGCAAGCCTTTGGATATGAAAATAAATAAAGGATGAAAGGTTTGTGTTGAAATATGTTTAATTCTGTATCTTTCTTAGAAGATTCTCCTGTAATATATATTACAGAACAAGTCTCCAAGTTTAGCTGTTTTCTTGATATCTTAAAAAGAAAAAATAATCTGATCAATAGGTTGACTTTTTTTCCCCTTCTCAGAGGAACATTTCTCCTGTCAAAATAGCAAAATCTTTTCTAGATTTAATTACCAACATTATCAGAATTGTACCTTGTATATCTGGCTCATTCTTACTATGAGCTTCTTCTCTACAAAACCACTTTAACTGTGTTCACTTCATCCTTTAACATGATATATAGTATCTGAAAGGAATGAAATTTTACACAAAAGTTTCTAAAAAGTATAAATTTACCAGCTGTTCTTAACAGTTTTTCTTCTTAATATCCAATTTAAGACTCTTCTGTCAAAACTCACAGTCATGAATGTTCATTTAGTTTTGGTAGGTTTTTTTTACCCTTTCACCCTCTTTACTAACTTTTTTGCTAGAAAGAGAAGGTTTCCTTTGTGTGAGTAGTTGAGTACAAAGGAAAACATATATTATGTTTCTTGCTAGAAGATTTTTTTTCACCAACAACCAATTTTCATATTGTTAGTTGCAAGGTTTGTATAGCCTCTCTGACAGTTATTGCTGTGGAAGAAGTAAAAATGTTGATATTAGTTCACAAAACTATCAACTTGCTTTCATAACGGCTACCTGAAATAGGAAATAGAGGGTGAGATTCTGAGTCCAAAGAGATCATCACTTTGCCAGCCCTCTCACAGACCTGCACTATCACCTTGAAAGAGCTGAATATTCTCCTTCCCATTTCTGGTTGGCTTGCAGACCCTGAGAGAAGATACCTGAAGTCTTCTAAAGGGTACTAGGGAATGGATTCTTACATGGAAGGTGCATTTCTTGAGTCTTCTCAAGTACAGAAAAGTTATTTAATGTCAATGTATCTCATACCATTCTCAAGGGAGTTGGCAAGACAAGAATAGGAAGACATCTCAAAATAGTTTTGGTATCTGTATTGTTGCAGTTTTATAGACATAACAGTAATGGATGCCTGAGTGCAGTCTGTCTGGTCTGTTGTTGGATTATGTCTTTTTTCATGCTTGTAATTATGTTGCAATATATATTTATGAGCACCTTCCTGTGCTTTCACTCTGTGAAAGAATTTCAGTTTGGTATTTTGTTCTCCCTGGATTCATTGAGCTAAGTACTATACTAGTCCTTAAGATTTGTGCACTTACCTTTTCCTACTAAGGCCTATTAACTAATGTAGTGTCTTAAATAGTGCAGTGTCTTACTCACTACAAAAATTAATGGCAGTACACTTACTGGCTTATTTGTGTAGGAATTGACGCTGTGTATGCAAAGGGAATGTAAATAAAGTTTGGGCAAAATGTAAATATTTCCTTTTGGCATAAATGATGGGCAGTGTTTTGTATATTAGTAGTACCACTGGTAATAAGTAACACTGAGTTTTAGGATGTCATGAAGAATCTTGAAATTTCTACAACAGGAAGCTGGATGTGGGTATCAGAAACCTAATAGATGCAGCACTGGTTTGTGATGTAATTCACAGTCTTAGAAGCCAGACTAAACAATTCCTTCAGAGGAAATTTTTCATGAGCAAACATATAACTGCTATTCAATGCAGATGGTTAATGCATATGCAAGATTATGTACATATGCTGGATAAGTATTCAAAATTTTGAAAGATGGATGTGTTTCCTAAAAATTTTTCCAAGTTTAAAACATTCATGGAATTTTACATAAATTGTAACAAGTTGTAGTGTGACTTTAATTACTGGTTATCAACCAAAGTCCAACCATCAATAAACACTTCATAGCATTCAATAATATTGGCTATCCTTTGATAGGTCAGTACTAATGATTTAAAATAAAAATATTCCATGAGCTCATACAGGTAAGAAATTAGGAAGCAAGGGGGTTTTTTTGGCTACCTTTTTTTTTGTTACATTCTATCTACTCTAATGTGTTTTGCACTCCTTTTTCTGTCTAGACAGAAATCAGTTTGCGTTGCAAATCCCTCCAGACTGCTTTGTGAATTAATAGCTAGTCAGATTACTTAAAGCCAACATCACAGTTTGTCGAATTACCTGTTCTGTACTTCTTTCTTGGACATTTTGACTTTATACTGATTGAATCCTTCAAAAACAGGCTGCCTGAGAATGAAAACTCCCATGGAATCACTTGCCAGCTGTTGATATTTTGACCATTACTCAGCTGTCTGGAGACAGCCACAAACTGTATTGAATTACATTAGAACGATTGTCTAACAGCATGTAAGAAGAAAACTGTATGAAGTAATTTTGCTTAAATTGCCAGGGAATTGCCACATATGCATGCTTTTTTTTCCTAAGCACAATACTGTGTATGTTCACCAAATACATCTCAAAAGATAGTCATCAATTCTCTTCAATTGTGCTTTCTTGTTCCCTGTTTAACTGCTGTGTTCCAGAGTCTCCACTCTAGTAAGTAACTCCTTTAGAAATTCCCCCTGTTTCGACATAAAGTTTGAAACTGAAAATACATGGCAAATGTTACAGAAATCCTTACTGCTTCCCTGTACCAAGAAAATCCCCTTTCTGGTGGCTGATGAAATTCAAAACATAGAAGCTTTGGTAGGTTAGCATGGATGCCAGATCCTTGCTCTTTCTAGTGAAAACAAAAGAATTACAACTAAGGCTCTATCTCCTTCTTTCACTGCTGAGAACCAAACAAGGCCTTAGAGAGAACAGTCTTCTATGAGCCGTATCTCAAAAAGCCAGATGAAAATAAAAACTGAAAATAGGCTAAAATTCTCCTTCATTTAAGGTGGTTTGATCTACCTACATATTATTGTTTGTCAATTACATTTTCAATTGTACTTTGTGCTCCCAAGGTACCTACAGTATTCTGTTCCTGTCAGTGACCTCATCTGAAGTCTGACTGCTACAACTATCCTTGCTTGTTGATGCTTCCAAATTCAAAATAAACATCTGAGCTTTTTTGTACTCTGTGATAAAAAAAAAAAAATACTGTCATTCCTCTCCAATTGTAAACTTTTAAAGCTTATTGGAGTACAGTACTATTCACAGTTATGTTGCTGAATACATTGATTCCAGCCTTGATGTATATACCGGATTTAACTTTGAACTAGGTGGCTTAGGGCATCTACAGTATCATAACTGCCTTAGTGTAAACTTTAGCATAAACTTTTCCTTGACACTGATAACTGGCCTAATTTCTCCTCAAGCCTGAACAATGTTTTAGGGGCTAAAG
Organism: Machaerirhynchus nigripectus; assembly: GCA_013397975.1. Classification (NCBI taxonomy): domain Eukaryota; kingdom Metazoa; phylum Chordata; class Aves; order Passeriformes; family Dicruridae; genus Machaerirhynchus; species Machaerirhynchus nigripectus. The sequence continues at coordinate 281,308 of VZRQ01002121.1, forward strand.
TTTTTCTTGCCATAGCAGTGTTCCCATTTATTGCACCCAGTCTGGCTAAATAGCAGACACCTTGGTTATTGATTACATATCATGTCACCTAGGCTTTCTACTCTAAAACTGCATTTTATTGCTCACAATCCCATTTCCTGTTGTTCAGTTTTCTTCTCAGTCTTTTGTAAGTGCTGTTTGAGCTATCTTCAAACATAGTCAATTTTGTGCATCTTCTGAAAACTTTACTGTTCATTTAATGAGTGACATAAAGCCTATTGCATAAGCCAGAACTGCTGTCTGACTGGGTAAAGCTATATGCAGTAGTAATCATCAGAAACAGGCAAATTGAATACATTTTTTCATTATGTTATTGCAAGCTAAGGCATCTACAGGTCTGCTATACTACCATTTATTATGCTATGCTGCATATTCTCTATTTTCACACTTCTCTGTTCTCTTTATATAAAAGATGCACAGATACCTAGATGAGAAGTAACCTGATGGGCCTATTACTTTAAGTTAAACTGGAGTTAAACACTTGTGGAACATGAGGGAGAATAAGACACAAGTTGTCTGGATGCTGGCAGAGTTCTGTTTTGTTGGATTTTTACCAGGAAACCAGCACTGTGATTTCCCACTGTCTCTGTGTATCAGAAAACTTAACGGCTTTGAACCTACATCTATGGAAATTGCTCTGTTCATTGCATTGGAATGAACAACTACTAGCAAAGGACTGTATGTATTTCCCCAACTGTGTGCATTACAGTGGAGGAAGATAATGGCCACATTCAGAGATGAGGTTGCAGATATAAGAACTACTCTACCTTTAATGTAATACAGGGAAACATTCTGAAGTAAACACATTGCCAGTGATAAAATTTGTTACACTGCAACAGTTTTCTCTCTTACCAAAGTTTATTCTTCCTAATGAACTCATGAACCATAAAGGGAAAGAATTGCTCTGTAAAATGTAATCTTTCTTTCTAAATAACTGACAAAACAGTCAAGTACTTGCATGCCTAAGCATTTTACATGTTTCAGTGAACAAAATGCTTTTGTATTCATTTAGTCAAGTGTTAAATATGTTTTAAGGCCCTGAGAACAGCATTTCAGAGCTGCTTTCTGGAACACATTTCTGTGATGAAGTTTTTTGTCAGCTGATGATCACCGGGAAGTAGAACAGACATTATTTCCCTCAAATCTTCAGATTCTGCTTAGTACAGTAACAGAAAGTAAAATGATTACGTAAGTCAGGATGTAAAGTTAGAAAAATACTTAGAACACTGAGTATATCCAGAGTGTGTTATGGAAATCTTGAAAGAACCTTTCTTTTGCCAAATTAGTATTTCATTTCTATGCTTTCCACAGTAGTAAGCCTTTTAGCAAGGACCTAGAGGTGAGTGATTCTTGGCTTGGAGGAGGAAAATCGATAAAGAAGATGGCAGTGTGTTGTTCACACATGCTTTTTGCCCATGCTGCCTTTTGATTTGTTCTTAAGTTTTTTATGTTTTCAGTCTAACCAGTTTTCTTATGATTGATCACAAATGTGTTGCAGTTTGTTCATCTGGCTGAAAAGACTAAATTTTGATCTCTGATTATTTTCATCACTAATTTAACCTGAAATTTTTTTTACAAAGATTGCTGCAATCTAACATATATAATTTAAAAACATACCTCCTCAGTAAACAAAGCACATCATTGTAGAACCTGTTAGAATTCTTTTGTCACTGAAGAGTGAAAATCAGCTCTTCTCGTGTGATTGTTTTACACACTTAAAAAGCTGGAAGAATGTTGTGCATTAATTAGCTCTGCTGTTTGGGTAATAGGACTTCTGCTGGTTGCTATGTTTTATAGTGCCTTTGCCCTCATTCAGAGAGCAGTTCTTAGCCTGGTGGAGTGATCTTCTTTTGCAGTCCCGAAGTAGCCAGCTTTCAGCATTCTGCTGTTAAATGAACAGGAAACTAGAATGCTGCGTGTATAAGATTACATCCCCAGGGTCAGTTCAGTCCAGGAGTACGCACGTGTGGTTAACAATACAGCTTCAACTGCTTATGACACACCAAGACTCTAAAAAAAGCTGATCTCAGTAGTTCAAAAACTAGCTTGTGTTACCCATTACTTTCCTGATAAGACCTTTCATGAGTCATTAATCTTCATCTGTGTTAGATAAGATCCAACGTGCTACAGTATTACCAGACATGACTCTTGCAGCTACACAGAATGACTGGTTTGTGTTGCCAAAAAAAAAGGCATGTTCTGCTGTCTGAAAACCAACTCTGAGCCAAGTATTTAGTCAGTCATTCATTTTTAGCCCATTTCCAGTACAGGAAGTTTTTGGATACATTGTCATTTATAATTGGAAAAATTTCATAACTTTTTTGTTAAGTGTCTAAATGAGACAGTGGTCTGTCATTCCACAGGGGGCGGGGGGGACACCAACCACTATTTTAAAATATTTTCCTTATTTGAACTATAAGAAGTGAAGTTGACCTTACTGAACCTCTTCTACAGAATAACTTTCATATGGAAGTTACTAGATTCTAAAGTATTTTTCCTCATTTTACAGTATTCTTTTATTAGCTGATTTTGTGATAATATGTGGGATTCTGTGTCTAAATTGCAAAACGTATTTTTCTTTTTTTTTTTAATTACACTGAATGTTATAAAACTTCACTGCTTTGGTTTTGAGACTAAAATATCAGCTAAAAGAAATTACTCAGAATTAATTAAGGAGACACGCGATGTAGCATTGTCCAGGTATAAAATTATATCGGTACATTGTCTAAATAGTAGGATTATTTAATTTATCTGTACTGGGACATCTTTAAAAAAACAGAGTACCATTACAAGTAGAGATAAAATAAAAGGACTTCTTTGAAGAAACTGGGAAAAATATGCCTAAACAGTTAGGTGTGCCCATTATAAATGGATAGAATTTATTAGAAAAAATTACTCTAAGACCCAACTTATTATCATTCACAGAAGTTTTCTGACAGAAGCCCTGGTATAATCAAAGGATATACCATGGCCTATCAAAGTCATGAATTTGAACATTTTAAATGAACAAATTTAAAACAGCTGCAGAATATGTCTGTCAAAGCATTCTGAAGAGTTTTTGGGAGTACTGTTTTTTATTATATTTTTAATGTATCCATTCTCACTGCTGTGCAGAGACACAAATTATTTTCCCAAACTCTGCATAAGAGGAATATTTATGCATCTGGAGTTTTGAATTCTGGTTGCTAAATACAGAAGAGTTAATTGGAAGTGGTGATAAAATGTTTTCTGGTTTTACTGGGAATGGGATTTGATTTGAATGTTGCATTAAATACAGAAAAAAAAATCAGAGAAAGAAAGAATTGTGTGACATTTGTATTGATGGTGTTACTTAGAGACACAAAAAGAGCTTGCAAAGATCAATTGTTTCTGGAAACCATTACATTCATTCATATTAATTAGTACTGTTCCTGCATTTAAAAAAATATATTGAGTGTATAAAATTGTGTAAAAAAATTGAGTGTGTGCACAGACTTGCAACTGCAAAATTACTGTTCAAGCCAGTTTTTAAAACATAGCTTGATGAATTTACTTCTTTCAGACACAAAGTGATTTTCCTTAAAGCTATTTCTGTTGGAAGCTCTTCTGCAGTTCTCCTAGCATTTCTTTGTAAAAGCACACTTTCTGGTGTCCTTTTAACTTACAGTGCAAAAAACACTACATGCTACTTTAAATAGTTTATGATGCACTTTATTTTTCTGTTTATTTCCAGAAGAGATATGTACACTTGTAATAGCAGAAACTTTTCCTGAAGATTCAGGAATTTTCACCTGCACAGCAACAAATGAACATGGTTCAGTAACAAGCAGTGCACAACTAACTGTCTGCTCAGGTATGTGACAAAGAGAACGAGGAGTTTTTAATCATAAATCTTACATAATTAATTTACCTGTGAAGTTGTCAGTCTGCTTTCTTTGTGGAAAATGTCTGCTGTAAGACATTGTCAACCTCAGTGCATTCACATAAAGCAAATTGAATGTTTCTTTAGGTTCATTTCCTGGTTTAGTATTTTTATTAATGTGAAATACCTTTTTAAAGTTCTGCCACAAGCCTGGCACATTTTTACGCATTAGGGTTCAAGACTAGAGGGCAGCAGAGGCAAAATTAAAGAGATGAAATTATGCTACTAAAGGCGGCCTTTTGTAAAATAAAACACTGTGACATGGTATGTTTAGTCTTCTGATATGTTTCGATATATATTGTTGTGGGATGCACTAACCCAACTGCCGTTACAAACTTGCCATGTATATATGCATTCTTCAGCATTTTAAAATCATTTGTTCCTAAATGATCGTGAAACTCCAGGAAGTCCTGTTTTAGCTGTTGTTGTCCATACTTGCCAGTCTCCATTTAGTGCCCTGATTCCTGAAATAGATTTAGAGAGATCCATAAAGTTTCTAGTTGTGTCTTCTGCATGGGGCAAACTAAGAAAATTGATAGCCACCCATGTATCTAATTCAGCATGAATTACCAATAGGAGGACTAGAAAAATATCTTCACAAAACCAAAGATATTTCACCTTTAAAAAACTGAAAATACACCTTGTATTTACCATGTACTTTGTCTATGACTTGTTGAAGAGACACTCTTTTTGATTTCTTTTAGCCAACTTGGAATGCTCTAGTGATGATTTCCATCATTTCTCACCACTTCCTCCAGTTGAAATTAGCTCTCTTGAGCTTTCTCCTAAGAAACATATGGATGCCCACCAAGCAAACAACACTGAGTTGAGACCTGGTGTGACAGACCTTCAACAACAGCTCAATTCGTCTGAAGAAAAAACAAATGGTCTTCATCCTCTTCATGGAGTAAATGGAATGATTAACAGCAAGCCAAATGGTGATAAATCCATCCCACCTCCAGCTGTCTTGCTTTCACCCACAAAGGAGCCACCACCTGTGCTTGCCAAACCAAAGCTGTGAGTATTTTTGTTTAGTTTTTTTTTTGTTTCCTATAAACTCGATATTTGTTGACAGCAAATTTTTGCCTGAAGTCATCTAGCATTAGACAAATGGACAGTGACTGTGCCTGTCCCTTGAACAGTCTTCCTGCTGCTGTGATTTATGAACCAAAGAGCTGAACGCAAGAGACACTTTTGTTCTTTCCGTAGTGCTACGTCGAAGGGAAGTACATTCTATATACCAATGTCTTTAGAGAGTTAAAGTCACGAACAGAGAAGTAGTGTAGTGGCTGTTGCTTTGTGCCTTTTTTTACCCTGGTCGCCATACCTAAAGATCATAGTGGCCTGAGATTTTTGGATGCTATTTCTGTTTCAACACTGGTTAGGTCTTCTTATTCTGCATGTACTTGGGTTTGTGTAGTCAGTGGATATTCAGGTGTGTAATGTTTTTATTATCTCTTATGTTTGTAACATGTTTATGTTTATTTATCTGTAACACATATCTCATTCTGCTTTCAGCCAGATTACAATAGCTCTCTTATAGCTAAAAATCTGAGAGGGCAAAGCTCTAGGAAAGGAGAGAGAAATTAGTGGTAAAAAAGTTACAGTACCATTTTTACCTTTTGTTAATGGTGATACCTTATGCATGAGTGATCTTATGCTTCCTGTTAACTTATAGTTTGATTTTAACATTGCACAGACTCCTCTTTTCTATCTCTCTCAAGAATTTTTGGAGTGTGATGAGCTAAAACGCTACTTTGTTTCATTTACATCAATAGTTGGAAGGAATTGTAAATTATAAAAATGTGTTTAAGAAGAAGCATGAAACATGGTCTTCAAGGTTAGCAAGGCCATTTGCTTTATTCCATGTTTTCACAGGAAACTTGCAAAGTATAAAAAGGCTGTTATTTTAGAAGTCATGCTGAATTTAAACACACAAAAACATTTGAGGCAGCAAGACAACAGTATTCCCTTTCTACTCTCACCACTTTTTCTTTCTGTTGCTCTTGGTCATTCTAAGCAGTCTCTGGCAACTGTGAAGGGAAGGAGGAGTGGAAGAACTAGAAAGACAGAGTAGTGAAATAGCAGTATATATGGTGGTGGTTGCATATATGGGAGGGAGGTTGCTGAGAATGGCAACTTGCAGATGATACGTGGTAAGGAGCAAGTTAGGTGGTCGTGTACCCAGCACATCTGTTACAAGACGCTCTCGTGAAGAAAGGAGATAGTGGCTCCAGCAGAGCAGTAAAATGAAATTTTACCCCCGAGCTTTCTTTCCCAGAAGCGAGGTTGCCTGAGATAAGGGAAAGAATGTGGTGTAAAAGACTTCTCATTGTATAGTGTTCAGTTGTACACTGCTATTTGTGTAAAATTTGTTTTGTTTCTAAACATAGAGTCAACATAAAATACAGTAACATGAGAGGGATGCTATTGCGAAAGTCCCTTCTGTTGCTGATGTCCAAATTGATGACCTTGGAATCCCTGGTGTAATTACACTTGAGTCCTGTATCTTGCCATTAACAACACTTGATGCACAAGAGACTGATCTTGATTGCAGTCAGGATACATGTTTTGCTTGGCCAAAGGCAGTGTAAGTCTGTGCTGCTGTCAGAAATTGAAATCTTGCCTTCTCCTCAGCCAAGTATTTTGCTCCCAAGCACAGTGATAGCATAAGGAAGGGAAAGAGTGCCAACAAGAGGAGAAAAAGAAACGTCTGACTGCAGGGACTTGAATCAGCTTTCAGCATTTGGAAAACTGCATCCCTAGTAAAAGCGAACAAAATAATGACATTAAAATTAGCTCAGTAGTAAAGTAGCTCTCTCAACCGTGAGAATGATCTCTCTTAAAAAGAACTCATCTGTGGAATTGTATCTGTCCATAGAGTATTAGATGACAGAATCAGCAAATACTCGCAGTGAATAAGAGCAAGCACACTTATTCTAACCTTTCTTAAAAGTTATTTAAACTTCTAAATTGTTAACTGTGAAGAGAGATTTAAGCTTCTGAAAATCAGTAATAAGTTTGATTTTCAGGAAGACTGACTTTGATTTTAAATTTCCTAAAAGAAATCCCAAAGAATCTTTTGCTTTCAGGTTTATCTTAAATTATAAATTACTTAACAGATTTATTTGTGAACTCTCTGAAAACAGTTTCTTCAGCCAACACTGAAAGTAATTGCAAAGAGTTTGGGAATGATAGGCTGGTTTTGGTTTTGTGGTTTTTTATTAATTTTTTTAATTTAACAAGAAAGAGAGACTGAGTACCTTCTTGAAATATGAAATACATTTGCATCTTGGCAATGCAGCTGTAACCAACATAAATACTGATATAAATATTGATTTATCACTATTCAATCTAATGCAAGAGCGGACATGCTACAGAGAGTTACTAAAGTTGTTTTCAGGCTTGAAAAGTGTTTTTAAAGTCCTAGAAAACATTCAGGTTGTGGTTACAGACACTTTAATAATCCTTAAGGTGTCATTACTTGTTGCCTCAGTCTGGTGCTAAGAATATTTCAAAGAGTTTAATATGATGATATAAAAAAATTCTGGGAAAAATATATATAGAATTAACTGGGGAAGTAGTCAATACCAGATATTTTGCTAAAGTGAAATGGAAAATAGTAATGCTAAATACAGTTAAAAGGCACAATATTTCATTATGTCTTGTTTGCAACATGAGTTTCTGTAGAGTGGAAGGGCCATTGAACCGAGACAAAAAAAACCTGATTTCTGTGATTCTGATCTCTGCTGCTGTGACCTCTTTGAGGATGTTGAGCTATTACTGTTGGACTTTTCCGGTCAATAATGGTGTAATGCACAGATGAGGTTTCAGAAGATCCCCAGCAATCTATGTTATCTTAAGATAATTTGCATCTCTCAAAATTAGGCAAATGGTGTTGATACTAATTTCAGTGTGAAGTCTGTGTATGAAGGTTCTGCCTTAAACCCCTTATAATCCTTAGTGTGAATGTCTGCAAAAAAGACACAACACTGTTCTGCAGAACCGTATATAATATGTCCATGGTTTTAAATTAAGAACTTCCATTCAAGCGGCTTTGTATTACTATTATTTTTCCATGTGTCTGTTAAAACAGTAACAGAAAAAAAGGTGGTGTTCGTATGGTTACTGGACGTACCTGTGTGATGCTTGTTGGCTTTGTAACAAGCCATTATTTTAAAGTTCATAGACTCAGAGTAACTACAATGTGGTGCCTTGACCAGAGAGCTTCTCTGCAGATGTCTTATGTTTAGCCTCTTTGTGTTGGAGTGTTACCCAAGTCTGTCATATGCAGTGACCAGAAAGAGTATAAGCTTAAAGGGCGTTATTCTCTTAAAGGCTTCTCCCTTGAAGATGCAGAGATCACCTATAGGTAGCTCTTTTCTCTATAGTAAATTCATTAAAATAAACTCAAGCCAGTAGAAAGTGCCATGTTTGACAGCTTTAAAATTAGCACAGCAATACCTACCCCTGTAGAATGATCAACATTTTATTCATTGCATTATTGTGAGAAGTATTCTGCATAGGCATGCATCACACATGCCATGAAGGTGAATTGTCAGAATTCCTGAATTCCATCTCACCCAGTTCTCTCTGACAATATTATTTTTGCAGTGAAAATAAAAGATGTGTTAATTTTGTAAAGAGAATGTCTGTTAAAAGTGAAAACGAGTGAGATATAATTTCCTGCCTTTTATGAGGCTTTGATAATCAGTACTTTCTTCTACACACATGGCTATATTTTTTCCTGTTTTTCCTGAAATTTTGGGGGCTTTTTAATAGTGTATTCAAAATGAACAGTATGAAGAAGAAATTAACCATGAACATAATTAAAGGAATATCAAGCAGTGTATATGTAACATCAGTAAGGAAAAGGTGAGATTATAATTAAAATTTTATTTCCTAAAGATAAGGAGCTAATTTGGTTGTTATACATCATGGTCACTCCTGTGTGAGATGATAGAACTTCAATTAAAAACACTTCTGTTCATTCTGGTTGAGAAGTGTACTGTTTCTTGAGCTGAATCATTTGTCGCTTCAGTCTCCATTCCTCAGCAGATGAGTTTTCTTCATTGGTTTCTTGTGTTTTCTAATCAATGCCTCAGACATTTTTGCCAAGGTGCTAGTTCAGTCATTTCTGGAATGTCTCTTATGCCCCTTATTAAAATGTTTATTTTACTATTTTTCACTCACTCATCACTGAAATTATTCTTACATTGATCTTTCTGCTAGCATTTTTCTTAATATCGAGTTCACTTCTAAGTTCTTCTGTCCCAACAGTCCTTGTGTTTTAAAGATACTGCAAGAAATTATTTCCATAATAATTGTATTTGATATCTGCAAGCAGTAAGAGACTGTTTATATTGAGAAGAGCTGGATAGAAAAAGAGTAAGTGAGAATAGGCAACAGTTCAATGCTTAATGTAACTTTACATTCATGAAAAAAGGTCCAACCATATCCATTTCTTTAGTTTCATCTGCTGTGCTCTTTCAAGGCTGATAAGGACTTTTGGATCTTTATCTTGCCATTAAAGTCTACCCTCAAAAAAAACTTGATCTACACATACTTTCTACTGTAGTAGAAACAACTAATGCTAACTAAATTTGCTAAAATGTAAAGCAGGATAACTGCACACAAAGTTAATCCCTTCATGATATCACAAGTCCTGAGCATTTTCTGCATCTGTTTTCACAATTAATATATGGTTCATTTGTAATGCTTTTTTTCTTTCATTTGATATCAATACATTTTTAAATAGGATTGGCATTAAAAAAAGTAAAAGTTTTGTGAAGCATTTCCATTTCGGTGATCAACAGGCACTTGGCCTAGGGTTTATCATTTACTAATAACAACCAATATATGAAAATAAAGGAGGCTTTATGAGAGAATATACTAAGAAATAATATTTTCCTCCATTTTCTTGGACTTGTTTCTTACGCAGATGTTGCAAATCCTGAAAAGGAATAAAAAGTATTGTAATTACCTGTGGACTGAATGCAGTAGATACAGTAAGTTAAAAACAAGGTATTAGTTGTCTTCCTAAGTGATCTTGGATCACTGTGAAAATCTCTGAGACCACTGGAAGACAGAAGAAACAGGAAGTGTTATGAAATATAGGTTGAAAGTCACATTTTATTGCCTATTTCATACCAAGGAATAGCATGATCCAAAAACAGTGGCAGTTATTGCTGAGAAATTTCCTCTTTACTGATGGCTGCTAACATAGTGTCAAAGGGTAATCACAAATGAACTTTAAGCCTTTTAAAATCTGCAGCAATGGAAGTGTGACTCTCTTTGTTACAGTAGACGTGAAAAACAAGAGAGGTTAAAGGTGATACATTTATTTTTTAGGGTTTTTTTCTCCTTTTGGCACTGATGTTTTCTGACCTAAGTAGGTGGAGACACCTAAGTGTACATCCTGCCTACATAAAAGCTAATCAGTATTTTAACTGGAAAAGTCAAATATCCTTGAAAGAGTCATGAAATACATGTACTGTGTGTGCCACCATCATGGTATGCACACAGGACTTTGGTATTTTTTCAGATTTGTATTTTAACACTGAAAGCACTCCAGTTTACAGGACAAGCAGGGACATGAGGGAAAATTAATAAAACCATAGAATGGTTTCAGTTGGAAGGACCCTTAAGGCTTATCTAGTTCCAACCCCAACGGAACGGGGTTGCAACACGGAGGGACACCTTCTGCTACACCACACTGCTCAAAGTTCCATCCAGCCTGGCCTTGAATGGTTCAAGGGATCGTGCATGCAACAACTTCTCTGGGCAACCTTTTCCAGTGCCTCACCAGCCTCACAGTAAAAAAATTCTTCCTAATATCTAATCTAAACCTACCCTCTTTCAGTTTAAAGGCATTGCTCCTTGTCCTATCACTGTATGTCCACCTTCTTCAGCTTTTCCAGTGGTCCCCTTGAGGTACTGGAAGGGCTGCTCTGAGGTCTCCCCAGAGCCTTTTCTTCTCCAGGCTGAACAACCCTGGCTCTCTCAGCCTGTCTTCATAGGAGAGATGCTCCAGCCCTCTGAGCATCTTTGTGGCCTTCTTTGGACTTGTTCAAACAGGTCTGTGTCTTTCTTATGTTGGGGACCCCAGAGCTGGATGCAGCACTGCAGGTGGGGGCTCACAAGAGTGGAGTAGGAGGGGGAGAATAAACTTCCTCAAGCTGGTGTCATGCTTCTTTTGGTGCTGCATAGGATATAGTTGGTCTTCTGGGCTACAGGTGCACAAGTTCAGCCACTTGCTTGAGCCTGTGCATTTTAAGTTTTTAGTTAAACACATGCTTTAAACTTGTAAAAATCTTCAGTGCCTCCAAGAGTGTTCTCCCACTCTTTTCTGCCTGATTTTTGCTTTATAGCTCTGTTGCCTCTCTCATACCTTTATTACCAACTGCCACTGCCAGTTCCTCAAGGTACCAAGAGTGGGCTTTCTAAGAAAAGGATAGCAAAGGTTAGCGATGGGGGGTGGATTGTGTGTTTAAGGGAATTTGGTTTTTTCTGTAAACAGCTTGAGTAGAGCACTATGCCAGAAGTTTATGATGCACCTTTGAACCAGAAAATATAGCAGGAAATGTTGTACTATTCATCTGCAAACAGCTTACGGATAGTTTTCTGGTAATCATGAACTAAAAGCATTGAAATGAAACATTTGATTTTTTAAACATTTCTGTTGATTTTGTTTGTTTCTTTCTTTCCTTCTTGCCTAAATAACTGGGTGGATTTAATACTTGGAAATTATCAAGCAAAGGAAATCCTTTGACCAAATGGTCAGTTCTTCTAAAATGCAGCATTTTCTGAGAGTTTCTCAGTGTGACTTTGGATAGGGAGTTCCTGCAGAAATATTCAAAGATTCTCTTGGTATCACAGGATAGAGTTCTCAAACAAACTGATTAAATATTTCCCTGCATGCTAATCCTTGCATCTTAATCATCATATGTACTTCGTATTTACATTATTTTGAATATGGCATGCAACCACATTTCCCTTGGTTTTTTTTCATCCCTGACCACATAAATATCCAGTCTACACATAATTTTGACATTGCAAATATATCATCTTATGCTGGTTTTGAGGAGGAAGGTAGGTGAGAAGGGATATAGTTTTTTTTTTTTGAACCACCTTTGTTTACTCTGTCTTGATACAACTAAATCCTTTTGTCAGGACTGCTCACTTCAGCTGTAGAAGGTAGAAGATAAAGCTAAAAAACTGAAACAGATGGTGTTCATAATTTTGTGTTTGGTTTGCAAGAAAGAGGAAAACTAGATTTTAAAGTCTCAATAATAGTATATCTGTCATTTTTGCTTTCTGAGTGACTTCCTAGAAAAAGGTCCCATCTGATTCAGGCTAAGAGCATTTAAATAATACAACAGAAGATTGCACTGTCACTTCCTTTGGCACTCAGGTCTGTTGAGAAATTAAAAAAAAAAACTTCTGCATTCAGCAATTAGTATTCTAATCCAAAATGAGAGACTGGAAATCCTTACTCAACTGAGATATGACATGGAAGTAGATGAATGTTGAAAAATAAAATATTTATTTTAGAAAATGTGTTTTTTCCTTTTGTGCAAGTTTTGACAGTGCTTTTTATCATGTTCTTTGCTGAATAAAAAAAATTAGTCAACAAACTGAAATAAAAGATCAACCAATATCAGTTTATGAGACAGAGAGGTACTGGCCACAGCTTGTTCTGCCAATACTAATTTTCTTTGGAAAATGTGTTTGGTAGAGTCTGAATAGATAAATATAAAGTTCCTTTTGATAATATGAACTTCAGAATATTATGGACAATACAGTTCTCTATGATAAGCATAATTATGTGAATGGTAGTTGGGTTAAACGGTTACTATGTTTGAATGGGATTTCAAAGCTACATGACTGGCTTGAAATCTGCAACAATATGAGGACTGATTAGTAATTGTTTTATTATTCTTTTGTTCAAGAAATGAAAAAAGAGAAGATAATTTGAGGATGTATTTAACAAGGATAACTTCTGAATAGCTAATTTACTGCATGCTTTTTAATACATAGCCAAAAAAGTAGCTAAAATATCTAAGCACAAGCTAAACTTGTTTAACAGAAGTTCAAGTGCTGGCTACCCTCAAACTCCCAGTGCCTACTCTTTAAGAAACTTGTTCTTGGAACTTAGCTTATAGAAACCACCTGCAATTACTCCTGCCCATCTACCTGCAGTTGGTCAATGCCCATGCTTTAAAAAGTGCTCTGCAGGAGTATGAACTCATACTTTAAGGAGACTTGCTGGACAGGGTGCTAGCTCATGAAGTTTAATCATAAACCCACACAGTTATATACCTACTTGATTTCATTATTCTTCTGTTCCCTCCTGACATATGCCAGATTGTTTTTCTTTTATTAGAGTGATGCAATTATCTGGTGGTTTCCATGCTTCTTTCAACTGTGATTATACTAAGTTTTTCTTGTATGTCATTTCAAGTTTTCATCCTTGTTCTCAGGTAGATTTGCCATTATCTGTTTCAATTACTTACATTAAGTGTGTTTTAATTTTCTGCCCCATGTTAAGAAATGTTTTCTGGTGACAAAAACAAGAGGTTGGAACTCAGTAGCATTTGCTTTTGTCTGGTTCAACGTGCATGCTATGAAACTTAGCTACAGAATTTCCATAGGCTATTTTTTTTTTTCATAAACAGAATGAATAGAGGTAACTAAATATATCAGGGAAGACCTAAGAACTGAGCAAGTTCTTCAGGTCCTGCTCTGTCAGCCTTATTCTTGTCCTAAGGAGCCTTATTGCTCTCTCTGAGGTTTTATGGAGGTAAGAGCAGAAAAGGCTTATCCAGTGGAGGGAGCTGTGTTCCTTGAGTAGATGTCTGTCAAGGAGACAAATCGATACTTTCTAGAACACTGACAAAACCATATAAGAGACAGGGGCTGGACACTTTCAGAGGCCTTGTTTATATCCTAGAAGGAATACCAAATTGAAAGCGCACGTCTAGAATTTGGCTGCAGAGGAGAATATTGGTATTTGGCTTGAAATTAGTGGTAGGGAAGGCAGAAAAGACCCTAAAGCTAAAGGCCAGGAGAGTTGCATTTACACATAATAGTTCCATCACTAATATAGAAAATGTCTTCAGGGGATGGTGAAGGGTTAGCCTTAGTATCAAGTAGAAAAGTTGTTTATTAGAAATATAATCACCCTCTTACCTTTTGGGAGACTTGGTGATATATACTATATATGTAGTATCTTTCTAAAAAAAAAATACTCATGAAAACCTAACTTGGTTGATATCTGGAATGTTCTAGAATTCCTGCCTGTTACCTTGTTTCAGGCCTTTAGGTATCTTTGCCAAACTCTGCAGTGTATTTAGTAAGAAAAATAATTAGCATATATTAAGCTAATGGAATTGGACACCTAGTAAACACTGAGAATTTTGCTTCCAGGATGAAATCTTATTAACCCTCTTATAACCTCTCAAAGGAACTACATTTTTGTTTCTTTTGACTAATTGTTATTGCTCATCACAGAGTTATTAAAGCAGATCTTTGTGATGTTTGGTAATATGCACTGTATAAAATATCTTTCATTTTCAAGAATGTGAAGCATCAACTCAGTACAAGTGGAATTCTGTGTTTTTATCCGTATTACCCAGTATGTGACACACTACACATAACTTTACACAGGCAAAGTATTCGTTTCTTGCATGTTCTTTGAAATTTTTTTCTCTTATCTCCATTATCCTGATTCTGGAATTCATCTGTATTTTATGGACTTATCCTTGAAAGCATTTTTCATGTCCTCCTACATATATTTGAAAGACACAATTGCCAATTTTGTTTTTTCTTTTTTTCTTTTTTCCTCCTTCTCCCTTTCCTTCTCCCTCCCCCTAACAATTTTGACCTCTGTAATAATTCTGCTTGTATCTTATTTCTGTTTCTGTAAACCTTTTAAGAAACATACATGGACTGTGTTTTTTCATGTTTTCCTTAAGTGCAAGAGTTTGTCAATCAAGATTTTTCTTGCCATCCTCTGTCTCACTTTCTCACCTCTCCGTGGTAAATCTTGTAAGTAATAGACGTAAGATTGTTCAGTTCAAGTATTTTATAATACCTAGGTTTCTTGTTGTTTTTTTTTTTATTGCAGTTAGATAACTAAGTGGTATGCGAATATAATTAATGTTCCGTTTTGGACAAAGTGAGTTTTCTGTAAAATAACTGGCAGCTGCAATTGTATGTCAGAAAATAATTTTAAATAAATTTATTGGGGGTTTTAACTAAGTGTCAGGATTCCTCAGAAATCTGAAGATTGTCTGTAAGTTTACAACCTAGGAAATAAAATTAAATGCAATAAGGAAAATAAAAGAAGTCAGATGAGAAAAACATGTTCGCAAACAGAAGTGCAATTAAAATAACCTTTGATTTGTTGACTTTTAATCCCCAGCTCTCTATGGGATGGTGTCTATATATTTGTCAGTTTTATAGAGCTGATAAATATGAGTCCATGATAAGTTGATTTGACATCCAGAGAATGATGGTGGTAAATGAAAAATCTATTTAGAAAAATGGGTAGAATGGCATTAAAACCTATTTAACATTTTCTGTTACATCTGTCTTACACCTGTATCACAGAATTTACCAAATCCATAAAATAATTGAATTTATTTAGAAATTTATTATATTTAGAATTTATTGTATTTAGAAATATATGAATTTATTATATTTAGAAAAAATAGAAGCATTGTAGACTGAGTGAAGAAGCTTAGACAGTTAAAATCGTTTGGTGATGTTCACAATTATTGAAATTCTTATAATTTTCAGTGTTATGGTACTGAAAATTTACAAATATTTTCTATTTTCTCGATGTTATTCATTTCATTAAAGTCAATTTAGTACAAGTGATAGAAGTTTACTCAAATCCTGTTGGAGTTGTTGATATATTTCTGCAGTGAAAAATGGAAGTGGGAGATAGTAATAACAATTCAGAGGAAAAAAAAATTCTCTTGCTTGGATTTGAAAAGTGCAATCAAAGGAAAGACTTTCCTAAAATTTCTCTTTTCCAAAAGCTTTTGTTAAAATAATTATAATAGAAAAAAAAAAGAAGTTAAAGTAACTAGAGCTTGAAGTAGCTTTTCCTTCATTCCCTTTCCCTCACTTGCCATTGCTCATGCATTCTCTCGCTCTCACCCCTCTCACTCTCTTTCTCTCTCTCTCTCTTCTTTTAATTCTGATGGAAAGTCTTCACAATTAAAAGTCTTCACAATTCAGACAGATGAACCACTGTTAGCATAAACTTCACCAATTCAGGATAAGGACTGTTTTGCATTTATTGCACTATCATGTCTTCACGAGGCCTCAGAGGGTTCTTAGCAGAGTCAGAGGAAAAACTCATATTTTCCATTTCAAATACAATAATGTCAGAGTTACTGTAGAAATTCCTTTTCTGTGAGTTTTGTGGACTTGTTGCATTCATTTTCCTGCTTGTAGGAATTAAATTCTTGCATGGTCCTGACAGATGTATAAAATGCAGATCAAATTGCTTAAGTTCTCAGTGGGTGAGAGAGGCAGGGTAGAAGCCTAAATTTTTAATGTGAAAATTGTGATTAAAGAGGTTTCAATAAAGACATTATGGAAAAGGATTCTAGAGAACTGTTAAGCTGGTCTGCTTTAATAGTACTGACATTACAAGGCGCTGTATTCAGTTTTCTAGAAATGACTGTTAACAGTATGCTTAGAGTTTGAATAATTAAGTCATTTTCTTACCTATTTGAGTGAAAAATCCATTATGTTCCTCTATTAATCTCACCTATGGTGTACTTCCAAATCACGTTCTGGTTTGTTGTTCTGATGTTCTCAGTTTGTGCAAATGCTTATAATTTCTCTACATCTTAATATTACATGTTTCATATATGTGTGTGAAACAGTTAATGTGTTGACCATCTAAAAAAACCAAAAAACTGTATGTGTAGCTGTGAAATTGCTTATAATCTGTTACAGCTTCCTAATATAAAAAGCACCATATAGCACCTATAAACTCTACTGCCTTTTTGGAACTGACATACAGTGATTAAGATTTTGTTAAAAGCAGAGCTTCCTCTCCACTGCATGCAGAAATGGATATGATCTCAATGTACACATGCAGAAGTATACCTGCAGTTCCTATTTCATCTATTACTAGGCAAGATATTCTCTTATTGATAAACCAGCTGTTTTACCCAACGACCTGCCATGCAAATTATAAGCTGATGATAATTTGTGAATGTGGCAGATGTGAGTTTAACATGACAGACCTTGGTTTTAGTTTTAAATATACCTAAATAAAGTAGAAAAATATTAGAAACCTATCTGAACCTGTAAGTGGTATGTGGGATAATATTTAAAATTTCTCACTGATTGCAGAAGGATACTTTCTCATTTTATAATTTTCTGCTTATTCTGTGGGTGTTAGAGACTGACATAGAACCTGGAAGTAAATGCTCTTCTGTAGTGTGGTGTGTGTGCAGGATATGTGCCAAACATTAACAGGTAGTGATCTTATGGCAATTTATCTAAGTTTATCTCCTGAACTTTCATGAAGTACCTTGCCAGTAAATGCATTGTGCAAGTCCTTTGGCATTTTTTCACCTTTCCTATCTGTACCTGTTTCCTTTTCAATTTCCACCTGTAACTGATTTCATAAACTAAGGATTTATTTGGTTTTTATTTGTGCTGGCCATGCAATGTTATTATTTTTTTTCATTTGGAAGAGAATGAGGGAAGTAAGCTTAACTAAGCTTAAAGCCTGTAGAGTCCTAATGAGAGCCTGCATTCAGAGTACTTGAATGTCACCTCTTGCTAGCTCAGCTTCTATAATAGGAATTGTGTAAGCAAACCTTGTGTCTCTGCAGAATCTTTTCAGGTTTCAAGAACAGCAGTCGGTATGCAAGTGGTGATCTAGTCAAAGAAAGCAATTTTGTGGTTCAGTAGCATTATATTCTCCCTGACAGGCGAATAAATTGAAGCATCAACAGTGTATTCCAAAAGGTAAAGCATAATGGAATGGATTGCTGCTGTTGTAGTTTAGGGGAAGTTTGATGTCTGCTAGATAGCACCCTTCCTTTGAGAAAATGACCTGTTAATACTCACAGAGAGAAAGCTCAAGCGGTCACAAGTGACAACAGCTCTATTGCAGCAGTTTGCTTCCGATTTTACCTAAAGGATGGTGGCATCTTTGTTTTCCAGCTTTCAGAATTCACTAGTAACATTTTCTGTTGTGGCACTGTTGAGAAAAATGCTTTTTATTTTATAATTAAATATTCAAAATATATAAAATGGGAGACATTACTGTAAAAGTCTGATTTTCTTTTCTGACAACTAATTGCTCCAACATGCATATTAATTACATCTTTAAAATTCACACATTTTCATAACTGCTTACAGGATAAAATTGTCACTGGAGATTATACAGAAATGAGAAGTCCTCTGAAGTGCTTCATTTTTTTTTAAATTAATATCTGTAGTATTTTTAATACTTAGGGAAATAGTTGTCATATTGGCTTAGATGTTATTCAGCTGCTGAAATTACTTAGAATTTTGAATTTTGGATACACTTCAACTATTGTTTACTTTTATAATGCTCACTGGGAATTGACTCTTCCTCCCTAAAGTAATGTAAGATAAGCAGTGTTTTCTGTCAGAAACAGAAATTCACATTCATTCCTTTTGGTCCCCTTACTAATCATGTTTACTTAACTCTCAACACAGTCTAAAATGGACTTTAGTGATATTTCCAGACTTTGTTATCTAGTAAATTCTTGTCTGAGCGAAGTTGCCAAGTCAGCTCCTGAAGGCTGAGCTGTGTGCCTTCAGCTTCCACTAAAACACATAACATGATGCTGGTTATCAGCAAACACCCTAGAAACGTGTGTAAAATACACAGTGTGCATTAGCATCCTTTCAGCATCCATAGCCATTGGGATTATGTGATGAGCCTCCTCCTTGCTTTAATAAAGTCACAGAAGAATCTGATGACATGCCACAGCAGAGGACTGTATGTCCTGCATACAGAACACCTGACTTAAAACAAAATATTCGGTGGGTAGGGGCAAAAAAAAATCTTTATGAATGTCCAAAATTACAAGTGTCCAGCCTGACATTTGCTGTAGTATAGGTAAATATTATGTTCTTTTTTTTTCCTTCTACGCGTTTGTGTAAATGAGAGACAAAGAATTGTTAACTTATTGAAAGACAGCATGGTACAAATGTGAAGGTCCCTGAGACAGGACTCTGCAGTTCTGATGTTGATGGGTGTACTTTTGCTCTGTCCAGTTTATTTTTCCTATGTGAATCCTTGTCCCTTGCAGTAGAAAGATAAGAGGCACAAGAGAATTTAAGTTTTTCTGTCATGACCTCATAGGGCTTCATAATTGACTGTAGTTCCAGTAATGTGTTTTATTGCAGAAAGGCTACAGATACGAATTTTTTAATTTTATGTTCCCCAAACATATTTTATAATTTTATTACATCATTAAGTGCTAAATACTATTCTCACAATATTCTGAGAATGAGGAAAATTGGAGAGAAAAAAACCCTCTCTTCTTGGTAAGTGTTGAAAAATATAAAACAGGTTATTAGAGATGCTGCTGAATTATCATCAGTTACTTAAGTCATTCCACAGTATTTTCATGGCTAAGGTGATTATTTCAATTCTAATTATTCTGTGTTTCAGTAAGGAAAAAAAAACTATAAAGCAATGAATAGTCCAGATTTTACTTTCACTCAGAATATTGCATGTCCGTCTCCCATGGCATTTATAAACAAGCCATATTGTGTTCAAATTTCCATGTTTACTATCACATTGCTGTAGGCAGTGTCTGTCAGTGGATTCAATTTTTTTATCAGATTCCTCTTCATACTGGGGCTATGAACACCTCATTTAAGACTCTATGCTTCTGTCTGTGGAGAGAAGACTGTTGTGAAGAAATGTAGGACTGTTATATCACAATTGTTTTATCCTTGATACACATGAATTTCAAATAAGTTATCAGCATACAAATGACAGGATGATTTCATGAGAAAAAAAAAGAATCATATGTGAATTTCAGGAAAGCATTTCAGTTTAACCTGAGTCAGGGATAGAAGTTACCCAAACCAGGGTAATCCTCTCTGCTGATTGGTAAAGAGATATTTTAAATATACCTCCCACTTCTCTGTAAGTATTAAAAAGAAGATATTGAAGGAGTCTCTAAATAGCCTTGCTGTATGTTGTTCTAGTGCCAGAATGAGAAGTGAGTTATTACTCGAAAGTTACTGACACAAAATTGTGAAAGACAGAATTCAGTCATCTTTGTTTAGGGTATCTAGCTGCTTTCCGTAAATTTGCCAAACTGAAACTCAGAATGTTTGAAACTTTGGGTTTAAGCTTTTGAATATGAGCATGGGAACTTACAGACAATACAGACACATAGGTGTTTTGCTTGGTAACTAACTGAACAGTCTGCAAGAAATGCTATGGGACATAAGGTATAGTTCATCAAAAGTAGCCAAACGACAAAGAAAAGGGGTGTGGTTTGGTCTTGTTTTTAAAGTAAGCTAAATATACAAGTGGATGAGCTTCCAAGGCTTTGATGTAGCTGGCTTTTTATATGAGGTTTGCTCTGCCAGTTCTGACCAGGACAGGGCATGCATGTCAAATCCTTTTCTAAACAAGCCTCTCTGATTTCTTCCAGAGAACCAGCAAGGCAAGGTTAACCCTTATTTAAGAAAAATACAATGTTACATAAGTTGAGAGAAAGAAAGAGATTGTAGCTCACTGCAATGGTGCTTCTAACAACAGGCATTGATTTAAGCTATTAAATAAATGATGGCATTGTTTCCAAAATGAGGTAAGGACAATTCCAAATAAATAGCAAACTTTCAAATCACTAGAACAAATGGTAATTTCACAAAGCATCCTTTACTTTTTCTGAAAAAGTATTGATAATAATCATTCAGCAATTCATAAGATTTTATAGCTGAATAAAAACCAAATTTTCTGGTAAAATGTGAGGTATATTAATGTGTTTCTTTATATCTTTTGCTACAACCATAGAATTAATACTGGTATCAGTAATGGCATAAAGTAAAAACTAAGAAAATATTTACCTCTCTCTAATAAATCTTGGTACAGTATGTCTTTTATGACAAACAAAAATCAGGACAAAAAGAACAGCTTTGAAAGATTAAATCTAATTCTTCTGAAAAGGCATGCACATTGTAAGAACCCCTGCTGAAGCCACTTCTAAATCCCATTTTATACTCAAACAGTGAAAGAGCAATCACTGGATTGCCAAGCCTGATCAGGCAATATTTGAACTGAAACATGTAGAAACAGTACTGTGAATAATGATATTCTGTAAAGCTGTCAGATAGAGGTTGATGGTTAATAACAGATAAGTACAGTATGTGAAATCAGTGACTGGGGATTTGGACAACATAAATGTAACTTATTAAAGGAACTATTAAGGATAGGAAATAGCTGTTTATACTCAATTTGTTGCATACCACTTGTATATTTCATGTTACTCACCCATGGAATGTTTCAGCAAAAACATTGGGAAACCATATCAACTTTTTACCAATGGAAAATGCAGTACAGCGTTATTTAAGGACAGAAAAACATTTTTAGGAGTCCAGATTTCAGACAGTAACTCTATCAGCTTTGCATGTTGGCTGTTGGTTGTTGACCTTGCTGAAAATAAGCACAAATTCTGTGAGTTCCTTGTGCCCATTTGCTCTTTTATGTGTGGGAATCCATATACTTTTAAACATTGGAACCAGTTCTAGTTATTGCTTTATACCACCTAGTATCCTCCATAAATTAGAATCTGTTTCTAGATATGGTCAAAAGATTTCTCATAAGCTGTCAGAAAACAGTTGGTTTTCAGCCCAAGTATTTTACAGCTTTAATTTGTATTTAGAAGGAAGGTTATTCACTTAAACTTCAGAAAAAGTGAATGAGAGAGCAATATTCTCTCTAAAATGAGAAAAAAGTATTATAAACATAAAACATATAAATGCCAAAATAATTTTGAGGAGACAAAAGTATTTTTGTAAATTTTGTTTTAGTAATCAATGTCAAACTTTACAAATACTAAAACCATAAACTTTCAGACCCCCATTTTAATTTGCAATGACTTGACTCTGATTTTCTTTGGCTTTACTGGAGTATCTACTTAATACCCTATGTGTATCGAGATTCTTGGAAAGGGATTTAAAAACCCAGTAATACTGTAGCTTATTTTAGCCAGAAATTCAGATGGATTTTGTTCTTGTTTGATACCAGTAAATAGTATTCTTTATTTTCTTTTTCTTTCTCTTTTTTTTTTTTT
>VZRQ01002121.1:303595-320699 GCA_013397975.1 Machaerirhynchus nigripectus
ACTTTTACAAAACCCTTTGAAATGAGATATGTATATTATGAGAGTAAGGAGAATGGGTTTTTCAGATACTAATAACTTTACCTCTTCTGAATGTTTGCAAACCGCTGAAAGTTTCTGTAAGTTCTAAGTTCCCAAAAGATGCTTTAGTCTTGTGCTGCTTGGAGTAGAATCCAGCTATACTCCTTACCAGTCCTCAGAGCAATGATGTTACACACATCTTGTAGAATGTGGAAATAATAGGGCTATCAGATCCTTCCTTCTATGAACAAAAATTATCTAAAATGCAATTTGATTAGGTCTGTGGTTATGATCTTGGGTAGCAGGGTACGTGTGTGTGTGTGTGTGTGTGTGTGTGTATGGATTTCTATGATAATCCTTTTTAAATATTCCTTTATTTCAAAATATTTTCCAGTTCTCAAGAGGAAACCTCAATCTCACCAATTTAGAAATTGTGTATGATAGTCATTACACTAGCCATCAGGTGTGCTAAATATGAGCTCACTTTTGATTTTATGGTATTTACCTGGAAAATTTTACTTTTGCAGTCATTTTGGTTTGTTAAGAGTTTTTTGGCTGTTGCTCTTGATTTTTCCTTATGTGACAGTTGTGCTGAATATGCATCCCTCAAGCTAGTTCCATGTTTATTGATGGAATAGCTATAGTATATTGCTACTCCAAGAGTATTAGGATGTTGTGTGCTTCTAATTCTTCACAGATTCAAACTTACTGAGACTGGACCTTTCTCTCTTGGCTTTGATGGCTGAGAACTGTGTCTACAACTACCTTCTCTACATCAGTGTCTTTCAGGAGCAAATCTGAAGAACCCACTGTCTCTCCAGTGGGGTAGACACAGTGCCAATTTGGCTATACAGCTGATAGATCAGAAGACCTACTAAGCTAAGGCCCAGCCAGCCTTGTTCCATTAAACTATTGAAAATGGCTCTATTTTTCCTCCTTTGCTCCAGTATAGGAAAACACTGGTTATAGATTGAGAAAGTGTCTGTTGCTAGATTAATTGCATGGGTTAGTTTCATCCTGTGTACCTGAGGAAACTTGAGCATCACTCAGAAGCCTGACACTTTTTTTGACATTTTGCTTAAGATTTTCACAGTTCACTTGGCCAGTTAAGCATTGTCATTTGTTTATCTTCAGTCTGTCTTGAGTATGAGTCTCACTAGTGAGGCTCATTTCACGTGGTCATTTAGAAGTCAGTCTTTCCACAGAGATCACACAATCTGTTGGAAGTCAGGTTTTCGGTATCTCATCTAAGCTTGCTGGAGCTGGAGTCAACTTCATATGTAAGTTGACTTATATATGTAGATAAGCATTATTTATGACGAAATAAGTCTGCTAAAGCAGCACAGAAAATGTAAAACTGTGATAGTGCCTTTACAATTTGTGCAGTGAACCTACCATCATATGTTGAGTTTCCTGGCTGTACGTAGTTGTAAGATCGTTTTTATATGTAACTATTCTTAAATAAAACAAAAAATCAGTAGCTCTTAATGCAAACTACATTTGATACACCCTTGTTTTACCAAAATGCCAGAAGATGTTTCAGGTAAAGCTGACTCTTTAGAACTGGTTTGTTCAGCTCAATCAGAAACAGCCTGCCAAAACAAGGCAGGTAACTCCAAATCACTGCAAACATGCTCTGGGAAAGAGGAAAGACAGCAGTTGTTTCCGGACCAATTCATTACACACTTCAGGTTATTGGTTTTAGTGGGTGGTTGTAGTAACCAAATGACCCACAAATACTCCACGGAAACCTTAGGAAAATATTCTGTTTGAAGAATGTTTTTACTGTGCACTGTATAGCCTTGATCTTTCATAAAATTTTTAATGCTGAGAATCATTTCAGTGCAAGTCATAGTCATAGCAAGTGAAGGAGGTGTTTTGAACTTGCTGTAGCAAACATAGTTTTCTTAGATAGATGGAAGTCTGAAATATTTCCCGTCTTCTGTACCTTATATTGCTTTTTCTTTCATAGTTATTTTTTATGGATTCTCAGTAATAGATAATATTAGTGATACGCATTCCAGGAGGCCTCTTCTGCTTTGGCCTGCTTTCAACATGCCTGTACAGAAATTCGTGAGAGGATTAGTTTAGGCTATAGTCTCATGTATGCACTTTCAACAAGCATGAGTCAAAGCTGCTGTCACCCTGTTCTGTCTTTCCCTCTGCCAGGCTAGTTCCATGGATTTTCTTTGCTTGGATTAGACAAAGAATAGCCCAGGATGCCATGCCAGGTGAAAAGCAGTAAATGCAGCAGATGCCTATATAAATGCTTGTGCTGGCACTAGGGTGGAAATAGTGGGTAGTGGTTCTGAATGACAATGACACCTTTAAACATCTCAGTGTGAAGCTGTGACTTCAGAACTCCTGCCATTCCAGTAAAGATGCTCTCCTGCTCAGTAATTCTACTGGAAGAAACTTTCTTGTAGCTTTTGGGTTTTTCTGTTTTGTTTTTTTGTTGTTGTTGTTTGTTTGTTTGTTTGTTTGTTTCATGACAGTGCAGTATAAATGGTTTTTAATTTAACAATAAGGATTTCTGGCCCAGGATTTTTATCTGCTTCTTACGTTGCTGGTTTTTTGTTTCTCATTGAGGATTTACAGTCCCTTGAGGTTTGGTAACTGAAAAGATAAAGCTGTGGTAAGAAGTATCCTAGAAAATCAGACTCCAAAGAAACACCTGCAACTGATTTATACTCTGTTAGTGAGTTTCACCCTAGGCTTCAGAAAAGTATGAAGGAATGCTTGCGCATTTGGAGAGTTGTAGAAACTTCCATAGGGACAGACCAGTGTAAAGCATTGTTCCTTTCCACCTATTTTGTTGTCCTTTTTCCTTTTCCTGCCCACCCCCTGTCCTGTCTCCCACCCCTCAGTTCTTGTCTCTTCAAACATAGTAGCCTCTCCCCAAATTCCTCCCATTTTTCCACTGTTTACTCAAAGCCAGACAAGCACCCTAACTATGGAAATTAACAAATGCAGGTCCTCTTCAGGATAAGCTTATCTTTCCTTCTCTTGTATTGTGATAGTGCTACTAGGAATCTTGCATCTTGTACTTTCAGTAACATCGATTTTTTTCCAAATTTATGCAATGCAACTGTGAATTTTGCTTCATAGGTCAACTAGTAACTGATTTTAGAGAGAAGAATAATAAACTGTGTGTCTCTGAGCTGACAGAAATAACTCATAATTATTTATTATAAATGTTATTTATGTTACATGACAGTCTAATTGCACAAGCAATTGTATTAGCAGAGAGGTGGGAAACTGTAGCAATGGTGCCTAGAGGGATGATGAAGTGACTGAATAAGAGGGGAAAACTCAAATTCCTAAAATTACTGATGGAAAATGATTCTGTTCCACTTAACATTTCCATTCTTTGTCCCCAGCTACATGTTGGTCTCCATCAGATTGTGCCAAGACCAACTGTGTGTGTGAGAGACACTGAAACCTCTTTACAGTGTAATGAAAACATTTAACTTCTATGAAGAAGAAGATATAGTCTATATTCTTCATATAGGATTATGATGATTTTAGAGCCATAGAGACATTTTTCAGAATTATGTAAGGCATCAGACTGTAAAGCAAAAATTGCATCAAACAGTACAAACTGAGGTAAAATAGTTCAAGTAGTCAGAAAATATGGCAAATTTTATTTCCCGACAAGTAGATAATTTGTGTTTTGTGGTTACAGTTCTTTTTCTACAACTGATATTTGCAGTTGAGTGTTTCTCTCAGAATCAGAGAAAAGTAAACTAGATCAGATAAATTAGGACAGAGTCAAGCCAGCTTCTTATCTAAAGCCTGGTTCATGTGCAAAAATGTTTGGAGCTTTTTTTTTTTTTTGTTAGCTGTAAAAATTCCATCACCAAAGGAGTTCTTGCTTTTAATGTCAGACACCAGTATGCAATATTTTGAGCTTTTGAGGCCAGTGCTGAAAATGGGTCTGCAACTGTGTTTTTCTGTTCATAGCTCTGCTTTTCAGAAAAAAAAAAAAGGCAACAAAATTTTAAAAATTAAATTTACAATTGCATGTAGTGTTTATAGTAGCACTTAGTCTAAATATCCATAAAAATGGTTGTAGGGTATCTGTGCTTGGGTATTTGCGGGTGGCTGCAGCATGGACCCACGTGCATTGATACAAACTGTATACTGCAGCTGGTTTTTCTCATTTTAGAGATATGACTCTAAAACTATTTACACAAAGCAAAAGAAATATAACTCTATGCTTCTACAATGGCTTTCTTTTGCTGAAGTGGCAGTGTAAAAAAGGATTTTCCTAGGCAGATTAAAAACACTGGGTGCTCCAGACAGAACAATTGAGTATTTCAGAATGAATTACACTAACACGCTGAACCAGACTCTTCTCCCTATGGGCATATATTTGTTTGCATATATTTATCAGTCTGCTTGGAAACAGAATGAGAAACACTCATGCATTGCCTTTTAGAGAAGAAGCTGAATGGAACTCTTTTTTTATTGTATTAGGGAAAAAAAGCATCCTGGGGAAGATTGTAGCCACTAACTGTAGACTAGAAAGAAGCTGTAAAGGCGCTTCTTCCCACTGATTTTCACACAGTGTGAGTTGTTAGTTCATCTTTCCTTTAGATAATTCCAAGCTCCAGTTGAACAGTGAAGCATACTATAACTCCCTATCTCCTAGTTCAAGCTCCCTAAGGGAGGTATTTCAGGAAGCCCTTACTTGCTTGTAGTTTCTTGATTGTCAGGCTATTTTACTTCTTGATTTTCACTCATGACCACACATGAAGCACTTCAGACT
This sequence comes from Machaerirhynchus nigripectus, assembly GCA_013397975.1. Lineage (NCBI taxonomy): Eukaryota > Metazoa > Chordata > Aves > Passeriformes > Dicruridae > Machaerirhynchus > Machaerirhynchus nigripectus. Next base: position 308,385 of record VZRQ01002121.1, read on the forward strand.
TAATCTGATTGCTAGGACTTTAGCAACAAATTCAAATGTTTCCAGAATTAAAAGTTCTTAAAATAATGGCTCACTTACTACATTTAATTTTTTAATAGCTAACTTCTCATGAAAGAACTTACTGGTTTGTTAAAATTATGACCTTACGGCCTCAAAATCAGGTTAGGTCTGATATTAACCATGGTACTTCACAGAGTACAGGTCTATCTAGCAAGCACACAGAGCAATTACAGCTACTGACAAACTGCTGGAATTCTCTTCCCTTGTGGCAGGAAAAACTGTTCCAGCATTTGACATAAAGCAAATGCTTACCAGTCACTGTGTAAGAGGTTGCTTGCAAAGGTTGTTCACACTGCTCAGTGCACACAAAGAAAGCTATATTAGGAGCCTGGTCACACATCATTGATTATGTTTGTAAGGAGGCAAGCTCTTACAGTGCTTGTTTTGATTATAGGTCTGCAGAGCCCATGAGCACTTCAATATCCAGGTGCCCCATCAATCCATGCTATGATTTTATATCGTGGAAAGACTCAGGGTACTCCACTCGCTCTTCTCCAATTTTATTTTACCATCTAAGAGGACTGATTTTACTGGGTTTTCATCTACTTTTTATGTCTTTGGAAATCAATGCTATTGGTCATTTGCTAATTTCTAGGCTAGGTTGCTTATAGTTCCCATGACTAGGACTCTGCATTGAAAACCAAAATACCAATACTGACAACTTTAGCATAGTTTATACATCTCCTTCATGGCAAAAGCCAAAAATATTGCTGAAAAAAATGAGTGTTACCACATTTTCCATAATGAGGAAAGTTTCATGCTGTATGCTCTTTCAAGAGTATACTGAGGATTTAGAAATATACCGTCTTCACTTAACGCTCTCTTTCTATTGTGTGAAAAATGTATTAGGCACCTAGAATGACAGTTCCACTGGTTTTGCTTATTTATTTTTACTTTCTATTAAATCTGACTTACACATTCAAAGGGAAGCTAGTGCCCATCTTGGTTAACGGTGGATGTCTCCTTGTATCTTCAATGTATAAAGATTTAAAGCAAGTCTGTTTGCTTTCTATGGCTATCAAAATATCTTGGCAGGAGTTTGAAAATCTTGGGGAGAATTTGACCAATATCTTTCCAGTAAATGCAATAATAGAATCATAGTCATTCACATATACCCATTATCTAGTAGAATATAAAATGGTAGAAGTTTTTAATGAGGAACAATGCCAAAATACTGGTTGGTGAAATTGGGTAAATAGGGAACTAGGGAATAACACAATTTTTATTGACATCCACGTTTTGATTTTTTAACACTTTACACAGAAACTGTAGATTTTTATTACAAATGGCAGTTGTAACCATAACATGTCATGAGGATTTTCTGCTCTGTGCTTTGGCTGTTCATTTTCTGGGCCACAGCAGTCTCACTAACATAACCTGTGTAACACTGGATTTATTTTCATGTACTTCCCTTTTTACCCAAACTTGTTCTCTATCCTAGGGATCAAGAAATGGTTCAGACTGAAAATTATTAATCCAGGGCCATTTTCAGCCATATAAAATAATTACTAAATCTCCTTCAGTTCTCTTTCACTGTTTAAAAAAAACCCCCAAACAAACAAACATTTTGGAATTATGTACCTCAACCATGAGGTGGGAGGAGAGGAGAGCTTTAGCTTACATCAGACAAACAAATCAAAGTCAGGAGCTGAACCTCCCAAAGGAAGGGTCTAAACAAGACAACTGTTTGACAGTGTCCTGCAGAATATCAAGACCGACATCACATCAATCTATGTTCTGGACCAAATATGAGGCAATATTCCTGAAATTTATTTATGGTCAGAATTACCCTCATGAACTGGCCCAGCATCACAGTTTAGTGTTAGTATATCCTGAAGGGTTAGTTGCCAAGTAGTTGGGAAAGGCTTAGAGAAGTTCTTGAAATCCTTTCAATATAGCTTCCCTTCCCCCCTTCCCTTGCAGGGAGACATAACCTGTTTCATGGAAATTTAGCCAGACAGACTGCCCTACAGATCTCTTGGTCCAGTGACTCGAAGCGGAAGAAACTGTACTTTGGATTTAGGGTTACTGCACACAAATGTATTTAGTTACATGACGGAGTAATATTTTGTCAAGTTGAGATGAACGCTTTCAGACACAATTGTATGTTTTCATTCATTACTGTATCCAGTAAGGATGAATTATAGACACCAGACAGTAGTGACTCTTTGTAGATGGAACCTGTGGTTGCCTTATGCAGCTGACATTGCCAGACCTTTCAGTGGGATTGCAGAGGGACAGAGCTGGTGATGCTGGTGGATAGAATGGCAAGCTTGTATGTTGGCAGGTTTCTCCCTGCCAGTATAGTTAGCAGTGCATTCCCAAGGTGAATTTCATTTCAGTGAGGAAAGTTCGCTCGAGTAGGTAGGGTAGTGTAAATTACCTCCCCCTCCAGCAACAGAAATGAAGAAACCAAGCTGTTTGCCAAGTAGGACTCTACTTCTGCTCCTTGAACTGCTAGTTGCAGGATTAAAGAGGGAATAGGGCTTTTGTGCTGCCAACATTTCTAATATCCAGCAGATATCTTGGAGAAACAACAACAAAGAAGTAATATTTGTTAATATCATGGTGCTTTTTTTAATCTATAAAAGGAAGAATTTGAAATGTACTGCTTAATGTTGTTAAAGAATGACAGTCATCCATATTAATTCATGTGAGAAGCAGTTTACAGAAAACAGTATTGCTTAAATTCATGTCTGTCTTCAAATACTGTTCATATCTGTCTCCCAAGTGTTATATGTGTGCTGTTGTAATCTTGATGTGCTCTGTTGCTTTCACAAGTTCTTCTGAAATCTCACCAACATCAATGTTCATGTAAGCATCCAAAAAAGATTACCTTCCTCTCCAGTTTTGATCTGAGAGGTATGTTTAGTAACCTCTAATGTTTATTTAGTAAGCCATTCTACACCATTTCAGGTGGGACTGCAAGATCTAATGGAGCATGTGTGCCATTGCTGTCAGATAGGCTTTTTTTAACTTTTCAAAGTAGGATCAGAAGGAATTTGTGTCAATACAGAGACAAAAAAAGGGTAACAAAAGCATACTCTGGTTCAGAAATGACCTGGCATTCTTAAGTAGGTGGAGTTCCTCTCAATGAAATACCTGTAACCTGCTTCTCAGTCAACTTGCTATCCTTTGAGTGTCATAATTTTCTCTAAGAAGTATTTTATATATTCTTTATGCATTGTTTGTCCAGTCTCTAAGTGCAAAGGTTTATGGTTTTTTATTCTCTTTATCTGCAGTCTCAGATGCCATGTACACCTTAAGGAGATACATGGCAGAATTTAGTGTCTTCATGCTGTTTTCAGTGGGTAGTTTTCTGTCTGGCTTATGCTGCACCAAGGGCCATACTTTGCCACAAAAAAAAAGGATAAACCTGTATTTCTCAAGCCCCACCTTACAACTTCTCCCCCTGCAAAAACACCAGGAATCATGCAGCCACATGACTAGATCGATTAAGTAGCTGATACACTGAAAAGTAAGCCCCCCCCAAAAAGGTTAGTTTTTTGGCCAGATCACTACCTTTTCAGTATTGGCCTAAAATAACAGTGAAACTGCGTCTTTCTTTACTGTGGAAGGTGGCTTCAGTACATCCTTAACAAAAATATTTTATATGTCATTCTTGATAAAGACTATTTTAGAACAGGGGTTGTTGAAATATAAAACTTATAAGATATGACTGACTGTCCTGTGCAGTAGAACATTGGGAAACTTCCTTGAACCATGACTCACTAGCAATTCTTCATGGTAACATTTATTGTGTTGATTCTGACATGACTCCCTGCAGAATGAAAATCTTGACATGGATGAATGTCTTGAAAGGTTTCCAGGAATTCTTTAAAACGGCAAAATACCTGAAAATTTAAGCAGAATATCTATTAGAAGAAAATCAAAGGGGAAAGAAACCACTTAGAATTTCCCATTTTATTTTGTGCAGTTGTTTCCTGTCCAATTAAGGGATTCTGTCATATACATGTTATATTATCATGTGAAAGATTTATTGATCTTCATTAGCAAGTCTGTTTGGACTGATTTGAAAGGTAACATTATTAAACCAATCAGAAATATTATGCCAGACATTCAGAGTAAAACAGTCTGTTTTCTGTAATATGACTACATCTAACACCGCTTCTTAAAGTTGTTTGTTTTGTAAAGCACTTTCATACTTGGAGAATATTTTTCAAAGTTACACCATCAGTATAGATCCATAGAATTCTTTCTTTGCATTCCCAGCTGCTCTATAATAAATTTCATCTGTGTTTTAGCTGTATTTGTATTGATTTTTCAGCTATGCTAACTTATGTCTGTCCTCTGCCTTACTGACCCTGAAGTCAACCAAAGTGGTGGGCATACAGCCAATTTCAGATGGCATTTGGTTAGTTTACTCCCTTTTAAAGTAGTTAGAAAATGTTACTCAAATATTTCTCTTTTTGACAAGACTGTTTTACTTCCACAGTTTCACCCCTTTAAATCTGAATTTCCTCCTCTTCAATGTTTTCCAGTTCTAGGGGAAGGGATTAGAAATATACCTCATCTCTAGCTATTTTCATTGTTTTCTTTCCAAATTTCTAGGGATTTTTGTCTAGCTATGGGGGTTTTTTCCTAATCCTGGGTTTGTGTATAATTTTGCTTTGTACTTCTTTGCATTTGTCTTTTAAGACACAGTTTCATAATCCCAACACATAGCCTAAACTCATAACTTTAAAGGGAATTAGGGTGTGCAAGGACTGCAAGATCAGGCATTTGGAAAATGGTCCAGTGGAATTGCTTTTTTCCCCTGTACAATGAGTATTTGTCTTAAACAACTTCCATGGCTCTTGGAAACTTATTTTACTTCTTCTTAGGCAATCTATGTTCCATTAGCATTTTTGGTCTGAAGCCAGTTGATTCCTTTAAGCTTTACTGAAGTGTGGGTTGGTTTTTTTCCTTCTGTTTGGGTATGTTGGGGCTTTTTTTTTCCTTTTACCATTCTCTGAAATGATTCATCTTTTATTTAGTAGCTATTGGGTTTTGGTGGCTTTTAGTTTCCCAGACCAGTGACCTGAATTGCAGCGCTTGTTTCAAAAACCCAGACTTTATTTACAGGTTGTTTTATTGCAGAATGTATGGGATACTGTCCAAGCAATATCTGATTAAAGTATGATAAGAAAGTATATTTAGTGATTAGACTTATCAGACTTATTTCATTTTTTGAGAATCACATCCCAGATCATGTATCAAACCATACTATTGATAATACCATTCTGCTGGCAGTATTACTTAGGACATGTTTTTTCTCATAGCTTATTGGGAAATTTAAAAAGAAAGAAAAATACTGTATTGCCTTTTACATACATGTGGGACTGTTTCCTCACTTCACTGTGTGTTGTATTCTCTGGAATGTGTACTTGAGTAAAGGAAGCTATACAGTATTTCTTAGAAGAACAAGCCAGGAAATAGTGATGGAAATAAATCAGTCAGACAGGCATAGTTTTGAAGAGTGACCTAGTGTGGTTACCTAGCTCACTGTATCCAAAATCCAAAAAAGAATTGCAGTTCTTTAAGGTGACCTGAGGGGGATGAAAGATCCTTAAAACATAAGACAAAAGGTTCAAGGCAGAGCAAGTAATTTAGGATACTAATGAGCAACTGACTTCCTTGTGTGCCAGTGGAAAGGCCTGCCAGAAATAAGGGGAGTTTGTGTGCAGCAAATAGTTCAGAGGTCTGTGCTCAGCTTTGCTCCTTTAGAAATTGAAAAGACAAGATTCATTTTGGTGTGGTTCCTGCTTCTGGAGTTGTTTAAACATAGTTTCCTTTGTTGTTTGTACCTATTGCTATTAGTAGAATGTGAATATGTAAATCATTATTCACCAGCATAGCTGTGATACCATGAATTTAATTTGCTGCCTAAGAATGACTGCTGCAGTTGCGCTTGCCCTCACAGTGGGTACTTGTAGAAGTTCATGAAACTTTTGGCATCTCTAGGCTCTGGCCTGTAGTACTCCTTTTGGGGTATATCTTCAAAGGAACTTTGACCTTTAAAAGTTGTAGTTGAGATACAGCATCCCTGACCATGAAGTACTCCTCAATCAAACCTCACATCCCAGTCTTTGTCATGTTTTGAAATACAGCTGTTGTGCGTTGTTTAGCTTTGGCAAAGAGAGGTCTCTCTCATGGCCTAACACTGTTAAAAGGAAAATATCAAAGCACCTTAGTACCTATGTATCATCACTTATCAGATGTTGTCTACTCCATTCCCCTTACTAGTCTGCTATAATTTTAAAGCCTAATAAAAATTCAAGTAGGATCTTAAAAACTAATAAAACCATGTGAAAGCAAAATGTCATTCATAACAACTCATATAAGACAAAAAAACCAACAAGCCACCAAAATTGTGATTTTTCTGTTTTTTACAGAGCATGGTCTTTTTAAGCCATGGAAACTGCATACTTGCAAAGTTGTTGTACCTGATGAAAACTATACAGATAAATGGAGATATATACAAATACAGATAAAAATTTAAATTAATAAACTTTTAAGAAACTCTATGTGTCTACTTATTCATTGACTTTTCAGAATATTTTACCACAGGATACCCCATGATACCTGTTCAACCTTGTTTTTAAAGATACTTCCAGATTTTTCTTTATTGAATTTTCACTTTAACAATCAAAGTGAAATTTTTTAGAGAAGAAACATATGTAGAATACTTCAGAATCTTCTGGATATCTACAGATTAATATTTCTCTCCTACAACAGAAGTGTGGACATTTTCTTGTGTGTTTTGATTGAGTTTAAAGTGAAAACCACTTTTTTAAAATATAATTGCATAGGGAGAGGGGTAAAGTTTTAAAAGAAATTTGAGATGAAACAGCAGAAATCTTCTTTAAATATATGGCACAATCTTTTTACCATTTCTGATCATGGTAAAAAAGAAAATGGGAAAAAGTGCACAGCATCCACTGGAAATTAGATAGCAAAAATGAAGTGATTAATGTGACGTAATTTTGATTAAGAAGTCATGTACATCTTAGGGAGGCATCAAAACCTGCAGGCTTATGTCACACTTCACAGATTTGGCAAAACTGTTCCAATAATCTTGGCTGAATTAAATGTAGCATTTTAATATTCAGGTTTACTGCAATATGAACACATTTGTCTTACAGTACTTTCTTGAAATGAAATTTTATGATACTATATCCCTTTGCAGTTTATTTTCATCTCAGCTGAATAGCTGATGTATGCAAAACTTGATGCTTCCCAAATACACTAGCAAAAAGCCCAGAAAGGGCTCTCTCAAAGGATTTCTGCGGAAGTTGAATATCTAAGACTGGGTCAAAACCAAAATTAAAACTAATTTGGACAAGTTTGTTAATCCATTTCTACCCAAACATATCTCAAAAAATTACATGAAAGTGAGTTTATGAAGTCAGGTACAAGAAGTTACTTTTATAGTCTCCTGTGATTTCCTTTAATCTCTATTCTCTCACCTTACAGCATCTTACCAAGTTGCTCTGTTGTCAGGTTGAGCAAATGTTGGGAATTAAGGCAAGATAAACTCATTGCTTTCAGTTCTGAAAGCCTTTTATCTGTGAGTCAGAGAAAGATTTCTAGAAACATCCTGCTAAGCCAGTAACAGTCCAGAGATCTTGCAGAGATCACACACACTCTACGTGTGTGATTCATGGACTTCTGACCCAACAGAAAAAAATCTGGCTGAAATGATGATGTCATACTGAACATGTGAAAGGCTGATTTTTTGGTAGCAAGGGGCTTTGCTTGTTTCTTTATAAATAAAAGGGCTTGTGATCAAGCCAAATATAGGCATAGTTTAGTGTAGAGAAAACGTCTTATTTCTGGCACTATTCAGATCATCTGCCAAATAAATTAATTCTCTACAGAAGTGCATGCATGCTCTAATGTCCTTAAAATGTAATAAGCACATTCCCCTTTAATTAATTTCAACTTCTAAACTTTAACTTCAAAGGCACCCGATTCCCACAAATGGAAATTTTACAAAGTGGTGAGAAGCTGATTGCAGGTTCTTCTACCAGTGTGCTGTGGACATCTTTCATAAAAGATGATGTTATACTTCCAAGAATATATTACTGCTTACCAACAGACTGAATGCTTTCTCCATAGAAACCATGGAAAATGTCCTGGTGGGTTTCACACCAACACATTTGGCATAGGTGAGGGTTGTGCTGGCTTAGTGTGTCTTTGGTTCCCATACAGAGAGGAATTGCTGATGCAAGATGTTTTGGTCTGTAAACAAAGTATCATGCAATGGTGAAAGAGCTCTCTTAAAAAGCATTTTGTTGCAGTGGTTCATGATCCACTAAGTAAGGAGAAACACTAGTCAACAGCTTTTCTGTGTATTTAGAACAATTGCATTCCTTTTTCTAAGCCAAAATATAGCCATCACCATTATATAAATGTAAATCTTTCTTGAGAAGTCTGGTTCTCTTCCTTCATTTCCTGTAGCATGCTAGCTGCAGCTTATTTCAGACTGTTTTCTCTCAAGCTCCCAGAAAATGTAAACAGGGCATAAAAATCTTGTCCACAAATCTAAGTCATTCAGAACTCCCACAAGGAGTACATTACCCATAAAATCAGTTATTGCAAATTACTATTGAAGTTTTTTTGGGGTCATTTTGTTTTTTGTTGGGTTTGGGTTTTTTTCTAATAATATGTTATAATGTCTACAAAGAAGAAACCTGGTTTCTAAAGGACAAAATTAAGTCTTTAGCATGTTGTGCTTTGACACCCCAGTCTTCATGATGCATATCTTTTTGTTATACGTTATGGTGGACTTTGGTTCCTCAAAGTTCTGTTCAACTTGTGAGCATCCAACAAACATGACTCTACAAAGGAAGAAGATCTCACTAGAACACTGCACCGAGAGAGCTAAAATTGTTTTGTATTGATGAGTTAATTTTGTTACAGTGCTGCTTTATTCTCTGTTTAACACTGTCTCATCTGTGGATCTTCTATTTTGCCCAACAGACTGAGATGAGTCAAACTATGGAATAATACTGAGAAGCTTTCCATTTATAGTCAGCTTCAGTTTTTAATTTCTTCATTTCATTCTGCAGCTCCTCACAGCAGTCTGTGCTTATTTACTGTTTACCACTTGCAGGTACCACTAGTCATCATTTAACAAAGTCATGCATCATATATTTCTTTGTAAAACCAGACTAGAAAATGGTCATGTATTTGCAGTTGACAGTGATTTCTGCTGCTGTTCTGTGTATTTCCTCCATTTTGATGAAAACATGTTGGCAAATTTTTTACAGATCTACGTGCAATGGGACTTGCCAGCTATGCATATGGAGAATTGTGCTTCCTCTTCCCATTAATTTGTGCCCAACTCTCTCAGACATGTGTCTTGTCCTTGACTGCTGCTGTAAATATAAGTCAGTGCATGACATTTGACCACTCATAACTACCTTACATTTCAGAGTAGCTTTCATACAGGTCTCTCCCAGGATAAGTTTTAGTACTTCTGCACTGAAAATTCTGACAATATTATTTTGATATGAATACACATGGGTTTCATATATAATTAATGTTGCTCACATGGGTCTATAATCAGAAAAACATGCATTAAGATTAAATGATAATTCAGTTGAAACTATAAACTGATGTGTAGTAATTACTTATTGTTGAACAGTTGTGCTAGTGAACAAACTGGCTAGTGTACAACAGGCCTGTTTTATCAGTTAAGTCAATGCACAGTGTCATACTTTGGCAGAGGATTTTTGGAAGATCTGTATGAAAATGTGTTATTATCAGTGTGTGTATCTATACATTCAGAATGTGTTAAGATGTTTAGTCTGAGAAATATGATTATGTGTTACTGAATATGTTTTACCATATCACTAAATGTTTTAGTGCTTATGCTGCAATGCCAGTAGTTCTTATTACAAGAATGAACATTAGGACAGAAAATCAGTTTTATTTTACTGATAAAATGCTGAGGGTTTTTTCATTGTTTTCATAATTCCTTTAATAATAGTAAAGATTTTGTAATTTTTGAATTCAGAGTTTCTGAGCAGCAGGTTGAAACAGTTGTTGCCAGTACTCTAACCTTGGTAAGTGGTTGTGCACTGGTACCAAATGCTTTCATATTCAAATGATAAAACTACTCAGGTCCGTTGGGTTAATGATGTGGTGTTTTATGGCACATTTCTGTTCCACTGCTCCTGCAGAGCGTTCTAGTTTTTGACTACTTGAAACTGCCATAATGTGGATGTGGGGCTGGACAGCATGAGGGCAGCCTCTGGCAGAAGCAAAGGAGGGACAGGATATGGTGTGGTTCTCTGAGGGCAGTGCTTCAAGCATGTGAGAAAGAGGCTGCCATAGCTCAGTCTAGTTGCACCTGTAAATTTACTGCGAGCACTGGAGTAGTTGGGGTGAGTGGGTTCCCTGGGGTAGGCGAAGGAAGCACAAACTGGCAGGTACCAAAATGAGAAGATGGCATGGGGGAGCACATATGCTCTACTTGCATAGAAATGTACTTGCACATGAAAGATTGCCACTGGGGTCAGTGGCAGCAATTTAGCTATCTGGAGTATTTAGACAGACAAAACCTGTACTTTGAAACCTGTTTGACCAGGCAGAGAGAGGACTGGAACTTTCACTGGAAGTCAGTTGAGTGGTAACTTCCAGACTTCTGGGAAGTCATCCTTTCTGCAAGGGTAGAAACCTAAGCTTTCATAAGCATTTATCTTAGGTTTTTAGATAGCTCTCTTGAGAGCATTGCCGGTTTCTCATGCAGCAGAGACATACTCCTAATTGCAGAAGAGCAAATGTATAACAACACGTCAAAGGTCGAAGGATATGTCCTCCTACCCTGAACATATCTCTTGTGATGTCATTTGTTCCATTCAGATCAACTGATGTCAGATGACAGGGCCTGGACAGTAAATTGCTTGCAGAATCAGCAGTGAGTTATTTGTCAGTAGCCTGAACACCTGCTGAAGATGATGGAGTAGTTCTGAAATAAACTGGTACTTCTGTAGCCTTTAGCAGTAGAGGATGAGCTCTATAAGATACAGCATTTTGTTTTAATTACTATTTGACAATGCTATATCCTTGTGACCTTAGCTTAATTTATCCTTAAAGCATTACTGTATTTTGGGTTTTTATTTTAGCATTTTCTTTGTCAGTTAGGAGTGTTTTATTTACATTAATCTTGAAACAGACCACTTGAAACCTGATCTTTCTGGGCATAAATTCTCCTAAATTGTTCCTATATGTTTCTTATTTTGCGGAAATGGTTTGGTTTGTTTGGTTTTTTCTGAGGTGGATTTTAGCATGCTAATTTAAATATGTAATGTAATTATGATGTGGTCAATATATTTATTCTTCTGTTATTTTATTAAGCTGTTTCCTTAAGTTTTTCTAGTTTGAGAGTTTCTCACAAGTAAACAAACTTGCTCAGGCCTCTGTTGAGAGCAAGAATGTGGTATAAAAATACCAGAGTCGGTTTTCTGTTGAGCTGAAAATACAACTGACTTGGGTGCAGCTGGAGTCTTGTAGAAAGGTGGTTATAAATGCACCTTTGTATTCTCCATAGTTATTTTTCTCATATACTTGTGCCTAGGAGCAGTCACGATTGTCCTGTACATCAGTAACTTAAAGCAGTGCTCTCTGTTCCAGTCTACTACTTGTTTTCTGCTTCACCCAAACATCCATGGGAGCTTGCAATAGTGGAAGGAGTTTTAGTATTTAAGGACTTGTCTTCATAACTTAATACTAAGGAACCATATTGAGAAATACAGGAATGCTTCCAGATTCCCAAACAGAATTAGAAAGTTTGAAGTTTAGCTATACCTTCTTCTTTAATTTTTTCAAAATGTTTCTTGTTACACTGCATGAGAGGACTGTCTCAGAACACTTTTACTAATTTTAAATCTCTACTTTGTTAAGGGTATTCCTTTTAAGGAGTAACAGCTCAATAAGCTCCTTAGTCAGACAGCTAGTTCTCTGTGGATCAACTTTTGTTTCTTCTGTCATTGTGGACATACTCAGTATATATTCACCTGAAGTGTTGTAATTTTCTCATTCAAATTTAAAGAAACTTCCTACAGGATTCCTTGATCTTTGCAAACAAAAAACAAACAAACAAAAAAAAACCCCAAATGCAAACAAACAAAAAAAACCCCACCCACAAAAAAAAAAAAACTCAGCAAAGCTATCACGTAAATCCACCTCAAATCTAAACGATGTGAACAAAAAAATAGAGTGACCAGCAGGACTGCTTTTTGGTCG
>VZRQ01002121.1:322479-361813 GCA_013397975.1 Machaerirhynchus nigripectus
CTGGCGGACTTGCCCATATCCTTCTGTGATCTTCTGCCAGCCGAGTTAAGAACTCAAGCTGTGTTTGTCATATTTTCTCATGTTTCTGAAAGCTCTCTACAGATTTTTGTTTAGAAAGAAGGGGTCTTTGGCAGCCCCGTTGGTTAGCAGACTGAAGATAGATGAGTCACCCTTTGCTAGGGGGAAAGAATCCTATTGCAGATAATTTCAAACGTTACAAAAACACATTATAAGTTTCTGTCTACTGTAGTGTTCTAATGAAAACTTAGAAATTCATCTAGAAAGGGTACACATGCACCCCTGAGAGACAGGGGTGTCTTTGCAGTTAAGGACAGTAGTAGAGAAAAAGAAAGAAAATGAGTACTAGAAAACCCTATTAATTTAAACCCTATTAAATTATCATTTAATACTGTCCTGACAATTTGGGTAGAAAAGCATTTTGCAACAACGTAAAATATGGAAAAATATAATGGGATATCAGAAATGCAAATTAGGTACTGGTTTAAACATAGGTGTAAAATTCATGCCGTGTGATCCTAATCTGAAGTGTCTTGAGACATTGTTTTACCTACTTGTTAAAAGGTCTTATTCCTGGTAGAAAAACCCATGGAACACCATTCACTTTTTCACTTCAGAAGAATCAACACAACAAATATTCAGAAGAAGAGCTATAATCTTTGCTGACTGTGTGAAACCTAGAATAGAGAAAACTAAATAGCTGTGGGCACAAACTTCAGCAGTAACGTTTAACATACTGGCCTGGTTTGCTCTGGTTTCAAAATGTTAGCAACAGAATGTGTCCTAAAGTCACAGCCTTTATAGCAAACAATTACATGCACTGTGAGCTTGACGTCCTGATGAAAGGAAGTAAGTTATGCCTTGATCTAATTTGTGACAAGATCAGCTCATAAACAGCTACTGAAAAACATTTTAAATATGGTAGGGAAGCCTGACTCAGAAGAAACAGCTTCTTTATCTTTCCTGACAGGCCTCACAATTACAGCAGCTGTAAGTTACTGAAGTGTAGCTAATTGAAAGATACAACACACCAACTATTGCCATATCGGGGCTATTAAAGAAGAGAATGTAGTGTTGAGATTTGGGTTCAGAACTGGGAAGCACTTACAGGTGACATTCAAATTGCTATAATCATCTGCAACTTTTTATAAGCCTTCTAACAATTTTAGCATCTGAAGTGCAGGTAGACCTCTGATAAATCCATGGCAATGCCTGTAAAAGTGAGTTTCAGTATCACAGCTGAAAAATGTTATGTCAGGTTTACTATGAAGTAAAGCCTGAGGAGTGAACAGTTTTCTAGGTTATATTTTGTTAAATTTAATTTCCAGAGCTCTTACACATTGCTGTATTGGTAGTTGTGCAGGCCAGGAAATCTCATGGGTTACTCATGGATGAAAAAGACCAATCGTGTGGGTACTGAGGTATCTAGGAACTTTAAGGAAGTCATTAGGATACTTGACTTCTCCATGTGCTTCTTGTTCAACCATCACTGTTCCAGTTCCTTATTAGAAAATGCCTGCATAATAGACCCACAGTTTTTCTCTGTGCTGTCATATGGGTTACACAGTAAGTCTGATCAATATAATGTAATTTTTTAGCCTGAAGACCTTTGCTATTTTAGTCTGAAAGGTGAAATAGTGGTATAACATAGAAGACTTAAGTGTGAGTCACTTTATCGCCATGTATGTACACACACATGCGAGTATACCTGTATTTCCACAAAAATGGTAACTGCTGCCTTCTGAAAATTGTCTCGGCAATAGAACCTTCTAATTTTTGTTTTTCTGTAGGTATTTTTAGAAGTTTGGGCAAAGTTATTTTGTTGTCATTGTTGTTGTTGTTGAATCATGTTTTCATAGATCACAGACTGCAATATGATTTCCTATCAAGTGTTGGCCCTAGCTGTGTTTTCCTTTTTGTAAAGCACATAACTTTATTGGTGTATATTTGCAGCATTGAAAGTGATAGGAAATGTTTGCTTAAATAATCTTTCTTGCAACAAACATGTGATCTTTTATTTTCCAAAAGTGCTAAGCCACAAAAGCCACAAACAGCTTGGTACTTCTTGTTCAGACATTGTGATCTTCACCAAACAGAAATAGTACCAAACAAAGCAATTTGCAGTTATGACCTCAGTGTGTGCCAACACCAGGCAAGTTAGGTGTACAGGATACTTGAAATTGTGCTAAATGCTTTGGACTGGCTCATGTTTGGTAACTACTATTTCAGAGGTATAGTCAGTCACTTTTGGTTTTGGGAAATCCTAACTTTGCGTTCTGGCCTTCTAAAGAAATCTCAAACTCTCACGCATTCCGAGAAAATCAGTGTCCTGTTCCTGGCTTAGGAACCGACATTCAAAGCTATGCAGAAAAGCTCTGACTTTTTTGTCAAGTACAGTATGGGAGGTGATGTAGTTTTATGGAGATACTTTTTTTTTTGTTTTAAATAAAAAATTCAAAATCCACAATGGTTGGCATGCCAAAGCTTATTTTGCACAGCTAGTGTAAATGGGATGCATTTCCCTTATGTAGGAAAAACAGGGAGACTGCTGAACTGGGCTCCATAGATCATTGAATTCAGTCAGCTGCGTATTAATCAGTTTGGAAGCTTGTAAATTCTTTCAATTCCCTTTTCTGGTCAGTCCTTCAGGGTCTATTTTACTGACATTTCCATCTGAGTGTAATGGTGTTTGAACTGTAATATGATGCAAAGTTGCATTGTGGCTAGCTGAATACTATTTGGGTTGATTTACAGGCATGCCTATATCCTTGAATTAATTTCCAGTTTTTAAGACCAAAAGAATCTCATGTCATGTGTCTCCCCCATTAGAAAACACCATTTGAATCTCAATCGCAACTTCTTCCTAGACCTCAGAATTTTTTAAGTTTCATGTGCTGGGCTTTTTCTTTTGTCAAACCATCCTGTTCTGATTTTAAAAATTTGAGAGGTCTGGTCTTAACTAGTGTGATCAGATCTTCACACTCCGGGATACCTTTAAATGTCTTTGTAAAGTCAGCGGCTACAATGCTAAATTTTTGCAGTCATAATGAGGAAAAATCAAGGAGGCAAAGAGAACAAAGGAAATAGAAGTGTGTAGTTTTTTGTAGTGTAGTAGCACCTGGAAAACAGCTGTTGTGAATGAAAATATATGTACACTATTAAAATATACTTCCTTCACTGAAGATACACTGCAGGCAAAAAGGTTGTATTTAAATACTACAAATTATTCTGTAGTAGTTTAAGAATTTGACAGACTCTTTCATTAAGTCCATTGAGTTATTTTCATTTATTTTCACTCATTGCTGAGGATGTGATTACTTTGTGTAACGTTTCCTCTCTTCATTTTCAGCTTTTCTTTTCTGAAGTCATCCTTTTTAGTTTTTGTACTTCAAACAATATTAATTTCATTTTATCTACAGGGTGGTTTGAAAAGTAAATCTTAAATTTGTGAAGCTTCTCAAAGGTTGAATGAACGCTAGCAAAAAAACTTCAGGCAGTTTCATGTTTGCCTGCTTTACTAATGACATCTACCCTTATCTTCCCTGGTCCACAAATATGAACTGTTGAGCTCTTTTACTGCATTTCTCCAAAAGCTGTTTGTTATCATTATAATTATATTTTAATTATTCCTTTTAAATATTAGGACTTAATTAGAGTTGTAGGCAATTGTCTTTTTATGTGTAAATTAGTTTCCCTCATTTCAGTTTGCCAGTCATGCTGTAGATATAGTCGGAAACTCCTTAAACTAGAAACAAATGTTCCTGGGCCTGGAATTATAGGCAAAGTTGTTTACAAGAAAGAATCACAGATCATATTAAGTTTTAAGTTAAGCATATGGTTTTACTTCTTTTCTCTTTGGATCTTTATCTCATGTTGTGCCTCATGCTTGTTTCCCAGTAAGCTGAGCTTCATTTTCACTTTCCATGCCCAAGTATGCTGTGGAGTCAGAGAAAAGCGTCTTGAACTAAGCTGATGTGCACAAGCTGTCTCTGCTTTCATCTTCTGTCCCCATGAACTGAACATACTCATACATATACGCATAAAATTCTTACGTGCAAAAGTTTTAAGAGCTGTGACAGAAGAAATGTTGGAGAACTCCTTAATGCATGTCTTTAATGCAGTATTATCTCAATTTGTTATAATCAAATACGAAGGAGAAGGTGCTGGTTTTTTATCACTAGATTTTCCTACTGTACATCAGTCTGCTCTTTGTTGTTTGTGTTACCTGCACCTACTACTGGCTGTAATAGAACCGTGTTCTGTTTTTTAGATAAAATACTCTTCTAAACAGGCATACCTACCAAAAATCATAGAGAGACCTGATCAGCCATGAGTGATCCTCCTTTTATCTTTGTACAATCTTAATACTATGTGTATGAGCTACCATGCTTCTTCCCCAGAGTCATGTACCAGAATTGGAAACAGTGCTAGTGCAGTCCCAGCCTTCTTACTGCCAGGTTCTGGCATGCAACTCTCTGTTCTAGCAGTGGGGAGATAATTTATTTTCCCCACCCTTTTTCCTAATTGGCAGCATTCCTCTGTTCTTCCTGTTATATTCTGGAGTGATGGAGTGATGTGGAGTGAGTTCTGAGTTCTAAAGAGGGCTTAATGGTGAAAACGTGTGAAAGGGGTTCAGTAAGCAGAGAAATTTTCAGTGCTACCTGGTTTTGCATTGTCCACTGTGGAATGAAATTTATCAGGTAGAGGTCTTGCTCATTTTGAAAGTTCATACCAGTTGGGGGAAAATAGTTATGGTGATATTCTTGTAAGCCAAACAGATTTCCAGGCATCCAGAGCTGAACTATAATACACCCTGATTGGAAACTGGAGTACAAAAAAGAAAGAGGATCACCCTTGCTTTCATCTGCCCTAAAATCTTTTAACCATTGTCCAAGATGTTGAACAGTGAGATAAAAGGCAGCATGTTCATACATTCATTTGCTGCTCATGATGTGGAAAATGCAAGTGATACCACTGATTATGGTCTCATGCCTAGACCATGGGTGAACTTCCAGCTTGGCATCGCAATAGATATTTTATAGATGTGTCTTTTGAGATTATCTGTATGTTTAAGTAGATGTTACTAGTGATTAGTTGTGTTCTATGGTTACTTGCAAAACTGATGTTGGCATGTAACCCGTAAGAAAGCACTGGATCTCGACCAAGTGGCTTTTAGTAAGAAGGGTATGAACCAACAACAGAAATCTGGCACTCTTTATCTCCTTGTGGAAAAAAATAAGAAAAAAAGAGGAAAAAGAAAAGAATTAGCTACCCTCAAAAGAAAGCCTTGGTGGAATGTGTAGTAGTAATTAATGTATTTAGAGTAAGTGTTTGACGCTCTGGAAAGTTTTGCATAATTGGACCACAAAACAGCTAGGTTTATAATATAGTAAATTTTTTCTGATCACTGATGCCATTCTTTGGCAGATGAAGAAGACACAGGAGACTATTTGTAAAACAGATGACTACAGTGCAAATAGCATGATACATTTTTTTTCTGAAAAAAGTTTTAAATTCAATTTAATCTGAACACTTGGGGACTTCGTAGTGATGAGTATTGGCATAAGTGTTACTGTAAGAGAACGCAGAAGTATTAAAGGACTTAGCAGAACAACTTGAGACATCACTTCCGCAGTTTAACATTAAACATCTAGCCATCCCAACCCACTCTGTCATGCAGACAAAAATGATGTGGAAATCGTGCAAACTTCTGCCTCGAAGAAAAGCTGATGTAAATTCTCGTAGCAACACTTTTGTGCAGCTGTATGACAATATGGAAGAGCCTGGGATGTTTATTCTACTCTCTAGGCTGCTGCAGCCTTCTCAAGTTTTTTTGCTGGCTATGGATGTTCCTGGAGGGAAAAAAGTGAACTTCCAGCTTGGGACCCGAGCATTTTTTGGCAAAAGAGTGTATCACAAAGTCACAGTTCTTGCAGCTGCAAGGGATAGTAACTAAGACTTAGGCTGCGGCAGCGGGTAGAAACATCCCGATGGCGACTCGCTGCGGGAAACCCACGTCTCCCTGCCGTTCCCGGCAGCCTGGTAACGCCTCCCGCACGCATCGGGGCGCCCGGGGCGGCCGCGGGACTCTTAACGTGAAGCTGCCGGAGTGGGACGCGCCGGCGGCGGCGGCTCCTCAGTGAGTCACGGCGCGGTGCCTGCGCCCCGGGCCCGCCCTATATAGCGCCGGGTACCTGCGGGCGCCGCTCCGCTCCGCTCCGCTCCGCGCCCGCTGCCGCTCGCCGCGTCCCTGGGAGCTTGCGCTCGGGTATGTGAGAACTGCCCGCTCCGCGTTGCCGAGGTAAGATGGCAGGGTCCTTTCAGGAGTTCCTAGTGACGTGCCCTCTTCAGATGAGGTGAACGCACGGCAGAAGCGGTGATGGGAAGCGAAAGGTCAGGGCACATGAAATCATGCTGTAATCGGACCGGGCTGGCCGCCTTTCTTTCGAGTATTTCTGTTTTTGATCGACTTTTTCTTGCTCTTTCAGTTTGCCACATCGTCTGTAGTCGCATTCGAGTTTGGCTGATGCACTTTATTTGCCGACCCCGGGGTCCCCATAGCGTTTCCAAACGCAGAAAGGATGCTTCTGTGGGGGCAGCGCCTGTGTGCATCTCTGTAGCCCAAGACTTGCTAAATCAGTCCTTAATAAATATGATAGAGCAGTAAACTATGAGTGCCTTCCCAGCCTTCTTTGTGCGAGACTTTTGTAGGAACCCAGCGATAGTTCTGGATGAAGAGAGTTGGAAATGAGCAGGAGACTTGATCTTTTAGAAAATTTACTAGAACTTCTTACCGAAATAAAACATTGGAGTTTTAAGTTGTTCTGTGGAATTCATATGTCTATAAGGAAGACATATTTGGTGATCTAGTACTTAATGTACTCTTGTAGCTAAATTGTTTTGTCTGTTTATCACTGGGTGTTGAAAGGAATTTGGTGTTAGTAAGTTTGTAATTTATAACAGTAACAGCTTTGGAGTTTTTTTTCTACTTTTCGAACTCTGCAGCACACATCAGACATTTGTTTAAATGTTAGTAGTGAAGACAAAAAAAAGGAAAAAAAAAAAAAGGAAAGTTTCCTGGCAGCAGGCACATAATTAGAAAGAAGGCTGGGAAAAGTAAGACTGGCCTTCTTTATAATGATGTGTTTACAGAAACTTGGAAAGCAGAGATATGCGTTGGCTATCAAAGAGAGACCAACGTCTGCTATTGGAACATTTGGGTCAGCTTTATATTAAGGAATATGGCACTGCAGAGCACACGTCTAAAAATAGGAGTGGACACAGTCAATGTTTCGTTAGGCTTTGAGGTCAAGAAACTGTTTTTCCATGGTATTCTGTGGCTGTATTGAATTTTTCACGATTCCTCTGAACAAACCTTTTATTTCTGAAATGAACTTCATGAGATGTATTACATATTGTGCAGAAAGTTTTATGTTCACTCACAAGTTTGTGTGCACAGAAATACACTGGCGTTCTGGGGTGGGAAAAGTTATGATGGTGTTCTTTAAGAAAGCCCAGCATTTTCCAGACATCCAGAGCTGGTCTGTGATTCACAATGCATACCAGACATAAAAGGATTAAGATAGAGAATTGATAACAAGAGGATGGAAAAAAACCCAAAACAGAAAAAGTTAAATGGCTCTCAGCATATGTCCATTAATTGTATCTGAACCACTTCACTATGAAAATGGGGCAAATATTTGTGAGAACAAGATTCTGAGAGAGAGTGTGTTGCATCCTGCTTTTGGTTGGGGAACAAAACCTGAAGAAACTGTCTGTGAAATGATGTTCTTGTACTAATTTTCCTGGCCAGAAGAAGAAACCCTGTGGGAAAAGGTGGGGGCAGAGGGGTAAGCGTTTGAATAAAATGAACTGGAAATATGGGGTAGGAGGTATACAGATGTTCTTGCAACTTTTGAAACACATAGGAATATGCAGGTAGGATATTGTTGGAGTTAGGAGTGTCTCATTTGGATAAAAACATTTCTTTCATCTTTGAGATAGCAGAAACTTGATAATCACAAAGTCAGAATTTACCAATTATCACACACTTCAATCTGACAGAGCAGTTTTCCTAAAACTGCAATGGTGGATATGTGATAAAGGTTTGTTAGCAGTTGGTGGATATGTCACATAACTTTTCTTGCAGCTTTCTGAGTCAAGAACATATTTTTCAGTGAAAAACTGTTCTGAAAACTTGAAGCGTGTTTTAACTAACAATTAAAAAGCACTGATGTAAAACAAATGTTTTTATGCTGTTATACTTAATGAAATCCTAGAAAATTCTCTGTTATCTTCAAAGTGTTCTTAAGTTTCTTTCTTCTTTTGTTTTTGTTTTTTGTCTGGCAAAGCTCATGTTGCCTGACACTCGTGCACCAGTTATTGTGGGCCTGTTGACTAGCCTGAGTCTACTATTTTCTCTTTGCAGAGACTGTGTGACGATTGCAACATATAAAACTTTGCAAACTGTTGTTCTAAAGTAATTACTGTCTTTGTGCAATTACAATTATTGTAAAGTAAGTACTGAGAGCTATGATTCCAGGTAACAGAAAGCAACTCACTACTCTCTGCTTTACACCGCAGAATTTTTTGAGCTTATATGATGGTTGTGGAGGGCATGGTAGTCCTCCAGCTGCTCCACAAACAGAAGTCTGATTGCAGTTTTGTCATCCACTTTGTGGTCTGTGTGACTGCAGCAGACATTTCTAATAGCTATGTTAGCTATGTTAGAACAGCATGCCTTCTCTTTTGTAAGGACACAGTGGTAAATCTGATGAGTAATGTTCAGCTGTTGGGCTTTAGGCATTGGAAGACCAAGGAAGCAGTCTGGCTGGAACTGACCTGTGGGATGCTGGTCAGCCCACCTATATGGAGAAATTCTTCTTTCTTTCCCCTACAGAATTTCTTTCTGTTACTCTGTTTCAAAATGATCCATGAGAGACTTACCTTATTGAACTTCCCTGGTTCTCAGCTGGGCAGAGTAAACCAATCTTACTTGTAAAATCATGTATTTGATGGAAAATATTGTATTCTTCTAACAGCAATTTAATTTCTCATCCAGTTCTACTTAAATTAGCTACTTTGCAATTTTACTCATGCCGACATTCGTGTGGATCCACGTGCCTGGGAGCAGAGTAGGCTATCAGTCATGTGATGTCATGCATGTAGGTTTTCTCTGTATAGCATCATTTCCTGTAGATTATGAATATTTGTAGACACTACACCTGAAAGACATGAAGATGAAGACCTTTGGTTTTGAAAAGCTGAGTTTCTAATTCAAAAATGTGTAGATAAGTGCATAGGGTGCCGTGCAAAGAAACTGTCTGAAAGGTGAAGATAAGCCTGTGCAACATTACTTGCATAATTTCAGTATAAAATGTTTTATGTTACTGCTATGTGTTTTTTCATTTGCTGTTTACTGTCCAAGAAAGGAGTCTTCAAGTATTTCGGGGGGTGTACTAGACCTTTACTGATGTGCAAAGAGTTGGTGACCCTAAAGTTTTGTTTTCCCAATAAAAATTTCAGGGTTATGTAGAACATATTAATTGACTGATAGCCCCAGATATATTCTTGAGAACATAATAATTGACTGGAAATCTTTTATCCTGGGAATATTATTTAATCAAAATATGCCTATGGAATTTTGTATTCATGTATCATCTTCCATCTTGGAAACATTCCTGCTTTCTTAACAGATAGCATTTCAATGCTAGATTAAGTAATAAAGTTCTCTTTGGAGTGAAGTGCCCACTCAGTAATTGCAATACTCAGCAATGATTTCATAGCGATAATAGATGCATTGGGAAGAATTAGGAAGAATATGTATAGAGTAATTACTAACCAAATTATAGTATGCCTGCAAGACTAATTTTGACCTCATACTCTGCAAAAGGTGAAAAGAAGAGTCTTATGGCCACCAGTGTCAGAACTGACCGGAGCATTATAGGTCATTTAACATTTTGGTATTCATATAATTTAAAATAGAATTATCATAGAAGGAGGACCAATAATAAAGGCAGTTCTTTTTACAACACACAAATAGAAAATTTAGGAAATACTTTTCCTCCACATTTCTGTCTAGACACTTACATGGTCCTTTTCCCACCTGCTTGAGATATTCTAACCTTTGCCAAGGCAGGAAGTTTGTATTTCCTTTATTGAAGTAGAAAGTGATTGTAATTAGTCTATTGTGTGTGGCACTCCCCAGCACTTCCCCCTTCCACAAAGGGGAGGAATTTTAAGATAAACAGCACTTATTTTTATATAAACAAATAAATATAGTGGGCTCAATTTCTTGCTGGGCTTTTTCTGCCTTATGCACCTGTGTGAGGTGAGCCAAGAAGCAACTGAATCTGCTTTCCCTAGTTTTCATAGTGTGCATATCTCTCCAGTGATAATTTGAGTGAGAAATCTTTGATTACCTTAGATTCTCTTAAACCATTGTTTGGTAGCAGTTACTCAGAATTCCTTCCAGTCCTTTCCAGGGCATTCTTCTGAGCCTGGGAAATTGTATTCATTCACATCACCAAAATATGTTCCTACTGCAATTTCTCCTTGAAATGGGCTCCAGATTTTGTTTGTTACCAATTTCAGAAGATGGTCTACATTATATGTGCTAGTATATAACATAGGATAAAAAAAGCAATTCTTCTAATTATTCTCTTTGAGAAACCAATCTTATATCACAGTTCACTATGGTATATTTCAAGCAGAAAGTGGTAAGGTGGGGTTGAGTTCCTACCTCAGCCTTAAAAATAGGGAAGAGTTACTCAGTTGAAGAATTGAGTCTATGCATCAGGAGCTTCTATACTGCATTGCCAAAGTGTCCAAGTTCTGATAAATGTTCATAAGATGGCACATATCTTATTTGTTCTTTTCAGATTGTGTAAAGTAAAGATTTTTTACAAAAAGACTATTATTTGCAGACATGATGTGTCAGCCAGCAGAAATGTACAGGAAAAGGTTTTTTTGGTTTTCATTGGCAACATGGTTACATTTTTTCTCCAGGCTTAAATGTAAAAATAGATTAGCACTCAAAAAAACTGTTTTAGTGGGGTTAACATTTATACCAACCAAATAACCCCACTGAATTCACAGTAGAGATGGATACTTGTCTTGTATGCTACTGTACCCATTAAGACAACACAGAACCTGAGGTGTGAGTGTAAATAACGGGAAAACACAGTTGTATTACATCTACAACATTAATATTTAGCTTTTACAATCTCAAGTGGATTTGTTTCAGTCTTTGCATTTACAAGCAAATGACCAAACTTTGTTCTAAAACAGAAAGCCAAGAAGGCCAGTGGCATCCTGGCCTGTATCAGCAGTAGTGTGGCAGCAGGACCAGGGCAGTGATTGTCCCCCTGTACTCAGCACTGCTGAGGCTTCATCTTGGGTATTCCATTCAGTTTTGGGCCCCTCACTTTAAAAATGACATTTTGGTGCTACAGCGTGTCCAGAGAAGGGCAACAAGCCTCATGAAAGGACTGGAGAACATGAGGACTGGCTGAGGGACCTGGGAATGTTTAGCCTGGAAGGAGGCTCAGGGGGGACCTCATTGCTCTCTACGAGTGCCTGAAATGAGGTCATGTTAAGGTGGGGGCCAGTCTCTTCTACCATACCTGCAATGAGAAGATCAGAGATATTGGGCTGAAGCTGAAAAGGGGGAGATTCTGATTAGATATCAGGAAAAAAAATTTTTATATCGTTCAGTGATTTAGAAGTTACAGTGGTAGTGCTGGGTTGATGGTTGGATTTGATGATCTTAAAGGTCTCTTCCAAAATACTGAATTGAGATAAAGATTCAGTCAGCTGGATTTGATTTTTAAATTGCAAATTTAAATGAATTCCTCTCCTATGATGAAAGCAAATGTACATCAGAGAGCAAGAAATCCATGCAGGCAGTGTTTGGTGGACTGGACAAACTTCATTAGGAGGTCCTGCCTGGGCTCGACTGAATAGGAAAAGAGAATGGAATATTTAGATTATTTTGTACTTTTTCTGCTACAGATTCGTTTAAAAAGTATGACCCCAGTTCTCCAGCCACAATGAACACAGAAATCTGGTTTACATCAAGACCCACATGTGTTATAGCAACTTTTCTCAGGAGAGCCAACCTGCTGGGTTTAGGCCAAGCTTTGAGCTGAGCTTGCTCCTACCCATTTTTGCACCTTACTCACAACTTGGAAGACTTACCCTTAAAATAGCATAATTATGTTTCTGTAGTTGGATTTTGAAGTATTTTTAAATTTTTACTCTGTGGCTGAATTCATTCTTATGAATAGGCTGAATCACAGTATGAAAGCACTCACTAGAAACACAATTGTTTCTTTCAGTTCTAAGTGCCATGTGTGTATGTACATCCAGATGTGTGTAAAACGTTTCTAACTTCAAAGAACAGATTATGCAGACCTTTTTTATGAGAGAAGATAATGCAATTCTGTTTCTGTGTGCATATGAATCTAATGGTGTGTGAATATATAAATGTGTGTGTGTGTGTCCTTACACAACATGAAATCCCTATCTGACTTATGGGGATGCTTAGTTTAAAGCAGCTATTAAAGTGAAAAACAATTTTAATAGCCAACTTTGGCCAGCCAGGAGATTCACCAAGGCAACATAGAAAGTTTTGCACAAATGAAAGAAGAGTTTCCTTGCTCAGAAACCCAGTGGTGCTGTATTTCTTTTAGCCCACCTCACTCTACTTATTTTGGCTCTGAAATATAAAGCTTTGCTTTGCTGTGTTTGAAGGTTTCAGGAGGGCAACCTAATTTATGGCTATTTTTGTTTTGACCCAAGACGTAGTGAAATTTTTAGTACAAGTAAAGCTTTGAAAATCCCAGAGGTGATCATAATATTTTTTGGATGGGGTATTTTCTTGCAGTCTGTGTTTCGTGTGATTTGCGTTTCCTGTTAAAACTTTTAGGGAATTAAATGAAGGCATGAGTTACTTGGTATTGCGTTACTGATGATGAGCCTGTTGCAAGATGATGCCATTTATTTCTGTGCAAATCTGAGGTGCCTAAAACCAGAATTACATAAAGAATATTTAAAGGGAATATTGGTATCCACACCTACAGAGGTATTGGTGCATATCAACAAATGTCTTTCAGACATTTTCAGGAAAAGACTGCCTGGGTTTCAGAAGTGTTCATGAGTATTGCTCAGCTGACAAGCTACCAGACTGTGTATTTTTCTCTATAAACTGCAGATTATTTTCTTTTCCACAACATGCATCTTCCTCGTCTGACATGGCCAAATTCTATTCTTTTTCTGTTTCGAATGCTATCTGATAATTTTCATATATCCATAGCAATTCTCAAATGCATGAGTTCAGTGTCCTTGCTGAATGATGCTTATTTTTTCACATACAACATTTGTAGGCAATTTTTTCAGGCAGTAATAGATTGCCATAAGGCTTGGCTGTGCTCTAGGATAAAGTCTTGCTTTTCTATAAAACTTCGTCGTTTTCCTATCTTTTTTAAGAGAGGTCTGTAAGTAATGTAAAAAAGAGAGACACCTCTTCTATCAGTGTCTGTAGGCATATGAAATCCAATTTATGAGGTGAGACTATGGAAGTTCACACTGTATTGAAAGTACATTATGTTGTCTTATGAGTCTCTAGGATGTCACATGTGGTTTCCATTCTTTTATCTCTAGTGACTTTTGGAGTTTGTGCTGGAGAATTTGCAGTTATTAACTGTTTAATATTTTCTTAAGTGGTTCATCAGGAGTTTCTGGAAAATGATTGCTTCTGTTTTCTGCTTTGTATTAAAATACATAAACCTCGTCTTTCTTTTTTTTTTTTTTCTTTTTAAGAAAGAGGAAAGAAAACCTTCCTATCAGTTGTATTTCAGAAGCACTTACGCATAGACACTGCTTTCATAGATATGCAACTGAACTAGGTGACTGTTGCACATTTTCCACATAGATGGAGAGAAAAAAGGAGTGTCTGTTAAGATAAAATCAAAATGATATGTCAACATTTTCTAAAACAAAGGATGAACTTCCAGCTATTGACTCTGAGGTTACATCTGTAGTTGTCTCTGACCCATAAACCACAGCAACTTTACGTGTTTCTGTGATTTCAGAAATAAAAATTATACACTGATTCTAAAACTCTAGGTTCCCATTTCCCCCATCCTTTCAAAAGTTAGTGATCTTATTGATGGATAAATATAAAGGAACAATTAATATAAATAATGACATTCATCAGAATCACATGAAATACCCAGAAAAAGGAGCAGGAGGCCTAGAATCAGGATCTCTGGTATGTTTCCCTTGCTCTCCTACCAGTTGTATGGCTGCCATCAGCAACCAGCTGCAGGCAACACGTCAGCCTTCTCTGCAGCCCTAGCTGGAACATATTGCACCAACCTAGTCTTGATGTCAAAGGCGCGTCATGTGGTGCGCGGACCAGCTCGCGGTGGAACCATTCCCAGCGTGGTGAAGCTCAGCACTGACCACATGCGTCACACTTAGCCCCAGATGAAGGACTTGGTTTCAACTCTGAGGAATCTTTTAAGGAGGGAAGCAGTGCTTTTTGGAGCACTGATATTTTAAAGGAGAAGGGGTTTGTGAGTGTCTAAGCTTCAGCATATCCAGCTGGTGTGTGATATCTCACTGGAAGTTTTCTTCAGCAAGCGATCCCAGGGATTCTGCAGGATCACAGAAATATCAAGAAATTTAGACCTCAGAAACACACAAGTTGTGGATGTTCTGTTTGTTACAGGCTGCAGTAACAAATCAGGGTGTTAACATGTGAACACAAATGTTACGAATTAGTTTCAGGTTCTTTTGCTCTCCAGGTCTTGAGATGAAGTAAGCCATTCATTCACTTCTTAAACAGATCTGATTATTGTCTGTGGGCATGGCTCTGTGGGGTGAAATGTTTGGTTCAGAAAAAGTATTGATATCTTTAATGTAAGATTTAACATGTTGTTTTACTAAAAGGCAATAAAATTGGTTTCTTCCTCTCTGGTTTCTTCCTCTCAAATCTGCAGTTTGCTCCTACAAGCTGCCAGACAGGGCTATTGCATCCTCACTTTTAACAGTCTTTGAAACTGTTTTGTAACTTTGTAAAGTTAACATTCCTGTTGGGTACAAACTTTGGACTTTTTTTGTGGTAGACTGTAACTTGGAAAGAAGAGTGACCTAGGGACAGTTAATTATAATAAATTACAAGAAAGCTCTGTTGACCACCTAGGCTAATTGTCGGTTTGTAACTAAAACACAGCACTCACATTATGTCCTTTTTTGGATTAAGAAGGTAGATGTTTGTGCTTTAAGCATTATTTTCTACAAATGCAAGAGACAGGCCCTGTTTACTGAGTGAATTCTTGTAAGAGTACTGAATTAGAGGAACTGTTTGCAATGCTAATATTTGAAGGAACATGCTCATTGATAAAGAGCAGAACAGAATAGAATAGGAATGCTTTTAAGTAGGAAGCTGATCGGCAGTAGATGAAAGCTGGGGGAATTGAGTGAATTTGTATGAATATACAGAACTCTGAGATGCCCAATATTTTTGCTAAGTAACCTCTTTTCTCCAAAAAGATTTATTATGTCTGACAGAATTTCCAATACTGGCAAAGCAAAGTTGATTATGAGGAGTAATAGAGGATTGACTAACCAGAGTGAAACTGGGATATTTGGGAGAGATTTTTAAAACGTGTCAATAGTACTTTTCTGATTAATGGAAATTAATTAGAAAGACTGAAGCTGCTTGCCTGAGAGATTAAAATTTTCACAAATTCATAATGAAATCATACTTACTGTGCTTCTGGGTTATGGAAATTCTCTCTGTCATCATTGATGGTCTTTTTGAAAGAGGTAGAATCACAGAAATTTACTGTCAAGCTTCCCGAGTTACTGATGTTAGTCTCTGTGGTTGGTTTTTGAAATTATTCTCAAATGCTTCCTCTATTTAATTACCTCAGATTCCTCAAAAGTTGTTTTAGGTTGTTCACTGTTTTACATTAGTTTGAAAATGTCTTTGTCAAGAGTCACTTATAAAGGAAGGAAGATACTAATATGATTAATTTCTCAATTAATTGCCCTTTATTTTGAAAAGTTTAGGGTTTGTTAAAATCACTGGCCACCAGTGAAGTTTGTAGAATAATTTAAGCTAAGTAAATGCAACATGCTGTATTAAGGACAGAAAAGAGGTAGTGAAATAGTTTGTTTGATGCCAGGGGGCATGAAAAATGTATTTTCCTTATTGAGAAGCAGTTTAATGTTTCAGAGTTTTCCTTGGGTGCTCTTGGATGTATCCATTCAGGTCTAAATTAATTGTTTGTCCTGTAAGTTGCTGAATGTGCCAAATATGCTTGTTATCTATTATCAGGTCTTGCATTGCACAGACTCCTGTCATACGAGAATTGCATGATTGGCATGGTGTGTGGACAGGAACGTGTTTAAACTAAATTCACGCTTTTGGTTTAATGAAACCATTTCAGTGCCTTTTTTTCAGAAAATATTATTAGTTTTGCTATTATAATGGTACATATTGTCCAGTGCTTTTGAAAAATTTTCTTTCTACTCAAGTTCTCATTGAGGTGCTAACTCTTAAGATTTATCTGTGGCATGTTTGGATTTTTTGTTCCCCAGTAAAATAAGGCTTACATTTACTGCTATTGATGAATTTACACACTGGCCTAAATACTGAAAGATATGTAAGCCACCAGAAATAATATTCAGGCTAAGTCAGGCAATGGCTGGGAATAACTCAAAGTTATAAAAGTCTTTAGGAAGTGTCAGGTTTACTTAGTTGTGTTTCATTACTCTAAACTTTGCTGTTTCTGTTCTGTGATAAGTATGTACACCTAAGTAGTTTGGAGCACCTGTTGTGGTAGGAGTATTTTCTGATATAATTTGATCTCTATAATTTCACGAGCCCAACTGCTTCCTTCAGCTCTCATTTCATGTTTCCTAGCCCAAAGCAGAGGGAAAAGCAACATTTCTAAACTGCAGGTGAAAAGTACTGCATAGAATTAGTACAACTGGTTGTTAAGCTGAAGTTAACTAGGTGATAATTAGGTGGTATTGAAGGAGATACCTTCTGATTTGTACATTTTCTAGGCATTTTAAACTGTTACTCAACTGATGTTTCTTCTGAGACTTCACTGTGTGAACTTTCTCAGTATTGCATAGAAAAGACCTTTAAGATCATCAAATCCAGCCATTAACCCAGCACCACACCACCATGTTTACCATTAAACCATGTCCTCAGGTGCCATATGGACACATTTTTTGAACACTTCCAGGGATGGTGACACCACCACTTCTCTGGGAGCCTATTCCAATTTACAGCTTGTAAGAGTTACATATAGGTGCCTTTACCTTGGTCATTTAACAGAAAAAGTTCTCCTGAGCTTGGGAGATATTCTGCCATAGCACCTAGTAGGAAGGTTTTTCTATTCCAATTTTTGAAGCAGATGATGTCATTCATCACTGTTATTTAGATTGCCTGGATTTGTATGCCATGATAAGCCTTCTCTGTGATCTGAGTATTTACTTAAAACTTGGAAAAAACTCCAGAGTGACACCAGAGACACAAAGTTAATATCCACCAGAAAATGCTCTTGTTCCTTTATATATATCTTGTCTATGGACATCTTCCAGGCACAAAAGAAAGATTTCTGCATTTTCACTGCTTAAATATGCTAATAAATGTTGATGCAAAAGGTAGCATATTCAGACTTTGTAACAGGTTTTCTGGGAAGAGCATGGAGATTGATTCACTTCAGTTGCACTACCAAATGCTGATCAGGTGCTTTCCATTTCTCTTACTACTGATAGGACTTAACCTGGGACCCAGGTATGAAACCTTTACGTTGCCAAGAATTTCTGTGCCATTAAAGTAACAGCAAATTACTGAGATACTTATTTCTCCTTAAAAAAAAATTACTGCTAGAGAAAAAACTAATATTTTTTAACAATGTATTTCAATACATGGATGAATTTTTAAACATAAATTTTCAAATTTGATTGAATGAAGTTAAATTCATATGAAAGTTGCCTGATTTTCAGAGTAATTAATTACTGTTGCTCCTGTTGTTTTCGATGGTATGTCTGTGTGCCTGAACACACAGGTTACTGGTTTGAATTCCTGAATTCATTTACAGAAGTTTGGAAAGCAGTTGTAGCTTGATTTTTCTGTGATAAAACAAAAAGATGATGAATTCAACATGTACATGGCCAGCTAGCTTGTCAGTTCTGCTTGTGGTTGCTGTATACATTAGGATAACTTGCGTAGTAATAGTGGTGGGATGTATGAGTGAGAGACTTGCAGTTGATTTTTTTCTATTACAGGTAATTTTAGCAGATGTTTTCTCTGGTTCTAAAATGACGCTGCAACACAGTATGACAGCTGAAACCTAACATGTTGAGTTACGACAACTTACTTAGCAGGAGCTCTGTTGTCCAATCAGCAGGTTTGGTGAAGTTTTATTGTAATAAGAGTCAATTAATATTAGATAAATATAGGTGCCATTCTTTTCAATTTTGTTTTAACTTCGTTCATCTGCTTTTCCTGATGTTTTCTCAAAATTAGGCATTAGTTGAAACCACTGCTAGAATCATATTTTAGAAAATGAACGTTGGCTGGTGCTAATAATTCTAGTATTGTTTTAGAAAAAAGAAAACCTAATTATGGAGTAAGTAGCCAATTCATGGATCAACAAAAATACGCAGCGATGAAACTTGTCAAGTGAATATTGTTATTTATACCTTTGTCATTCATGCAGTCAAGTCTTAAGCTACGTGTCCTCCTTTTACAGCCTGTACTGTAGTCTTGGTAAGAGTGTGTTAATATGGCACAAATACCCCTGTTTGATATCTTTGGATAGTTCTAGCAATGGAGGTGACATTTTCTGGAATTATTCATTGGGCGCACTAACCAGTTTAAAATTACTTCTGTTGTTGTAAACTAAACTTCAGCTTTGCCTCCATTAGAGACTTCATTTCTGGGGCCACTGAATTAAAAATATATATGTGAAATAAAACTTCAACATCTTACTGCCATTCAGAAGTAAACAGCAAAGTCATCCCTAGAAGAATGGATATAGAAGTTCATTCTAATCCTTCAAGATTACCAACTAAAGATACGGCTTTGCAAACCCTGCCTTGGCAGTGTGAGCTCTGAGATGTCCAGCTTTCAGATGCTTGTTCTTGGGCAAGCACCCTTTTTCTGTTGCATCACCAGAACCCTTCAGGTGGCTGCTCTTTATTCTGAAGGAGTGAACAGACTCAGGATTTTAAAAAGCCAAACAAACAAACAACCCATCGCCCAAAATCAAGCCACAATAAAACCCAACCAACAAACAAAGCCATCAATTCACCCAATTTCAACTTTTAATTCGCTTGCCCTTTCTGCTGGGGTCCTGAGTTGTTGTGCCATCACAACTGGAAGTAAAAGAACGGGGTTGGGCATAAGAAGTATTTAGGGATGTCTTACTGACTAAGTGGGACAGGGAATTCATGGTATTTTAAGACCAGGTGGTTCTTAAGTGAGAGCAATCACAGTGATTTTCAGTGTAGCCCAGCTTACATTTATTTTTTGCATACCTTTACTAGATTAGTATTTTCTTTACTGAGAGCCACTGATGTAAACATGGCAACAATTACTGTAAATTTTTCAAGATTGTTTGCTGCACAGCTGCAACTAAAAGCAGTAGGAGCCACTCAGCAAACTCCTCTGAAACTTTTTTGGAAAAAGCAGGGGACAAAATGACCTGCCATGACTTTTTGTACTGTGGTGAATACATTTTTGTGTTTATGTGTGTCTGTGTGACAGTGCTTAAATAAATTATGTTCTCGATAAAATTCCATGCCAGTAAATAGGGCCTGCAGACTTGAAGGGGGAATTGGATTATTGTTTGGCAATATGCACATTAGAAATGCAATAACTGGAATTTATGTTTACATTAATTACAACATGAACATAAATGTCTCTGGGCTCTTTTCTTCCTCATGTTCTATGTGGATTGCTTTTTGTCTCCAGTAAAGACTAGCAGTCTCAATAATGGATGAGAAAACTTGAGTGCAAGTACTTTTCTTTTTCTCAGAAGAACCTTGTAGGTCCACTGGGTTTTGCTGCACATAAAATTTATTTTCATTGTGTATAGTCAAGAAGTTCTATTGTTTTTGGTGAAAAGCTCAACCTATGTGGGTGGCAACATCTGTCTCTTAGTAAATAAATTATCATATAATATTTTACAGTAATTAACTAATTTCTTCAAAATAATGTCATACTGAAGATGAGGGACCATACTGATTGTACCACAAAATAGGAGGTTTTTTCTTTTTGAAGAAGAAGAAGAGTAAGCAGCAAATGAAACTGCAATAGATGCTTGCATCTCCGTCCTATTTATATCTGCTGGATTGGGCCTCTGTTTTTAGTTTGTTGGTTTCTAGAGGAACTCCTGAGTCTACAGAAGTAGCGTCATAGGCATTAGAAGTTTATCCTTTGATTTTTACTGGAATTCTGTACATTTTACACATCTCTTTTCTTAGACATTATGCAACTCCCTTGCTCTGTGGTTGGTGACATTTAAAAGGTGGTTTTCACTAGAGAGTTTCTTTTCAGTGTTGTACCAGGAGATCCAGCTCTATGTTCTAGTCCTTTGCAGCTAACTGCTGGCCTTATATGATGATCCTCACTGAAGGGTTTGTGGACACTTCTGAGTGTTTAAAGCAAGATGTTAAGTTGCAGAGAGGTTTCCTATTAAGGAAAAGTGATGTAATGTCAGTGGAACACTGCCAACTTCTGTCTGCTCATTTTATTTATATTAGCTGCATACCAAAGAAAATGCTCCATAAAACACGAGTGCTCCTTGCTATATTTAGCCAAGCTAATATACTAATACCAGGAGATTATGTTTATATGCAATTGAAGGAATTATAAAAAGATTTGAGGACATCTTACAGAAATAAAACAAGTTTAACTTGGGAAAAGTAAATGCTAGATTTGCTCCTGGTGCATAAAAAGACTCTGGGGTATTCTTTTAACATTTATACTTGCAAGATATGTATTTCTGTGCTGAAAAACATTGTTTAACATTTTAATTGAACTATTTTGCTGATTGTTCAGGGAACATAAAGTACAAGGAAGTTAATTACATTGATCTGAGCCTTTTTAGTCTAAGCAATGCAGATGTCTCACTTTTAAACAATTGGCAAGATTGGTGTGATTACAACCAATCTTGCCATTCCTGTTCCAGTCTGGAATATTTATATTCATCTCTATACAGAATACAGTGCAATACTGTGCTTTTTTGGCAATATTTAAAATCAGTTTGGCATATCTTTGTTCATCTCCTTCTCTGACTTTCTTTAGGACTACTTTTTAAATGAGTAAATGAGTCTCCTTTTAAACGAGTAGGTTTTTTTCCCCACTGGCTTTTGTTCAACTCTTTGTTCTACAGCTGATGGTGTTGATAAATAATCACAAGATTTCTTCCTGACTCTAACAATGTTACTTCATAATGCTGTTAAACAATTTGACCTTTTCTATTAATTCTACTCCTACATGGTGACACTAGCTGGGTGTGGTAGTGTGGGAGCTATGGATCCTCCCTGACACTAATTCCACTTAAAAGAATATTCCCCATCAAGAGTAGCTGAGTACATTTGTTAACTGATAAATAAAAGCTGTCATACTAGTTAACTAACTCATACTGTAAATTTAAAAAAAGGTACTTTAATAAATTAAAGGTTAAGTCTGGTGTGACTGTCAAACCATGTGATGTATTATGAGTTCTTCAGTTATCTCATGAGCTACTAAGTTGTGGGCAGGGGAAAGAATTTTGGGTAGTGTTATTCTAATCTGCATTACTGAGGATCCGTTGAACATTTTATGTGTTTTCTGCTCAAATCTGAGTCGCCTGTCTTCATTTTGAAGCCTGTGGTTTATTGGGATGACTTCTAAAGACACTCTTTAAGAGCGTCTTCATACATTCTGACATTTAGCATCAGCTTGACACACTCTGAACTGCACTCTGGAGGTTTCACTGACTCTCTAGGAGGCTGTACTACTAGTTATGTAAGTGAAATGCTAAAGAGGAGTGATGAGAACATTTGCCTATGTATCTCCTTTTGACCAGAAGAATTAGAGCAACATGACATCAAACTGCAGTGCTGTAAGGCCAGTAGAAAAAGGCAAAGGATCTTTTAGTCATATCACAAGTCAAGTATTACTGTTTTATACATCTGGAGCTTGTTTTGGAAATAAAAAGCTATGTAATATATAGAAGATTTGAAAATGATTGCGAGATTCTGTTGCTATTTCCAAATATGCAGATCTCTTCTCATTCATTCTGAGTGATTCATTGGGGAAGTAGATCATGCTGCTAAAAATCATGAGAAAAAAGTTTGAGTCAACCAAGGGTCGAAAAACATTTCCTGCAATTATGAATGATGTGAAACTAGGACTTTTCCCTTACTGATTCCTCTAATTTTCAAATGTTAAGATTTTAAACATTAGACCAATTTAAACCGAACAAAAAATCTTGAATCGTGTGATGCCATTTCTAGTATTAGGCTCTTGAGGGCAAATGTTCTCCCTAGTGTAGAAGATCAGACGTAACTCATCTGTAAAGTATTGCCTGGACAGTGTACAGCAAGAATTATGTGCTATCAATTCTTGCTTTGCAAAGTTTGTTTCCCCATTTTTTAAACTAAGGCCTGGTGGATTACTGATTATTTAAGTAACTTTAATATTGAAGTCTTGAAATTACTTTGGAAAACTGCAGTCTCTGAAGGTTTATGAAATGACCAAAAAAAACGGACAGCTTCAAACAACGTTGCCTTTAGGGCGTGAGAATGTAATTAGTGTGGTAAGTCTGAGTGCATGGACTTGTTACAGTCTTGGCATGAAAAAGAGGATGACTGTAGGGCAATGCACTTATTTTCCTCCAAACAAAAATACTAAGCAGCGAAGTCTTCCTGCAAATCTGGGTGCTTACTTTCCTTGATATATAGCACAACTAGTTGGAGAACATAAATGTCCTTGCCTTATTTTGTACCTTTATGACAAAAACTACTGTATTTTTAAATGCTTCCTGGTTTCTCTAGCTTTTTGGCTTTTTAATTATTCATTTTTCTGCATTTTTCTAAGTTATTATCATATTTTATATGAATTGTCTAATCGATTATCTGACCTCAAATCATCCTAATGCTTTTGTTATTGTGTACACTTTTGTTCAGTGCTGTGCTTGAGGTTTCTACCTGAAACAGAATAGGAGGATCCTTCAAGTGAGAAACAGGACCAATGTACTGTGTAAATTTTATTTGTGGCTATAGAGTAGCTTAAGTAAACTGGCCCGGAGACACAAGGGTCATGCAGGTTCTAACACCTCTAATAACTTTCCTTGAGTTCACAGTAAAAAACTGTAGTATATGAGATTATTTTAGACCAATGTTGTCCATAGAATGAAGCATGGTTTTGCAGAGAAACTAGCCTGTGTAGTGAGATAGAAGGTAAAGTCATGAATTTTGGAATCGTACACTCTAGTGTCTTCTGAAGCTCCCAGGGGATGGCGAGGACATGCTAATAGCCCAAGGGAAGAGGCAGGGAGACAGATGAGAAGGCAGACCAGCATTATACCATGATCTGAGTACTGCTGAGAGGAGCAGGATCATGTGAAACTCATAGTGAATACAGGAAGAACCATATGATCCATGCTGCTGCTGACTCTAGTGCTACCAGTTTTGCTATTGTCAATATCCCTCTGTCTTTGACATAACCTGGAAGTCCTAAATGACATATTTGATATGGAACTATTGCTTGTTTATCAAAGCACAGCCTGATTTTTCCTTTTCACTATCTCACCTGTTTTTGAGGTAAATGAGGTAAATGATACTTGGACTCCAAGATGTTGTGATACTTGTAGAGAAGGTTTACACAGGATTAGTGTTGACTTCATTGTGAAAGATATGTATTCCTACTTTTACATCTTGTTAGCACTTACAGTGATGGAAACAAAGCATGGATTTTTTTTTAATTATTATTTCAATTTACTAACAGTGATTTACCAATAGTTTCCAAATGTAATTTAACTTATTAACAAATTTTACTTATGTTAAGTAAACAATTTAGATATAGAATCATGTAAGAGTTTGGGTTGGATGGGACCTTAAAGAACATCTAGTTCCAACCTTCTGCTGTGGACAAGGAACATGGGCAGGAATAAAGTGCACATACAATTCGATGTAAAAACCTTTTTCAATAGGGACAATAAGGACGAAACAAACCACTGTTGGTCAAGATAAACTAAGTTAACTTTACTGTAGGAATAGGTAAACCACTCACCATTCTGGAATGTTCATTTTAACATAAATCTTATCTTAATAAGTATGGAAAAATATGACTTGGAACCCTTAAATCAGACAAGTGATATTTCTAATATTATTTCTCTGAGAGTGTCCAGCTCCAGGCTAAGAAGGTGCATGAGTCATCAAAATAATGAGTCCATAAAGAGAGAATTGTCATAATTGTCAGACAAAAAGGTTTTAAATCCTGAGAAATACACTTTGTAACTAGCTTTTTACAACTGCTCTGTGATCAGACTGAAGGCAAAAAAATATATGTTTGTTTTGTCTGTGAGGTCTTTACTGCAGGATGGGAGGAGTGGAATTAATTGATTTCTGGAGGTCTGCTGCAGGCAATCATAGGAAAATCAGTACTACAACATAGAAATAGTAAAACTGCTGACTAGGATAGGTCAATACATTGTCTCTGAATATGTAAATGTTAAATAATATTCAAGGTACCCTATTTTTAATATACATTACACATCAGTATGTTGTACACTTTGAAAGTGTAAAGAAATCCTATGAAGAAAATCCCATAAATCAAATAAATTAATTTTCAGCATATTGTTTCGAAACAGATGTGTCTGACTTACCAGAAATTGACTCACAAAAATATAAAGCCAGAATCTCTTGGGGTATACACACTTACTTTTATAAGCTTCTTAGATTGTATGGTTTGGCTAAGTGGTAGTTTATACATCTACTCTGTGTGTATAGCCTACATTAGCAAATAGTACACAGAGATAAGGGTGGCTCTGTAGAGTGAGGAAACATGCTGAGGGCGTGGTATCTACACATTTCAGGGTCACTGAGTTTGGGGTTTTGGTTTTTCATTTTGAACTAGCTGTAGTCTGTTCCACGGACTGATGCTCATTAGTGGCTCAAGTTCGTTAGTTCATTTTACCTGATAGGAAAGCAGTTCATGTTCTTGAGAGGCTTCTCATGGATGCAAACTGGAGAAAAAAGTTGGAAGCGGTTGGAAATTTGCTTTAATAGCACATTTCTGACCTAAGCGAAAATCCAAATGCAGTTGTGTCTTTACTGTTCCCTTAGGAGAAGTGCCAGGTTCCTTGGTTTTGGCTAGTCACCGTGTCGCTCACATTTTTGTTTGGGAAAAAATGAAATGTAGTCCTTCCTTTTGTTTTCTCTGTATAAGAAGGCTGACCACTTTCACTGAGAGCTAAGCAAGATTCAAAAGCGTTTTAGAGAAGGGACCAGCCACTCGTACTCCTTGCACAGTATTTGTCTATAACAAGTGTTTATCATTACATGTTTGCCTGTATTATTCCTTCTTTTTTATGTGATTATATATCACTTAAGGTGCCGCTTAATTCAGAGAAGTCCTTACTATGTCTCCCATACTCAAGGTTGTTTGCTATACTAAAAAACAAATAGTACTTGAAGTGAATCATCCTTATGGAATGTATTTTCACTCAAAAGTACAAAAGAAATTATTTGCTCTGCCATTTATACATAAGGTATTCCATTTAAGCTTTCCAGAACAATACACTGTACACTTAGCTAGCAGCTTAAAAAGAAATAAATTCTCACCCTACATCACTATATCTATTTACAAGGAAAATTCTAATTAAAATTATGTGTTGCTATTGGAAGAAGCTAATTCAGGTTGTATGTCAGTGTCCAAATTTGTGTAACACCACTGTACATTGTTTCTCTTTGTGATGACAGGGAGTGTCCTTAGCACTGGTCAGGTCTATTCGGTTGTTCAGGAGCATAATATATTCTGACTACTTAAAAGCAGATTTTGACTGCAGTGACATCTGTGTACTGTACGTGGATTTTGCCTTTGCTTACTAATCCTGCTAAAAGGTTTTAATTTTTTTTTGTTTTAACCAAGGAATGGGGAAATTATGTTTATAATGCCGTTGTAACAAGTAGCAGCTCTTCATATCTGAGGGTGCTTCAGCAACATTTTGGGTATCTTAATTTTTGTTGTCTCTTTTATATGTCGGGAAAGATGACTGTTAAAACAAACAAACGAACAAAAAAATTCTACCTCCAGTCTCACACTTCTGAAGTATGGGTCTGGCTAGATAAGCAGTGACAGTACCCTGTAATCTATTTATTTTGGGGGATGTAGCATCTTCTGTTGTATCAAGCCTAAGATATAATTATGTTAGAATTGTATTGGTTGAATAAATGTCACAAAAGTTGTGAGCAATGCTGCAATGTTATTTTCAGTTTCCAGTGCTCCTGACGACCAGGCTGAAATATTATTACTGTCTTTAGCAGTTGGTCTTACTTCCCGATGCTCCTCCTCCTTCCATACAAGTTAGTGTATGTTGTTGAGGGCGTTATTTCTGTGTGCCCAGAAGGACTTCAGGAACTAAACCTTTATGGCATTAAGAGGGAGCTGACAACTAAAGTCTGTCATATTGGTGTAATGGAAGAATTGCAGAAGTATATAATTATTTCATATAAATACCAGTTCTTATGTATTTACTTCCTTTCAGTTGTTCCTTTTCAAATGGGGTTTAAGAATAGGATACCTCCACTGAGTTTCAGTAACATAAACTACTGAGGTGTCAGCTGGTAATATCCCAGCTTTACACGAGGCAGCTACCTGCTCAAATGTCAGAACTGTTTGTGAATACAGAATAGCTAATAAAAGGGCCTAGAATTTAGATTCTAAAGCTACCTTAGGTTTTTGAGTATTTTTAATAGAGAGTTGAAATTTTAATTTTCTTTAAAAACACATTGAGAGCAACTGTGTGCTCCCTTTAATGCCAGGACATCCAGTAGCTACTCAATTTTTTCTGCTTTTAATGTGTTATCCATTCTTCCTCACAGAAGTATCTGTTTCAATAGTACAAAGAAGTCATCTTTATATGTAACCCAAAGAACACATTTGACAAATACTGGAATGTTAATATTGAAGACCTGGAGGTCCAACTTTAAGCCCACTGTAACAGCTGTGGAGTAGGCATAAAAAAAAGCAAATCTCCTAACTTTGGTGCTCAGTAGATGAAATGTGATGATTGATAGAGCATCTTGTTAATCAATTATATTAAATTTAAAATAAATACATAAGTAAAAAAAAGACAACTGTGTATGTGTTCTTCCAGTGAGAAAATGTACTACATCTTTTTCTTCTGTTCACTTTTAGTTTAAGGCTAGCACAGTTTTTCATACTTTGGGGTTTTTTTCTCCCCATATTTTCTTTGAATATGTACCAGTCAGCACAGAACATAACCTTCTACAGAAGGCATAGAGTAGCATGATCAGAGGCAGAAGACTTTTTTTTCTGTTTGCAGGCCAGTTCATTCCTGCATTCCGAGTAATGATTTCCTACTTGGGCCAATTCAACTGTAGATTGGAACCTGTATTGTAATAAATGTCTCAGTACAAGTAATGTCGTAATAACATAACACTTTTAGCTTCCTTTATCAGTAAAACCTGTTACCTGGGTAATATTTTAACTGTTATATCTATCACTGGATAGTCTGTGCACCAGTTCTGCCACACAATTGAATTACCAAGCCAGACAGATTTTTGCCTACCAGACCAATTCTTATGATCTAACCCTACCAGAGGTATGAAGTTTAGCATTTTTGGTAAAGCTGTATTGTATCTTTATGACTTTTGGGAACAATGAATGTGCACAAGAGCACCATTTCCTCTCTTTCTGTATCCAAGCTAAATGTGTTATCTCACTGGTGCATGTTTTGAAAAATGTCCCTGCAGTGGTATTGAGGGGTAAAAAATTGTTCCTGTCCCTAAAAGAATGGCTTGTGTTTGCTGAATGCTGGCACTATCTCGACTGTTGGTTTCCTTAGCACAGAAATTATCTTGATGTGTTTGACAGATAATCAAACCAGAGTGGAAAATGGGCACAGGGACAACTGCCACTTTTTAGGATAGATAGAAAAGTTTTTAACAGCCAAATTACAGCAGGACTTCCTTACAAGAGAGTTCACAAACAATGCAGATGGTTTATACTTCTAATCAGTGTGTATGAAGTTTCTGAGATGAAAAGTTAAGCTAAGCTTCACAGTGTGCTGGTAACACAGACCCTGTGTTAGTTCTTGTACTTCTAGGAGTGTGTTAGGTTACAGTGAAACTAAATATAAATGCTCCTGTATATTAACCTGAAATGTAGAAAATATTTGAATTTGCATTTTCAGAATATGTGAATCTGCATTTTCAGATTGTTAAGCTTTGAAGAGAAAGTAATAAAAAATGTTAAAGGGTTGCTGCTGATGGAGATAGTTTCTAGCTATAGTTCTCTAGTTATTCAGCATGAGGTTTAAATTGTAATGACAACCCGCACACTCTCTGTAATGTGTTAGTGTAGACAAAATATACCTCTGAATATTTTCAGGCTAGAACCCAAACTGATGCTGGTTTCTGCATGTTGCTGTTGTCATTCCCCCTATCCTGTCCCCTCCATCATCTGCCAAGCCCCCATTTTTATTTTAACTGATAATTCTAGTCTTACGTAAATATGAAGCCTTGCAGCATTTAAAACAGTCCACAATTTGTTCACAATATAGGGGACTGTTCAGCCTCAGAAAACCTAGAGCTTGTCTGAATGTATTTGTATTGATACAGCATGGAGGCTGTGTGTGTCTTGGATACATAGCAGTTTTTGTTACAAGAGGCAACTCTTCTTGCTTTACTTCATGTTCTAGCCTTGACATATGTGTACTTTTTAACATTTCTAAACATAAGCAAACATTTCTTCAGTGCATAGTTCAGTTGGAATTACATTTTTATTCTCGGTATTTCTTTTCAGTACAGCTGTTAAGTAATTCACTGGTAGATTAAGTTAGGTTTGGGGTTTTTTTCATTTTTAACAGCTCTCGATCATTGATAAGTTTGGTGGAAAACCTTAAATTATATTAGGAATTTTGTCAGGAGTAGAATTCCAGATGTCAGTGATTACTGTCACAGTACCATTTATATCAGTAAAATACAAATGTTGTGTTTGTAGAAAGCAAATTAAGTGTCTTTAAAAGCTACCCTAAGAGTTACCTGGCAAGCCTGTCCTGCCAGCTGCTGGGAGCCATAGATGCAGAAGCAGGTATCCACTTGGGCTGCCCAAGAGCTAGAGAGGTGTAAATACATGTGATACATTCCAATTTTAATAAATTAAGAAATTATGGAAAAAAAATTCAACCTGGATTTTATTGTCTAAATACCTACATTTAGAGATCAATACCTCTAAATGTACACATATAAAAAATACGTCTATACGTAGAGAGCTACTGACATGGAACTCAGTAAGAGGAGCCCCTGCCATTTAATGTAGCATAGTAGTGACTTTTCCCTTTCAGTAGAGCTCTGGCATAATTCTGAAGCAATAGTATTAAGTTAGATGCTAGTTCATCATCAGAAAGTAGAGTTCATGGAAGTGAGTTGTTGTTACCCCAAATATACTGAGATTTTCTGGTATTGTTTTTGAGTCTTAATTTAGAAAAATAGCTCAACCTTTTAAAGTTGTGCATAATCCTGGTTCTTTTTCATTTAAAATATTCCTGTACCTTCATTTCAGTGGTATTTTTTGTATACTGCTGTGGAACTGCACCATCTGTTTCTCAAAGAGCAGGTCACTGGTAGGACTGTGAAGGGGCCAGTCTGCTTTTGCTCAGGAATGACTTGAGACAGAACGGACCTCATTATTCTTCCATACCTGAGATAAATAGGACTTTTTCTTTCAAACAAAAATTGCTTTTCTTTGTCTGCTTTCCATTTGGTCCTTTTCTTTTATTAAGATCAGGACAGACAAAATTGGAAATTTTAAAAAGTTACAGAAAACATCACCTAATCTTGGTTCTTCACCTGTGGTCATTTATTTTAATTTGCTATGTATACTGTGTTGTAAAACACTGACTAAATTTCAATGCCCTTGCATGCTTCGTTGTAAACACTAACTTGGTAGAGTTCATTTTGTGTATGAAGGGTTGAAGGCTTGAACAGCATTTCTCTAGCTTTGGAGAACTTCCCCATCTAAGAGAGGTAGTTTGGATACAAGGGCTTCCATATGAACTTTGTGTTGAAAAGGTACACAAAGTTGATGCTTAAACTGCAAATAGTAAGGTGCTTCCAAGAAGAGGGACATTGTTTCTCTAAATAAGTTTTGTAGTGTAGGATAAAGGTAAAGCTGGTACGTATCCTAATATTGGGAGTATGTGAATGAGCCTAGGAGAGAACTTAAGTAGGAGGGATTTATTGCACCCTTGAAAATTCCATCTGCTGCAATGTTCACTGCAATCCAGTAGCCAGTTCTTGTTGAGACTTGGAGAGATGTACAACCGCTACCTATGTCCCCTCCTCGACTCTACTGTGTCCAGGCACTTGGAGTTACAGTTCCTGATGGGGGTTGTTACCAGATTAATTCTCAGTCACAGACTGCTCTATCTATTTTCAAAACAGTGTGATACAAAGAGGGTACCAGGAAGAAAAAGCATTATGAAAGTGGGATAAAAATATAAACCAGCCTATTTAAACCGAGTGCATACCTCAAAATACCATTTCTCAAGTAGCTGTTTAACTGTGGTGTATGTACTGGCACCCATAGTTGTCCACCAAGAAACCTAATGTCTCATGTCTCTAGTCTTCCCTTTTAACATCTGTTTTCAAATGTTGCTTGCTATCTCTTAGCTCTGAAAGTCATCACCTTCCTGAGCACGTTTTGAGTGCCCAGTACCAAACCTGCACGGCATGAAGCTGCTCCTACGGCAACGTGTGTCAGAAACCTTGCCTCTGTTCTAACTAACATCTGCTTTCATTAACATGTTACTGCCTTACTGCTTGCATTTTTGAACTGTTTTAGCATACCTATTAGATCATCTGAAAATGTATTGTAATGTCTTGGTTTTGAACACCTGGTGTTGGAAAAACGTCACCAATTCTAAAGCAGATCTTTTGAACATTTTATGTAGTACTAGGCCTCATTTTCAGTGAGTTGGTGAAATTTCTCAATATTCATTTTACCCTAGCAATGATTGTCTTTTAATTACTTACCTTTACCATTTACTGATTGAATTTGCAAAAAAATTACTTTTAAATGCTCATTCTTATATTGTTATAACTAATTATTTGGCAAAACAAAAAATTCC
This sequence comes from Machaerirhynchus nigripectus, assembly GCA_013397975.1. Classification (NCBI taxonomy): domain Eukaryota; kingdom Metazoa; phylum Chordata; class Aves; order Passeriformes; family Dicruridae; genus Machaerirhynchus; species Machaerirhynchus nigripectus. The sequence goes on from VZRQ01002121.1 coordinate 353,895, forward strand.
ATGTGAGAAAATAAGTTCGTGCTCCATTGTTTAGATAAGCTTGATGTGTTCCCTGAAAGCATTTGTGCCCCTTAAAATTGCAAAACAAATTTCAGCTAATTGGAAAGAGGATGTAATTACAATTAAATTAGTTTTTCTTGTAATCTCATCATTTTAATTCCCTTCTTTGTTTCCCTACTGATGAGGGCTGATGCCCTTTCATAATTTTGGCAGCTTGGCTCTCCCTATCTTTGTCACAGCAGTGTTATCTTTCAGGGACCTACCTATGTAGACCTTCCTCCACTGATCGTGCCATTCCAAAGGAACACTGGTGAACTGATATTCTTTCCTCTTCTTTTCTTCTTCATAATGACACATGCCTAGGATACCTCTCCTCAAGGAAATAATACGGCAGTTCCTGATTTTAAAAGAATAGCTCTGAGGTAGAGAACATTCCTTTGCAGACAAGGATTGTGCACTTTTACAACTGGCATGAAAATTTGCCCTAAGATGGTCTTTGTGGTGGTCTCTTTTGCCACATGGACTGATGTGATAATGGTTGTGTTTGCATGTTATTTTTCAAGCAAACAAGCACTCGATTTATGCAGATTCTAAGCTGACCAAAAGCTGTTCAACTGGAATCGATACTGTCCTGGGCTAATAAACCCTGATTTACAGGCATGCATATCCCTGCGGCCTCAAGTCAAGCTTAGTGTGAGAGCAGAGCAACCTTGTTTTTGCCTGTCAGCCTTTCGTAGCCAGACCCTGAACCCGGTCTCTGCTTCTGCCTGGCGGGGTCGGCAGCAGTGCAGCGGCAGCGCTGCAGTGCTGCACTTGCATTGACAGGGCCATAGATGGGCATTTGTGGGATGCTGCTGGCCGGGCGCAGCGCCATGTGATTTGGCAAATGCAAATAAAAAGGTCTCAAGACATGACACTCCTACTTGCTTTCAGCACATGTTGGATAAACATAGGAGTGTTGGAGACAGCTAAGTTTCTTCTATATTCAACACATCGTTTACAGTGATACATTTTCCCCTTTTTTGTTTTTTTACCTTAGTCTGTCTGTAGTAAATAAAACAAAAATTGAGGGCAATTATGGCAGAAAATAAAATAACTATTATTTGTAAATAATTTTAGAGGTATTGGACAGTAGGTCTGAAAATATTCAGACCAAAGATGCAGAATGAGGAGAAAGTAGTAATCTTACAGCGTTTTCTCTGTCCAGTCAGAACTGTTTCTGTCATCCACTAAGAGAGTTGAATGATGATGGGAACTAAAATTGTGTTGTTTTAACCTATTTAAATAAAGGAGAATTTTAAGTATTTTCACAAAAATTGAAGAATAAGTTTCAGCCTGTGTCTTGTGGAGTGAAAAGTTGAAGTGATAAGGATTTAGAGTCTATTGTCAACATTAAAAAATTAATTATAAAATTTACAAAGTGAAGTGTAACATTTAGTTGTTCTTGTTGCTAATTAAATTTAAAAGAAAAAATTAATCTCCTTTTAAGTGCTGAAATTTATATTGTTAGTGAGACTTTGCTAGAATTGAACCATCTTTACCACAACAATGAAAAAAGGCAACTGTAAAGTATAAGGAACTGATTTTTCAGTTTTCTGCCCTAAAACAGCTTGCTCCCCTTTTTCTTATCTAAGCAATCTCCTTTGGCCTGAGATCATAAGCAGAATTATTGTCAGAAAACATTTTCTGGGAAATGTAGATGGTTGGAATATCAAAATTAATCTTCAAGTGGAAAATATGATGTTATTACCATTTCTAATTTTGTTGCTATCAACAAAAGTATATTGTTGTGCCAGAATCATACATTCATATGCCATGCGTTATGCAGACTGCTTCTAAAATTTCTGCTTAGATGACCTAAATTATATATAAACAATGACATACTTGTATACAATGAAGTATTTATATATTAAATATACAGAAAAGGTATATGTGCATATGCTGAAACTTTGTGGATATCTGGAGTATTGAGATAAAGTTACATTCTCCAGCTGAAAAATGACAGTTTTTAAGCAAGTCAGTCTGATGTATTGTCAGATGATAGACCACACAGTTAATTTTGAGCCTAATGTCTTTCAGACAACTGTATTGAAACAAAAAAAACCCCAGTTCTGATTTGCTTCACTGCTGAACATTATACTTTTTTCTTTTTTTTCTTAATTGAGAGTTTTGAGTGTTCCTGCATATTAACTTTTTTAGTCTGTATTCTTCTTCCAGTGAATTTCTGCATTTCCTAATGAAATTCTTACTTCCATTTGAGCTGGTAGTACTGCAATGCCTCAGAACCATGTTAGTACCTACTAAGATTTGTCTCAGGACCTGCAGCTGAAAATCTAACTGGGGAGAAAAAGTGGGGCGTAGACCTGGGGAAGCTCAGTTCATGGCTTCCCTAGGTTACAGATGTTTCTCGGAAGTCTTTGCTCATCTGCAGTACATGGATGGTTCTAACACAGAAGTTGGTCCCTGGTCCCCAAGTACCTCACTGAAAGTATGGCTGTAATTAGGTCTGTCTGATTGGCCCACAGAGACTACAGCAGAAATTCGGCTATGGCCGAAGTTGTCACTGGATAAATATTTCAGCCTTATTATTGAAACAGGGCCATTGAATGAAAAGCACAAGAAACAAAAAGAAACCTTGTTAAGAATTTTAGTACTTCTACCTTTAATTCCATGATCTGGATTGTTCCTTTAAAATATCCTACGTGCTTCAAATTGCCATATAATTTACCTTTTTGAAGAATTTATGGTTCTGTTAAATTCTATTCCATGTACCCTTTTTCCTTCATCTTCAGGACAAAATAATGGACTTTTGTAGCAAAATGTTGGCTCTGAAGAAATGGAGCTATTCAACATATGTAAACACTTTGAACTTTCCCTGCCTTTTGATTTTCCTGAACCATAGGTTAGTGGAACTTTTGCCTCCTCCCCAGCCAGCACTGCATGTCTGATCATCTTCTTGTCTCTTTTTCCTTTCCACAGGGACCCCCAAAAAATACAGCAGCTGCAGAACCAAATTCGTCTGGAGCAAGAAAGTGGACAGTGGTATCGTCACCAACAGCAACCTGATCATCATCAGCACTCTCCCTCTTCTCCTTCCTTTCCTCCTCCCCCTTCCTTCCAGGAGCTTGAGTCCAGCCAGTCTGCCACCTCTCCTGTGCCAATGAGTATTCTTAACTCTCATACTTCCCCAACCATGCAGTCTTCCAGCTCCTTCAATTATGCTCGGCCTAAGCAGTTCATTGCTGCCCAGAACATCAGCCCTGCTTCAGGTTATGTGACTCCATCTTCTGGGTCATCTACATCTAGTCTTCCTTCTCCTATGTCTCCCACTGCTTCTCAGAAACAGTTTGGGAGAGTGCCAGTTCCTCCCTTCTCTCAGCAGTTTGCTCCAGAAGGGGAATATGCCTGGTCTCCTTCTTCTCCATCCCCTCCGCCCCCACCTCCACCTGTCTTTAGTCCAACAGCAACATATCCAGTGTATGATTCCTTTCCACTTCCACCTCCTCCACCCCCTCCTCTTCCTTCACTTTCCTCACCTTCCCACAGCCTGTCTCCAACTCCAAGATTTCCTAATTCCAGCCAGTCTCCAGCAGCTTTTCTCAGCTCCATGCTGCCATCCCAGCCACCACCCATTTCTGTCAACGCGTTAGGCCTCCCGAAAGGAGTGACGCCTCCGTAAGTATCAGCTGATGAGCTCCTTGATGTATTGAAGATTGTAATGAAGATTATTGCACTTGCTTCATTTGTACTTTTCTAGGGTCCTCTGCTGTTAGCTGCTATCTGAGAGGGAGAGATGTGTGAATAAATTGCAAATGCTTCTGTGCTAGAGATATGAGATAGTTTTTTAACCCTCACAACAGTGAGGTTCTGAAAGAGCCCTACAGTAGAAACACAAAAGATGAGAACCTAAAGCTTTAAAATGGAGTTGAAGAAAATATGAAAGCAGCAGCAAAAGGCTCTGCAGGCCCACGGCAGTGGAAGGAAATCCAAGAAAACCCTTCTCATGGCCCAGTTCTTTTAAAATCACATATTAAGTGATATTTTCAGTTTGTGTTCCTATTACATCGGCAGGTAGAGAAATACCAAGTAAAGAGAGTATCTTTCAGCAGTCCCTATAGCTTTGTGATACTGAAAATGTAAGGTATTAAAGTATACATCTGATAACAAAGGGGTCATAACAATTTTGGCTAGAGATTGTGTTCTGAGGAAGTTTGGGAAAGTGTTTAGGGAGGGATTTAGAAAAGCAGTGCATAAAAACAAACAGAATCCCTATCCCTAACAACTCTGCATACTTACTTTCCCCTTTTGTCTTCTCTAAAGGCCAAAATAGTATTTTGGAGCATGTTAGCTCCCATCATAGATCAGTTTGTCTTTCCACTGGCACTAGACTCTCATTCCATCCTTAGAGAACAAAGAGACATGCTGAAGAACAAAAATGAGAATAGCTGTATCCAAGGCTTATTTATAACTTTGTCCAGAAGTTTGTCTAAACATATCTACAGTATCTAGGTGACTTGCTCAGCTACATACTGTTGCAGTGGGAACTTCTGTTATTTCAGTCCGAGATGTGAAAAGGAAGAGAAGGAAGAAAGAGGACAGATACCAAAGCAATAAGTCACGTATATCCTTTAAAAAGCATTTCTTTATCTTGATTTGTGTCATACAGCTCATTATGGAGTCTGGCCATGAAACTTTTTAGGAGAAAAATTAATAAGTAGTGCAGTTTGCCCTTGCAGTCATAATAGTTGTGATTTTCTGTCTTACTGTCCTTTGCACTGGCTGAGTTTCACTATTGATACTGAGCACTGAAAATTGCATAATTAATTTACTGATAGCTTGAGCAGTAAGCACAGCCAACCAAAGCCTGCTATTGCCCCTGATTTTCCAAGGAAAGGCTCTAGTCCAGCTATACAGTTCTGAAGAACTGGATTCTTTTTTGAGTTCACTTCTGTGTGCTGTGAGGGTGATAGCAGCAGCTTGAGCCTCTGCTGTGTCCCTCTTTCCCTGTTATCCTGTGCTTATGGATACATGTTTTCACTTGAAGCATTAGCTGTGTTCTTCTTAATTCCCTTTGATCTTTGGAGAGGGAGACAACTCTGCAAAGATTCTTCCCCCTTCCCCATGCCTCTCACTTCCCCATGCACAGCAGCCAGTCTGGGTGTGCACATGATGGTGTGTCTATCCATATTCCTCCCTCCCCCACCCCAACAAGGCAGCAGCCTTGGGGTCTGAGCTGAGGATGAGGTAGTTGGCTGTTTTTCTGCATTCCCTCAGGAAATATAGTCCAGATGGGAGCTGGATCATGTTAACTATACTGAATGTACGTGTGTATAATTTATGTGTATATATATGTGTGTGTATATATATACACAGTGAGCATTTGTCATCTGAATTATAACATTAAAATGTGGTAAAATACGTACTGCATGATGCAAAAAAGCCACAAACTATTGTTATGTATCTTTGATGCCAATTTTTCCCTGGCTTCTCCTTTTTCATGTTACTGTATAGGTGAATGTCTGGTGTGTCTTGCTGAGTAAATCACTCTGTTTCCCGTAATTCTCATACCACTCTTGAGCATCTCTTCCCCTGGCCTCCCTTCCCCCCTCAGCTATAGGTCTGTTCTGCTTTGTGCTATAGTCTCAGTTCTTTTTCTGCCCCCTTTCTTTTTTTACTTCTTTTCCTTTGTCTTTGCTCCATCCTCACAAGTCCTCTTCAGCACATTTATTTTTCCGAGGCGTAGTTTCTGAGCTATTCCATAACCTCGGCCTATAGTCTCACCATTTTGCCATGATCTCCAAGATCTATTGGTTGAAAAATGATGATACTGTTTCCTGACAGTGTGCTGTACAGACTGGGTGCAAGGAATAAATTGCAGCATTCAGAGTTTTGCTTAGCAGCTGAATTCCTCACCAAGCCATTTATCTTCAAAGACTTTGTCATTACTAAATCTTGGCACAACTACAGATCTACTACTCAAAAGCAGAACTTGGTAGGCATCATTTTTTTCATTTTCTTGTTGTGGTAGGAGAAGAATAAAGGTAAAGTAATAAACATTGCAGGTGGAGGCAGTGATTTTTGGAAATGGTCAAAGGCAGCACCAGTAAAGTTTTCTGTGGCTGTATACAAACCAGTAGTCTTCGTTACTCCTCATGGAGTCAAACCTTCCCTTCATCAGCTTTCTGTGGGCATTTCCTTTCCAGTGCATGTGTCATATTTGTTCTACTTAGAATAGAAATCATAGAAGAGAAATCATAGAATGGAAGTCTGAAAAGAGAAACCAAGGAGATGCAGGACAAAGCAAGAGGAGCTCAAAGCTTTGGTCCAGCCCCAAAAATAGGACATCACTGGCATAAGAGAAAACTGGTGCAATGAGTCTGGGGACTGGTGTGCCATGAAGGACAGTTCAGGCTGGGCAGGAGAGGCAGGGAGGTTGGCATTGTGTGTAATGGAGGGTCTGGAATGTATGGTGCTTACAGTTGACAATGGCATGGTCAAAAAGCCTCTGGGTAAGGATTAAGGAATGAACAAATAATGCAGATGTCATCATGGAAGTCTGCTGTAGACCTTCTAGTAAGGATGGTGATGCTGATGAATTATTCTTTAAGGAATTAAGGGACACCTCTAAGTTAACCACTCTTTCCCTTACTTGGAACTTCAACTTGGCAAATGTAAACTGGGAATACCGTACAGCTAATACAAACAGGTCCAGAAGGTTCCTAAACACCTGGATGATCACTACATGGTGCAGACACTAAGTGTGCCAACTCAGAAAGATGCTCTATTTGATCTGCTGCTCGTTAACAGAGAGGACCTCGTGACTGAAGTGGAAACTGGTGGTTGTCTTGGCCAAAGTGACCAGAAAGCAGTTGAGTTTAAAACTCCAGGCTGCTCAGGGAACTAATGAGTAAGGTCCCCTGGGAAAATGTTTTTGATGGTGCTGGGGTCCATCAATGCTGGTGACTTTTTAAGCACCGCCTCCTAAGGGCACAGGAGCAGGCAATTCCAAAATGTCAGAAAAGCAGGTGAGGCAGAAGGCTGACTTGGCTAGGGAGGGATATTCTTCTAGAGGTAAGGCAGAAAAAATAAATGTTTGACCAGCAGAAGCGAGGTTAGATGACATGGGAAGACTACAGAGATGCTGCTTGCCACCATGGGGAGAAAATTTATGAGGCCAAAGCTCAATTAGAGCTGAAGCCAGCCAGTACTGTGTAGCACAATTAAAAAAGGACTTTTAAAAATATGCTAGTAGCAAAAGGCAGTCCAGAAATAACAGTGATCTGTTAAATTATGAGGGTGTTCACCATACAAGCAGGGACATTGACATGGTGGAGGTAGTTAATGCTCTCTTCAGTCTTCAGCACCAATCATGGACTGTGGGGGTCCCAGTGCCCTGAGCTGAAGGACCAGGACTCTGACAATGATAAACTCAGAGTCAACTCTGACCTTATGTGGGATTAGCTGCTCCAGCTGGATCCCTGTAAGCCTATGGGGCCTGATGGGATTCATCCAAGAATCCTCAAAGAGCTGGCTGATGTCATTGCAAGACTCTTCTCAATGATTTTTGAACAGTTTTTGGGAATCTGGAAAGGTCCCACTTGACTGGATGCTGGCTAAGGTTGTCCCAGTTTTCAGGAAGAGCAGGAAGGAAACTACAGACCTGTCAGTCTCATTTGAACACCTCAAGGGTGGAGAGGCCCTACAGAGAGATCTTGACAAACTAGAGGATTGGGCACTCACCAACTGTATGAAGTTGAAAGAAGGCAGGTGCCAGATTTTGCATCTTGGATGGGGCAACCCTGGGTATACAAGAGGACTGGGGGATGAGAGGCTGGAGGGCAGCCCTTTGGAAAGGGATCTGGGGGTCCTGGTCACCAGAAAGTTGAATATGAGTCATTGTGCCCTGGCAGCCAGGAGGG